>JBBMOI010000010.1:12057500-12177500 GCA_038088405.1 Porites divaricata | reverse complement strand
TACATATATTTTTGTAGGAATTTACAATTTAAAGAGATAATTGTTATTTGATCAGAATGTTTGGGAATTTTTCACATCGGCCATTTCTACTTTAAGCTGTCCAGGTTTTGGGTCCCATTTTACCTGTGTTTAATGTATTTTTATGAAAAAAAAACTCAATTGAAGAGACCATCAACTGCTCCCCATACAGTTCTTGTAGAATAAGTGAAGAGAATTTGTTACGTACAAGATCGAAGCACTTTATAGTCCCTTTAGAGATTATTTCATATAATATTATTCCAGATCATAAACTTTCCTTTTGAGTTTGTATTTGTAAGGAGAAAAGGGATGTTTAAGTCAATCTTGGGACTTACAATGTATAAAAGGGATAATAAGGGGTACAGGCATATCTTACACCTACTTATTGCAGGTACAACAGAGTATATAAAATATATTTCTGTAAACTGTTTCTGGCATTACCAAGTTTTTTCTTGTGGCAATCATGCTGAACAAAGCATCATGATTCTCAAGTACATGGATCTCCAGGAGATGTGTTGATGGAAATGATCTCTGACATTTAAGACAGGTGTGACGGTGCAAGCTGTTGTAGTGTGCTTCATAGCTGCAACAAACAAGTAAGGACAAAGAAAAATTAATACCGTGTTTAGCTAAATGGACTTAAGCACAATCGCTGTGGGTTGTTTTTAAGTTATAAAAAATACATGGAATGCAAAATTCTAAGCACAAACTAACATCAAATAATGTAAACAAGAGTGAGATAAAAGAGGTACATGATTGTATTGTTGGTTTAGTGAGAGTAATCCAGTGCTCACTTTTGTCCAGGTGGCCTCCTGTTAAAGTTTTAAAGTATAGTTGTACAAGTAGTCATAGTGTTACATGTACAGCATAGGTACATGTATTAATTTTTTCTTTGACTTATTAGAGAGCTTAAGATACACTGCTGTTCCTGTGTGTACAGGTATGGAAAAATTACTCCTATCTGTAGCCATAAGAGAGACTGAAGAATGGGTAAGTTACCGGGTAAAAGGTGATGTCATTAGCACATCCAAGAAATCATGGTTGCCCTTTATATAGTACCTGTACCCATCTACAGTAGGCAGAAATGGTGTATCTTATCAAAGGTCTTTGTTATTAATTTTGGTATGATGGGAACTACATTTAAGTGGTAGTTTATTCACAGAGTTGTCATGGTTACCTGCTAAGGTGCAGCACATGGCTACACACAACTTGCAGGTACTTTTAATGTACTTACTCAGTGTTAACCTCAAGTTTAAATTTAACAACTTGCCTTCATACCTTGGTACATTAGAAAACCATTCTCCACAACCGTCACACTTGAAGTCAGTTCTAAAAAGATTCAATTCAAATATTTTGATCATTAAAATATACATTTTTGTCAATAAAATTGTATCTTCCACCAGCAGTCAGGATCACTTAATATCCATATTATTATAACTTGCTGTAACTTATGTTTTGTCTCAGAAAAGAGCAACTTGAGAATACCTTGCAACTTAACCACTGTAGTATACAGCTATTTCCAGAAAAGTTGTTGGAAAAAGTGCACGCGACAATCCCGAAAGGCATTGTGGGTGGTTTTGAGTTCGCTGTTCTTCAAAGAAATTTGAAAGAATGGCACTAGAGGCCGCGGATGTATGTTTGCGCATGCTAAAGGGAAACAACAAAAGAAGTTTTGACAGCTACAGTGTCAGGAACAGTGTATTGATCATATCCCATATTACCTTTCGGGACTGTCGCGTGCACATTTTTTGCCGACAACCTTTCTTGAAATAGCTGTATACAACATCTAGGGGTTTTAGTTCTTCAGCCAGGGGAGGTACTCCAGGGTTAAAGTCGTAGGCATGAACAAAGAATTTTTTTACAACCTGAAATTTTCCATTTGGGGATTAGGTAATTTAGGGGAAGGAAAATGGTATATTTTGGTTGCCTCGAGTTTAGCACTTTAGGGGTACTCAAAACAACTGAAGATAATTTGGTGTGGTACTGCGCACATTTGTCGGCTGCAAGTTCTGGACTACCAAAATGATGAAACGATAGATGGTATACGATGAAGACATAACCACAAACGTTCATTATTTCTATTTTTAACCCCTCTCGATTATTTTTTTTGTGAAAGGCCACATTCTTGATTTCAGTTACTTCACTGTAATTAATAAAAGTGAACTTGCCTTTGAACAAGATGCCCAACATCTTCACTGTTATCCAACTGCTTCCTTGAAATGTTACAAAGTAACTCTCCTTCCTTCATTTGAAAGATTATACAAAAATATTATTGCAAATAATTTATTGCAGATGAGAGCTGTTTAATTAATATTTAAAAAATATTATATTGATGTCTTCACTGTTTTTGTAAATCAGCGAGTTCGGGCAGCCAGTAATACGAAGAATGCAAAGCTGTCTTGAATCCGACATACTCTCTAGTCTCTACAAACTGCCTTAAATGTTGTTGAAGACAAAAAAAAAAGAATTCCTACTTTAGGCAAGGCAGCTATAAGCGTATGTATTGTTAAACATTTACAAATTTTTTAATAGTACCGTCTGGAAAAACCCCAACCTCGAAAAATGGATCATCTGATAAGAGGCACCGCTTGAGTGGTGTGTACGACCAACCGGGTATTGAATTCATCCTGTCATACATCACTCTCTATATATAAACATATTTCACATGGTCGTAAATCCGCATAACCATCTATGATACAAAGCCAAAAATTGTGCAACTCCCTCCCTACTTATGGACGCTGTTTATGGAGCTTCAAAAAGTACGCCATTTTGAAACGTGATGCGGTGTCGACTCGTACCAGGGCCCTCGCGATCTTCTTGAAGGAGAGAACTCTGTGTTGATTAGTCAATGGTCAGGTGGCTCTCAACGATTCTCAATTATCAACATCACTCGTGATACCAAACATTCAAGTTATGGTTATTTTCATCTTAACCCTATTCCCGAGTCTTTATATCATGGTATAATGTAATCTCATAAAGAGAACTTTGAAAAATTTAATTTCCAAATTCCCTAAGATATGCATTATGCATTGACTTTTTGACTGGAATTTCTTTCTTGCTTTGCAGTCCAGTGAAAATGCCTAGTATTGGCAGAACTAGGTAAGTGAGCATGATTGATCAGTTACCTGTCGTGAACTTTACACTGCCCTATTTCATGGTAGCACACTCATGACTTCACATAGCCTAGTCCAGGCAATCAGATAGTAGAGCACAGCATTCAGAGATGATGGGGAGAGAGTTAAATCGTATGCAGGGAAAATGAGTGGAAAAAACGAGGATAGGAGAGAACCTGGCTCTCTAGTCTCTTTCGCCCACACTTAACTATCTGAACGCCTCAAACCGTCTAGTTCACACAATGAGATGTTGCATTTTAAGAAATATTTTCATTGTTGCCTTTTCTATAGCCTGCGTGCAGACGAAATTAAACTCTGGTTAACTCTGTCTGCGAAACATCGCCAAAATCCTTGTTCTGGACTTCCAGCTGCGTACCCAGATTTGAGTACGTGCCACGATTGGCCAGTTAAAAAAGGCCTTTGTTTTGTTTGTCGTGATCGCCAATCAGGTTAAAGTGAAATTCGGAACACACTTCTGGTAATTCGTTGAGTCCGTTGGGGATCCAGAACAAGGATCTCGGCGCTGCTTCGCAGACAGTACTAATCAGAGTTTAGTTATCGTCTGCACACAGGCTACCTTTTCTAGTAATTTCTAAGAATGGTAGCCCGTGAAAACAGCTGTTTCTCCTTGCTGTTTGCTTCCTAGCACACTTCGAAACGTCCTAAGCAGCAAAGAGGTGAGAAGAAATGGCTGTTTTAGCTGGGCTATAGGAATGGAAATTAGGACTTTTTTGTTACTTTTTGGCCTACTAAATTCAGAAATCAGAGGGGGTTGGTTTTATATAAGGTAAAACTATATGTGATTTGTACATAATGCAGCTATAAGCAAATAATAATACAAATAAAGTAACCATTACCACATTATCTTTATTCTCATGCATATTTTATTCCTTTATTAAATATCAAAAGACAGAATGAGAGCATCTAGGGTGCTTGACTTTAAAAATGGTTTAAATAGAAGAAAAAACACTATTAAAAACGACTGCAATTTTTAAAGGTTATCTGTTTATTCTAATAGGAATTAGAACAGTTAGGAGAAACCTCGCTTGCAGATCATGACTTGACTTAACTGAAGTTATTGAGCATAGCAAGAAAAAGTTAACAGCGAGATTGTTTGCAGGCTATTGATTAAAAAAAAAATAAAACTCTAAGTTGAATCCATTTATGACTGGACCCGAGTTCATCAATCATAGCACTGCATTTTCTCACGTTAATACCAAGCTCCAAATATATGTCAGATCTTAATAAAAGAGTAAGATGTAAATACGACCCAAAAGAAACAAGGGCTTAGGCACCCCAGTCCCTTTTGATCTTATTTGCCCCAACTCGCTGACTGTCTAAGAACTCAACAGATCAAAGAGAAAAGGAGGACTGCAAACAGTCTGTGTGACATGGAAATACGTAAGTATCCCCAATTGAAAAAGTATGATTCAAGAATCTACCATTCCAAGCCTGATCAACCCTGTTTAATTACATTGTACCCATCTTCAGTTAGTTAAAGAATGACAAATATACATACCATTACCACTGTGCTTTATGTAATGTTTTAAGTGCATTGTATAGGTTTTGCTTTCACTAGGGAAATTTTGACTACATAAAGCGAGAAAAGTCTGGAAATACAGTGACAACACCTCAGCTTGTTTTTAGCCAGTTAACAAATGCAAGCTGTTTTCACAAGCAGAAAACAAGGGATTTTCTCACCTTTACGAGTGGAAATTCATGCAGAGTCATAACCTCACAAGATGGTATAACTTGTCCTGATTGTTACAATATGTCAATCAACCTTCCATTATGTGGTGAGCTTATGCGTATTGAAACACTGATAAATACTGCAGCCAATTGGGTCGCATAGTGACTGATGCCCTCCAAATAATCTGGTAATATTTTTTGCCAGACAATCGCGTCATGGTTGAGCTTGAGAACTTCAACATGGCAAATGATTCCAACAACCATTTCTTTCTATTTACAATCCCACTGACCCCACTGCATTTCCCTCACAGTTCTTTGGCCAAGTCCTTAAACCAAATTGTGGTCTTAGATCTTGCGCATATGGCACTGAACGTTGTTTTGTTGCTGCATACAGAATAAAAACATTTTGTCGCATCCTTTTCATTTGTAAGGACATAAGCCCCATCCACTGAATAAAACTCCTTTTCCTTCACAAAAATATGGCGAGAATAATCACAAGAGAAATCATTATCAGAGCTTCGTCCCCAGTCATTTTTGGTTATGGTGCACTTTTGCAATTTGAATCCTCTACGTTAGCGGCTTAGATTGCAGGTTAAATCTCACAGTGAAAACAGTTGTCAAGTTTAACTAGTAAAAGTTGGTTTAGTAAACAAACCCTAGTAGGAAGATTGTTCAGCTAGTAAATCAGCCTAGCGAAAACACAACCATAATCAAGGTAGATTATATAGACGGATAATGCAGTGACTAAGTCTATGTACCGGTATATGTGGATGTGTACTGACAGTGTATTTATGTGTCTGGGTCCAGGTGGGACTTCCATATTAAAATGACAGGGATGCTTATCATCCTGCTTAGAGTCCTTAGGGATAAAATTGAAGATCTTGCTAGCACAGGGTGTTCTGGACAGAGAGCCAATTTTACCCCATAAAGGTATTGCTTAGAGATGTGTGTAAGGAAATACCTATGTCGCAAATGCTATCATGCTGTTTGAGTTTGGTTTCCTTTATCATTTCCAACAAGCATACCTGTCATTTTCAGACAAGAGCCCCCTTCCCACCCTCCCTACAGTCTGGATACCCAACATTTTTAGAGAAAAATTTATGAAGTTGCAAGGTATCCTGCAGTCTAGCCCACTGTAGGGCCTTGTTCACAGGCAAGGGCTGCGGAAAACCTTTATGTATGTGTCACATACACAATAGGTCGTAGTTCCACATCCCCTGTTGGCGGAGGCTTGGTGCGAGGTGGTGATGGTGCCACTGCAACAGTCGAAGTTGGACTATCTGATTTTGGTTTTTCTGTTTCCACTCGAAAAGGCCCATTTAAATCCCCTGCGTGTCTAGGAAATATCTTTTTAAGCTCTTCCTCGATATCTATTATCTGATCCTCGTGCGCTTTCCCTTTGTGCTTCTCGAATAAATCGTCAACAAGCTGTTTCGCGTCTTGCTCTGCGAGAGGTTTTATTTTCTCGTTGAAAAGCATCACAGCTTTGTCCGCTTCGTATTCGTGATAGGCGCGTTTTCCCAGCAGTTTTGGATCAATCGCCATAAAAACGCGATAAATTGTGACAAATACTGTAGAAAATATCGCAAGCCCAAGCAACAAACCCCACGCAATTAACTCCGACAAAGTTCTTGCCTGAGAGAATTCTTGGTTAATGGCATTTCTTTCTGCGTTTGAATTTGCCCTAGCAAGTGCTGCGTTCAGAGGCCCAAGTTTCGCACAGACGTAGTAGTCTTTTTCCACGAAAGCGTAGATTATCCATATTATTGGCGGCATGAACGCAACAAAAACACCGCTCTTCGCTTTTGACCACAAAATCTTCTGTTCACGGCATTTTAGAAGACAACAACCTGTAGTAACTTGCCAAAACGGAGTGGAAGCTAATAGCGAGAGACAAAACAAGAAGACCGAAGGACCAAAGATAAAAAGGCTTCCATAAATCTCGAAATTCTTGTCCGGGCAAGAGAAGACGATGTCGTTCAGAAATTCTTTGACGCCGTACAGCAACAAAGCCGCAACGATAGTTTTCAGAGGCGCTTCGTTCGATTGTATTGCTGATTTGAAGGTACTTGCAAGTCCAGTTACGACAGTGACTGTGGAACTTGCAAAAGACATTCTGCCGCCAATGCGAATATTTTACCTGCGTCCACTTTGCATATTTTTTTCCCTGACTTTGAGTACTTGGATTGAAGTCAAGAAGTTGCACAAAAGACAAACAGCTGCGTGACATTGCGCATGATTCTGCGTGACAAGAGAGGAAGCCCGGCGCGTCCTGGGCTTTTTTGGGCGTCGTTGAACTACAGGTGTAAGTTTTTACGTGTATTTAGGTATGTGTGAGTAGTGTGATTGAGATGTTTGAAGAGGAAGCCATGGAGTAGTATTTTCCTGCGTTTGACTTGGTAATTAGAAGGAAAATATGCTCTCATCGGTATCTTTGTTTAGGCGTGTGCGCTGGTATGTGGGTAATTTGGGGGGGTATATATTTGGGCTTACTGGTTTTGTTTTTCATCTCGGTCTTGCTGTTCCAGCGTTCGGGTCATTTTTGTTTGTTTATGCCTGTTTATTGGGGTGTGGTGTGTGTTCTTTGCTTTTGTTTTGCAGATGTTTTCAACTCTACTATGTGGTCGGATCTTCGGGCTGCGGTTCCCCAGGGAACTGGTGCTTTACATTCCCTTGCAAGTTCTCTTCCGGATGTTGCGTTGGCTAGCAGAGCACCCAGTACTTCCTCCAAGTATTTTTCTTCTTATAACAGATGGAGGTCTTGGGCACGAGAACATGGCTTGACAGTTTTTCCTGCTTCTCTGTTTCACTTGGCTATTTATTTGCGTAATTTAATGACTGAGGCGAGGACAGCATCTCCCCTGGAGTCAGCCGTTCATAGCATTGCCTGGTTTCACCAGTTGGGTGGCGAGCCTTCTCCTTCTGATCATCCGTTGGTGAAGAGTATTCTTGCCGGTGCGCAGCGTTTGCTGGCTCATCAAACAACCAAGAAGGAGCCCATCACAGTCTCCCAGTTAGAGCAGTTAGTTGCCTGCAAGGCGGGCTCGTTGGCCTCTTTGTATAATATTCGTTCGGTTATTATTTGCTTTCTAGCTTTTGCTGCCTTTCTCAGATTTGATGAGCTTGCTAAGCTTGTTCGTTCCGATGTTAAGATCAAAAATGACATGTTAAAGTTATTTATTCAATCTAGTAAAACTGATCAGTATAGGGATGGAGCTTGGATTGTTGTAGCTTCTTCTGGGAAAGCAACTTGTCCGGTTGCTATGATGAACCGTTATTTAGAAAGAGCTGGGCTTTCCTGCGATAGCCCTTTGTTTTGCCAGCTTTCCAAAACTAAATATGGTTATAAGCCTAGATCTAAAGGTTTAAGTTACTCACGGTTAAGAGAATTAGTGCTAGAGGCTTTTAAAGATATTGTACCTGATATTCTGCCATTGGCACCGATAGCCTTAGGAGTGGCGGGGCTACTGCTGCCGCAAATGCTGGCGTACCAGATCGACTTTTTAAGCGTCATGGCTGCTGGGCTAGTGAATCGGCTAAGGACGGGTATGTCCAAGATTCTTTATCTTCACGTTTGTCGGTTTCTAAGGCTTTAGGTATTTAGTTTTCTCGTTCGTTCCGTTTCTTAATTTATTCTAGTTTTTATTTAGTTGGTCTTTCCCAGGGGACCGTTGTTTATGGGGTAAAGCTGGCCTGGGGTTTTCCTCCTAGGTGCAAGTGGACGTACGGGGAGGTTTTTCACCCAGCTGTTGTTCCACGACCCCATTTCAGTTAGCATGTAATTTAGTTCTATGGAGCTGAATGTTACTTAGACTGTATATTATTTTCCTATGATATTTCATGTATCCTTTAGTCTTTTCGGAGAATAAACCGAGCGCTTGGCTTGTAGCGAGCCGCACCCAATGGTTGTGTGTGTTTTCATGTTGGGTCAAACTGAGATTTAGAGAAGAGTTATATTGGACGTGGAATGGTAAGAGAATGGCCCGGGGGGGGGGGGGTACTCGATATATCCTTGAGTGGGGAGGTGCGGCCTGGCCCCTCATACCCTAACCCCGTTAAGACAAAAATCGCTGATTTTCCTACCCTGTTTAAGACAGGATTCCGATTTTTGATACCCTGTTTAAGACGTTAGTAGTTAGTTCGTAGAACATACGCGCAGGCTCTTTATCGTCCAGGAAAAGATACCCTGTTTAAGACAAAAATCCCGAAAAACATACCCTGGCTGGCTGCACGTTCCCATTAAGCCCTTATAAGGGAGTACCTCCGCCCCCCCCCCCCCCCCCGGGAGGATAATGGCTGTAGTTTGTTAAACAGTGAAACTGGTTTCTCGTAAAATTTGATAAGAAATAGTTTGTTTATAAAGCTTAGAGGGATAGTGTAGTTACAGTCTTGAAATGAATAGGTGGTTGTGAAAGATCTTGTCAATAGTCAAAAACATATTGTAGTTATTTTTAAATGTTGTTAGACTTGCTGTTTAGGATTATTTTCAGCTATTTTTGATAATATTTGTATGAAGAGTACATGGATAAGGGAAAGTTCATTTACAAATGTGGAGTAGGGGATATGAAGATGTTTGGGGGGAATGAAATTTTGGGTGTGTGGGTTCGGGGGGCTTTGAAAAGTTGGTGAGGTCAAGGGAGGCGTAGAATCTGGTTATAAAACTAAGGGCCTGATTACATGGGCTGGGCTCAAGGCTCGCTTTGCAGAGATCTCGGCACCTTCGTTATACGCAAAAACAATCAACTTTGCGTTTACACGACAACCAAGCCGGCCCGGGATCCCGCTGGAAATTTTCCAAGTTATCATTGCCAGGCGGTCCAGTGAATGAATCAATCGAGAAACAGGACAACGGGTAACACTCAGGTGATCTGTGACGTCACTGCGGGGGCCTGGGGAAAGAAATTTTAATGCCGTATCCCATAAACCAAAGCTGACGGGAACAGATTGAATTGAATTGAATTGGTGCGCGCGTTGGTTTATGGGATACGGCATTAAAATTTCTTTCCCCAGGCCCCCGCAATGACGTCACAGATCACCTGGACACCGCTTTTGCGCACTGCTTCCAATCGCTATACAAAAATGGCCAACCTCGTCCCCAGGGCGCTTTTCCCCGGCTTTAGAAGAGCGCCCTGGGGACGAGGTTGAAAAATGGCGGCTCCGGTCTGACCCGGTTCATGCAATACCAAGGTAAGAGTCACCTCGGTAGGGCTAGCCATCCCGGCTCATGCAATTAGGCTCTCACTGTGAGTTGTATTGTCACGTAGTTTGCAAGTGAAAGAATTGGAATCTGATCCTAAAATTTGGACTGGACCCTGGATCCTGGACTCTCGACTTACCCGCCCTGGAATCATCCTCCCCCAGAAAAAATTCACCCTCCGCCACCTTTTAAAAGTTTGCAGAAAAGCAAAGAGAAATAATGTTTTTAATTAATGATTGTCGTACACGTATCAGGCTCAGCAACATCAGGACAAATTTAAAAGTAAACGTCGCGATCAATATCGAAGTGAAAATCGCGAGACAAACGATAAACTAAACCCTTCATCTAAAAAGTATTTCACCTCCCACTCCCGTCCCACCCCACCACAAAATAGATCGTCCCCCGATCCTTTTAGTAAAGAAAAGAAACGAGAAATTATGTTTTTTAGGGCCGTGCACGTATTAGGGACTAAGAAAAGTCTGAAAAGTATCCCCCCAGAAAAGTCCCACCCCGTGTGTCTCAGATAATCAACTAAACAAGCGCGTGTTGGATATTTTTGCTCAACTCGGCATTGAAAAATCATGAGGCTTTTAAACGTCCCCGGGGGGTACTCCCCAGTATAAGCATTACAGTCATGTGGCGCCCCAAAGGGTAGGGGTTTTAGGCCTTTTCGGTCTGAAAACGGGTTTACACTTCGCCCATTTTGGTCGGGAATCGGGTGTGGGTTTCGAGGGAACTAGGAGCTTGTATGAACGTATTTATTTTTTTAATTCCAAATGAGTGGAAAAAAGAGAAATATGCGTATTCGAAATGGATTTGACGAATTTTTTTGTTTGCATTCTAATCTAAGTAATAATGCAATTTCTGCCTTAAGGCCAGGTCTGAAAACGATGGATTTTAAAGGTCTGGTGTGAAAACGGTTATGGAAAAGGACATTTTTTAGTCTGAAATAGGGTCAGGATTTGAAGAACCGGGCGGCACACCCCACCAAGAATTCGTAGGAGTACCCCTCCCTGGCGAATACAAAGGTGCACCTCCCTCCGCGCTTAGATCAGACAATGGGAAACTATTACGTGCGAGCCCTTATCAGCCGTTGATCATAACGCACAGACGGTGAGAAAAAAAGGCAAAAAGTAGACAACAAAAGACCACAAGAGACAATTAGTCAATAAGTAATAAATCAATAACTTTTCTTTATTGAAAAACTTGTAAAAGACCAGTCAACGACCAAACACTGAACAGTGTCTACATGACATGCAATTACAGATCAGATCAGGCTAAAAGTCTTATTTCATTTGGTTTCATGTAATCAGTTCTGTACAACTTAGCGTTTAACTCATGTATCTTTTTTTTTAACATCAATGATCTACCAGCTCTAACAAAAAAACCATGGGCTGGTTATCACAAATCGTTCGAAAAACATTCAACACTTTAAAAGCAAGTTGTATAGACTAAGAAATGAAGTGTAAGTGTAATCGAGTTGATTGCATCCACTTTTGGCCATTACTACTAGCCGGAAATCAAATTTTGATACAAATTTTGATACTATTTAAGTGTCACAGATTGATAAAGAAATTGCTACAAATTGGCACCGTTTTAAAGCTATGCCGAGGCCCCTTCGCCCCCACCCTGGAAAACTGCAAAGGCCTTGTATAAAATGTCTCAACCTAGCCAAACATTGTGTCTTGTTTTAAAAACAACCTGGAATCTCTGAAGTTATAGTACTGTGTCATTAGCAAGTTAGAGCTGCTTATGTTATGAGTGTGAACTGTGAGATTAAAGCGTACCATAAAGCATTAGGTTACATCAGAAGTTCCAGATTGATAGTTCCAATTGGCCGGTGAAAAACTGTTTTCATTGAGGGTAGACTATTATCAACGTTATTTTGTCGGAACTGAACTTTCTCACAAGTTTCGAAATTTCTCTATTTCTCTATTTATTTATATTTAACCCACAGCCAGAACTTTCCTTTTAAAGTGTTGCATGACAAAGGAATCAGTTACATTTCTCATTCTGTTTTCGATGAATACTGTACGATTACACAATTCATATAGTTTCTAAGACTAAGGAAATGTTTGAATTTCAATGGATCTTCCTACATGGTCAAATAATTATTTCGAAAAGTTCACAGTCTCCTCCGAAGTTGAATGATTGGTGTCCATATCCTGTGGTTCCTTCCAACAGCACAGCAGTCTACAATATGCACTTCTTCGGCTGGTAGCTGTTAAAACGGAAAAAAAAGATAATGTATTTATTAGTTAACTATTTTGATCCGTTTTAGATTACGATCTCGGTTAGCGCTGATTTCCTTCCGCAGTCCCTTGAAATTCCAATATTTTTTATTTTGCAATTTTTTTTTAAGCTCATCCCAAATACAATCCTCTACTTGAGTTCAGTTCTTGTAAATAATAGGGTGTTTAGGCACCGACGTTTTAAAGCCACGCACTTTCTCTTTTAATATGCCTTGACGCTACCAAATTTGTATTGCAAAGTGCCTTTAGTCTTCCAGAGACGATTTGTCCAAAAAATTGTTTAAAATCACAGCTTAAGTAGGTAAAAAGTCCGACTTGTAGGCTACAACTCCCAGGTAATGTCTGACCAACACTGACTGGGAACATTGTTTTCAGACGTCATTAGTTTATTCCAGGAACAGAAGAGCGAGCTCATTGATCTCTTTCGCGGGTGACAAATTTCACCTACACTTGCATATTTTCCTTGTCTTACTATCCCTCCAGAAAACAAGACACATTAAGTCTAGACCTTGCCCAGTAACAACTTAAAATGGTGCTTCTCGCGCGGAATCAGTTCAAGAGCAACAACTGCCGATATCTCTTTCTTTTTACCACACTGACGAATGACCACTAAACCTTTTTTCTCCTGCAATTGGTAAATTTAGGATATTCTACGTCAAAAGACTGAGAAACATGGTACTCACCAATCTTCAAGAGGGTTCATTCAAATCGACATTCCTGTTAGCTGTCGCAGGAAGAGACCTTTCGACATGGCTGAACTGAATCCAAATGCCGAGCTTCTTGATCTCACTACAAAGAAAACGACACAGAAGATTATTTATAATATATTAAGTAAGAGTTTACTTATGGTAGTTATTATTTTGCGGAGCACAAATCAAATTAAAATCAATTAAAGGAAACCTGAACATATTAACGTCTGGTTAGGTAAAATTGAAAACTTAAACGAACGAACGAACGAACAAAGAAATAAAAACAAAAACTGACGCAAAAGACCTGGAGGTAAGGGATTGACATGGATCAGTGAGAAATAATTCTAATCCTGAGAAATAACAAATGTAGAGGAAGCATTAGTGTATCCTCATGACGAAAAAAAGTTGACGTTCCTACTATTGTAATTATCGAAGAGTCAGTTCTTGCATTATAATTTTTTTGTCAGTGACAGTTTGTAGTTTAATTCTAATGGCATTAGTGAGGGTTCAGTTTTCATCATGATTCGCTCTTTAGAGTTTTGAGTGAAATAGTTTACAGAAAGACTCATTAATCTTTGGTTTTAAAAGTTCATACCTCTGGAGCGAGTTTGATCTGATTTCGCCCTACGATGTCACCAGTCAGATAAGGATGGCTGCCACGAGACGAGCAATTTCCAGGGACCTAAATGGAAATACTTCGAAAAGGAAAAAATAAGCAACACATGCAAAGACTTTTGCGAATGCCCTTTGCTATCAAAAATCACACGCGCAGACCGATCTGATCTGACCCAGGTGAAGATGACCAATTCAATATATATAAAAAAATGAATCAGAGAGCCAATGCGGCTACCGCCACCATCTTCGATGTCATTAAATCCCTAAGAAGCGAGGGAAAAAGCATCCTTATTGTCTTTGCCTTATGAGCCCCTGTCGCGCGATTTCCAACAAATCGTCGGTTTTTCAGACGAAATGGTCGCATATCAAGAATCGTTTTGCGTGGTATTTACGCTACTAACGAACTCAACGCAACCACACCGACGACAGAAATGAAGAAATTATCACAACAAAATCTCTGAACTTGCAGCATTTCTATTTCCCAGGTTTCTTTGCCTTCATTGCATGACTAACGTTGTCTAACTTTATTGAAAAGGTAATGCGATCTTCCCGCACTTTGATCTCTAAGATTTCGTAGGAAATACCCATATATAATGTAAAGGCTTCCTTAAGTAAGCGCCTTTAGCCAGTTAGGTAGTTCAGGCCCTGGCTCAATCCTGTGATAAGGCCTCAAAACGTACAAACTGCTTCCAAAAGCAGCAAAATATTACGGCCAAGAGAGGAGGATTAGCTTATTACATTTTCAAAGCAATTCCGAAAATTCATCACAAATTTCATCATTCATTTTTGATAAATCTGCATTTTTCGTGAAAATAAGAAATGGCGACAGGACCACGTGACAGACTTATGGCGTCCTTACATTCCATGCTACTTGCACTATCCACAACATTGCAAAACGATTAAGAAAAAAAGGGGTGAGATTTGCATCGGGCTTTCTAATAATATCGTAAACTTCCTTCCAAGAACTCTCGTTTTTCCCCTGCTTTTCTCCGTGACAAAAACTGAAGCGAATAATTGTTATTTACAGCATCTCAGGATCAAATTGAAATCAGTCAACTGATTGGAAAATGGTTAATATTCACAATTAGCCCAGTTCACGAAAAAGCCATTTGAAATATTATCACGAACTGGCATCGAATTTTTCGGCCTAAATTTTCGACGATTTCAAACCACCCAAAATATAGTGAATCCGTGCTGCAGGGAGCTTAAAGGGAACTGGGATGGAAATTTTAAGGATACGAACGGTTAACATTAGAGAATGGAATACAGTAGGGACCTAAGGACACTGCAACAGTTTCACGACATTGACGCCCACGCGATAAGGCCAGTTAAAGGAGTAAAGTACAGAAAAATCCTCGTAACTTAAACCAAGATATTAACTGTAATATGTTCATGACCGGTAATTAATGCATGTACTTTCCCTATATTAAAGCATGTACTTTAGTTATGTATCAAAGGACATTCTGCATTCTACCCTTCAACTGTGTTTGCAACGAGACACTCACTCTAATCCCCCTTAAAAAAAAAAGAAAACAGATTTCTGAAATATTTTTTTCTTCTTTTCGTAGAAGGGGTGAGGGACGCGGGGCAGGCATACGCCCATCCACCGCTGTCCCTCCCCTCCCTGCTCCCAGTTGACGCTCAAGAGTTACCTACCGAGACATCATTGAAAGTTCTGCGTTTAAAATGCACATGTCGTGAAACTGCCTCTTTTCAATTCACGGGTTGGCTTTGGACATGATCTCATGAAAAGTAATCAGCAACAGACAAGTATAATTTTGGGTGCATTTTAAGGCGAATCATTATCATTCCTAATTAGCATAGACTGCGTATAAAGCTCTGGGCTAATTTTGCAATAATTAGACAGGAAAAGAAAAAAATGTTGGTAGCCATGGTAACTTGCTGTAGCTTTTAACTTCCCTTTACTATAGTTTTAACGCAGGGCTTACTTGAACTGTTGTCGAAAAACTGGTTCATAGCTTATCTTTCCATGAATGGCGGAATCAACTACATTTTTTCTTTCGTTGTTCTTATTATTTTGCATGCTTTGAAAAATTGACTTGCTAAACAGCTGCAGTGTGCTGAAGTGAAACCGTTTACATTTTGCTGCTTTTAGTAGCGTACGTTCGTCGGCAGCCAGGAAAATGCAGAAAAACGCGTGAATCTTTCATGAAAACAGCTTGATCTTCACCTCATGCAGTTATACCGTATTTAGAGCAACCACTGGTCAACAATGAATTTACAAAATGTTATTAAACGGTTAATTTATATTAAGAGAACTGTGGCATTTAACATTTTGAAAAAGCACGCGAAAAAATCTATAGTCAAAGAGGAGGTTTGCTTCTCCCTCCTCCCCTACGTTGAAGGATTCATTAGATTAACGCACTTGCGAACAATAATTTTATGTTTTCACTCAGCCAAGAAACGAACGCCAGCTTATATTGTTCAAATACTTTAGTTCACCTTTTGTCTTCAGTGTGCCCTTGTTGTTCATCACCATGTTTGGAGTTTAGGCCGGGCTCGTGAATTCCATGAACACTTCATTTTATATTCAATTTCCGAGAGAATGCGCTTATTTTTCTGGTTTATTAGCTTTCAACATTTGATTACAGTACCTTACCTCTATTTGGCACGTCCTTTCGACCATTAAAAGATTATTACAGGCAGGCATGACACCTCATGATGGCTGCCATAACGTCTGGGAATCCCTGACTAAATTTAATGCTTCTCAAGAACAATGAATTTAAGGTTACAAAAATGTACCACACTTTTCCTATAGTCACGGATTGCTTTAATTCACGTAATTTGAAATGTTTTTTTATTCCCTTTTCAGTTGTAGCTTACTTGTTTTATGATCTATTAAGCCATTGTATTGGGCCTTTATGAAATTTCAGGGTTAGCACTCTGCTAAAACTAATCACTAAGGCCATTGAATCCTACAGCGACCCACAACTCGGTTCTACAGCTTAGAGCTAACACCTTAATTAGACCTGTATCCGGTAATCGAAAGTTGTTACAAGTTTTGTGATGAACGAACTCGGAAAATAATATTAATTTCTCTGATCTCGAACTTACCTCTGTACTGTAAGAGGGGTTCATTCAGTCCATCTGCTCACAGGTGAAGATAACGGCATCCAGAAATTCCTAACTTTCAATAAAATGTTTTTCACAAACTAAAATTCAGTCACCGCAGCACAAAGATTGATTGTTATATAGCTAGAAAGTTTACCCAACAGCGCGCGCTCTCATTATTGGTTACTTCGAGTTCACATGACATCTAAGAATGAAACTGTTTCCAGGCAAAATCTCTGAGCGAGCAACATTGCAAAAACTATGACGTCAGAGGTAACAGTGCACTGTTACTCGACCGGCGACCGCCGAGGTTTAATGAATTTCCAGCTATATAAGAAATCACTGACTGGTCCCTCGGGAAACAGTAAAATTGTTTCCCTTGAATCTCAATGTTTCCCGAGGCAGAGCTATTTCCCTCGGGACCAGTCATTAAGTGTTTCCAGGTGATCTGTGACGTCATTGCGGGGGCCTGGGGAAAGAAATTTTAATGCCGTATCCCATAAACCAAAGCTGACGGGAACAGATTGAATTGAATTGAATTGGTGCGCGCGTTGGTTTATGGGATACGGCATTAAAATTTCTTTCCCCAGGCCCCCGCAATGACGTCACAGATCACCTGGTTATTATTACGGTTAGGAATCAAAGCATGCGCACTGCGTTCTTTGTCTTACACTACTGTTTTCTTGCCTCCTTCTTTTAGTCACGACATCAAACTTTGATTTCTTTTGAGTGTTCGTTGAATGTTTTTCACAAACATGTTCACCGTTCTTTAAGAAGATACTAACCTTCAATAATTTTTCCTACTACCGGCTGCAATAACATCTCGTAGATTTTCTGACCTGCAAATAGTGATTTTAAGAACATTTATTAGCAATTTAAGCCAGTCAATACAATCAATAACTAGTTACAAATGTCTCTTCCTCTCCTTACTCCCTTAATTAGAGTTGTTTTCTTCAGGTGAGTGCTGTGTCGGATTATTTCCACAAATCTCTTTGGTGTGATAGGGACGACTGCCCATTGTTTAAGCTAGCTTTGCCAGATAATTTCTATGAATTTTATCTTAGCGAAAAAAATTACTTGTTAATGAAAAAAAACAAACAGCTTTATGATGGTCAAATGTAAAAAACAAAAAGGGGTAAAAAATCTTCGAAAAATTCTAAGGCTTAACAGTACAAGTGAAAAGCTCCAACTGTCATCTGCCATCATATACTCCACTAATTTGTGTTAAAACACCGTGTCTTCGTTTGAATTTGCTCTCTACAGCTAATATAAAGATTTGACTCAATTTCGATAGCCGGTTACTAACGGCTGAAATTTGGTTAAAAGGTGTGACATAACTTCTTTAAGTGGACTTACCACAAACTACAATCTAAGCGTCGGGCTTGAATCACGTAAATAAGGCGACCTCACTGAATTTCACACCTGTACCTGCCGTAAAAATCAAAAAGCTCACAAGGAAATTAGTGTGATCATCAAAATTGTTGTCGATTTCTTAATTAGCATGTGTGTGTGTTTAAAATGTAATTGCATGTTGATGTCTCAGTTAACAACGAAAATGCAGTGTAAAACCATCATTGGCTTGTCTATTATGGTTTTTGTTTGTTCACTAAAAATTGTTAAGAGTGTATGGTTTGAATTTTCGTTGTTAACTGTTCACACCCTTTTTCATTAACTATACTTACTGTCACGTGACACTGAACTCAGCAACCCTTCTCCCGGCATTATGATCGTCAAAAGGGTGGGTCTGCTGTGGCTTCTTGCAATTGATCTGAAAGCAACAAAACTAACTTGGATTTTAAAATACTTTACTTGCTCGCCTTTAGCTCTTGTTCCAGTCAAAATAACGGACAGGCGGGTTTAATTTCCTGCAGGAACTCATCCAAAAATCAGAAACGTACATGCCAAAGGTAATTGGAGTGACCTTGAATCTTGCCAGACAATTCTTGCTCTTCAAATCTTGTCCTGAACTCTTTAAACGGTGGTTTCGGTCAAAAGTATTGGGCTCTGACTTCTCTTGGAGAAAAGTACCAAAATTAAAGAAAAAACGCCGCATCTTGACATAAAAAGACGAAACTTGGTGTTCATCTTGCCGACAGGGCGCGCCCCAAAAGTCCATTTTCTCCAGAAAAAGGCGTTAAGAAAAGTCGAAGTGAAAAAAATCGCGTTCGAAGTTCCTGAAAGGAAATTTTTTAAGCTGTTGTACAGAGTTAGTAGAAAAAATATAGACGTTCACCTGCACTGTGTGTTCGTATCTTTATTGATCATCAAAGTATAAGCTAATAACAATAATTACAATGCTATAAGTATGATCTATATAATGTTCCTTCAGTATAAATGCAAGTTTAAAGAAAGTGACACCCTCTCATTCCATGTTAATATTTGCAAAGCTTTATTGATCTTTTGAGTGAAACTATATTACAATCAAATAATCTAGCTTTTACCAGCATGTTGCGGGTGAATCTTGGTTCAGTCAGAATTGGATGGCTTTGCAGTTGTTTTGAACGATGGCAAAAAAGAGCATTGAAGTATCTTGAGAGAATAAGACGAAAAATGTTCGTTCTGTAAGTAACTTGTCCACTCTTCGGATTGCCGAAAAAGAAAAAGCCGTTGACGTTCAGAGGCGATGAGGGCGCGCCCAAAAAATGTTCTTCCTCCATTCTTCGGATAAAAAAAAAGTCGTGGCGGAACGTATACGAAAAAGGAAAAAATCGCTGACGTTTGACGTTGCTGAAATATAAGAGCATTAGTAAATTATTTCAAAGATACTTTTTAAGAGACAGACTGAGTTTAAGAAACCACACTGACAGCCTCTTACTTTGTTTTTTTAATTGCATTTTATTGAATGTAAATAATTTTACATCATTCCCGATCTCTAAAGCTGTTTGTACGTACAGCTTTACTGACACGATATTTTAATGTATATTAGAAAAAAATACACTCCAACGGCACAAAAATGTTTGGATCTTTTATTAAATTTCATACTCCAGTTACAGGTGAATAATTAAATAATGGAAGCGCCTTTAGCAGAAAAAAAAAAAATCATATACTTGATCACCTATATCATCTAGTAAGAGAATTTAGTTTATAGTAGAAAACAAGTCACACCACAACAACACAGCACTATTGTCTTTTTTTTTTTATTAATTTCATACTCCAGTTACAGTAAATATCTAATAAAATAAAGAGGAAAGCGCTCTTAGGAGAAAAATTTAAGACCCAGGTAAAACCAAGGAGTGCTCATATGTCCATAAAACTTGACACATCGAATGGACACTCCAGGGTTCCCCAGACCATGCATACGCAGGGATCGATATATTGTCGATACCAAGCCAGTTCGGAGACAGACCGGAAGCGTCGATCGAAAAACCGAAAAAAGCCGAATCGAATTCGAAGCCGAGTTCCGACGTGAGGTATTAGATTTATCATACAAGTAAAGGATTCCACTAACCTGGTGTCCCTGTGTATACTTGGGCTGATAAATATGGTTCAACGTTTGCATAACTCTCAACGTACCGTACGAGAAACGTTGTTTTTGGGCACTGCTATGTGCACATTTTAGGCGTAGTAACGACGATTCTAAACAGACTCTACTGCCGCAGTAAACGATAGCCTTACGCAGGCGCAGAACCATATAAATCAGCCCTACCTTATATGGGTTGCTGCATCCGTCATATTTTGTCACCACTCCTCCTTCTCACGCACTCCTTCGTGGGGATCTGGGCTCCAAAGTCTGCATGACACTGTCTAGTCTCCAGGCTCCTCCAGATGATGATGGGTCGATGTTGCTCCCGAAATTGAAGTCCAGCCGGCCAGTTATATCAAATAAACCTCGGTATCCATTTCAACTAACATTAATTTTGTCTCAGCGGCGTGGAAACAATACTTCCTGTACACGTAGTTCTAAAGAGGCCCGAGGATGGGCAAATTTTTGAAAATAAATTTTTGCAAGTTAAGATTTTTACCTTGTACGAGTTACGAAATATTCTTTGCGAGTTTAGTGCTATCTGAAAAGCTGATTCGTAACAATTTTCATATGAAACGATATCTTAACTGCCCAATAAATTTAAACAGTTTTGAATATCAATGTTAGTTGAAACAGCTTGTAAAGTAATTTCTATCTGCTTTCTTCCCTGGCTATCCTTCTTCCTAACAAGTCGGTCGTTTGTGCTTTAAGGCAAAATGATGATTTCGAAGTCATCATTATCATCATCATCATCACAGTCAGTTTTGTCCCAGGCACCTCCTTTTCGTTCGTCAATCGCAAATGGACCTCATCTAACTAGCTGACTACTTTTATTAAATTAGCTTCCTACGTGAAGATCTTTGTTCTTCTTTCTTCGACCGGCCTCTTCTTTTAACGAACAATGGGACACGCAGGATGAACCAGTCACAGGTAGAGGCAACACCAAAAGGCTTAACGCTGGTGAAGGACGAGGCAACCATTTCCAGTGGACCATTGATGTGAAGACTACCTACGCCTACGATTTGTAGACGAACAGTGCCTGCGTACTGCAATGCAGGGTTTATAAACAAGAGAATTCTCCCGCAAGACAAGATTAACAAGAAGACAAAACCAGTCGTCTTAGTGTCAATGAGGTCAGAACGAAAGAAAGCTCCCATTATCTAAAGCTCTTAATACAAATATCTATAACCAGTGAAGCATGCGCAAGAGCAACATCGGGCGCAAATTCAGTAACTCACAGGCGAAGGAAAGGGGATCCTACGCATGCGTGTATCCGAATTGTGGTTGCAGCCAATGTTACTCTTTTGCCTACCACACGGGTTACTGACTCTTCTAACAAATTGACAGTTCCATGTTGTTCCTCCAGCGATGAATCTGCGTCATAGATTGGTGAGTCAAAGGTTACCTACGCTTACACTTTGTAAACAGTCTAGCCTAGGGTGTGTGTGTTGTCCCATTTTCCCCTTGAAAACTTGCAACAAGGCGTTTAAGCCTTCCCGTGAAGCAACGCCTGGTCTTAAACTTGTAAGACTAAACTGTACACTCTTCTACGCTCGCAAATTTGGTCAAATTGAACTCATCTGAAACTTAAATTTGTCAATCATCGGTAAAAACAATTTTACTTTTCGTTAAAAGAGACCAAATTAATGTTTTACCGTTTAAACGTTTTGACGATTTTAGGTAAACCACAACCAAATTTGCGAGGCTTAACTATTTAACTGTCTGCAACTGGAGAAACCACTTAACCCGTAAGGGGTGGCAAATAAGGTCCCTACAGCAGTTAAATGGTCTTTAGTCTCCAGTTTCCTAAATGTTCCATTAAGTAATCATTGTCTGATTGAACCTTACGAATGAAAGCTTCACTTGGCCAGTGCATGAACTGTCAAGTGAAGTGTGATTAGTTTAATTGGATTTGGCGCAACTAAGCGGGAGACATCAGCGAAGACGATGATGTCCATGTCGACGACGACGACGACGACAAAGTGACCAAAATGCATCCGACGAAAAGACGAATGGACACCGAATCGAAGCCGAAATTGCGTTTGAAAAGCCGAATCCTATCGTTGACCGAATAACTGCAAAGCAACCCAGGTTTGCAAAAAGGGAAGGGGAGGCCCTTACCAACCCGGGGAATCCTCTAAATAATCTAACTACAATTAAGTTAAGCCGAAAAAAGAAGTCCAGAGACTTCAAGCCGAAGGTGTGAGTGTGTGCGTTTTAAAGTATGCTTTGTAAGGTTCATCCAGAGCTCTATTACGTTTACCTCCCTTGACCCGACCCACAAGGATGTACCTAACCTGAATGGCAAAATAGCTCATTAGCATCCTGTTTGGAGGCTGGGCTGTGGTTGAGACTGACGGTACAAGAGGAAGGTGGTCTGGTCTGGTGGTCTCGACAGAGGAAACGATTCTGATTCGTGAAAGCTGAAATTCGTAAAAGAAAAGGATTAAAAAATTACGGAAGGGAAAGTGAAAATATAATAATCAACTGTTGGAAATACCCTGGAGGGGGGCGGGGGGCAGGGGGTAGGGGGTAGGGGGCAGAGAGCAGGAGTGCTCACCAAAGTTTTATACTGGGAGGCGTAGCCGCGAGGTACAGCCCCTTACGTTTTATATACTATCCTTGACAGAAAAGATACCTCGTTCGTATACCTTCCTTTGAAAAATGGTACCCTTTTCACAAACCTAGTTTTCAACTTTGTAGCCCTTTAACTGCTGTAAATATGAGTAAGTCACAAAACCAGAACTTGGTTCTCGACTTTTTTTTTACAGCGATAAAAAATTCTTCTAACGATAACGACGGATTTTTTAACCCTTTGAAATACTCCAACAAGTGAAATTCCTACCCTTTTATATACCTGAAGCCTGAAGACAGTACCCCTTTCTGGTGGAGCCACCCCGTATACAGCTATTTCGAGAAACCTTGTCGGAAAAAAAATGTGCAAGTGACAACCCCAAAAGGTAATATGGGATATGATCAGTACACCGTTTCTGACACTGAAGCTTTCGAAGCTACTTGTGTCGCTTTCCTTTAGCAGTCGCAAACAAGTCCATGGCCTCTCGTACCATTCTTTCAAATTTCTTTGAAAAACAGTGAACACAAATCCACGCACAATACCTTTCGGGATTGTCGCGTGCATTTTTTCCGACAACCTTTCTCGAAATAGCTGTATACCCCATTATAGGGGTATCACCCCACCCCAGAAATGTGTCAATTGTCCTACAATTAGATGTGCAACCTTGGCGAAACAAGGGCAATGACAATATAAAGAACCATTCTCCACACAAAGGGGACGAGACCAAAGAAATAGACCCACAAAAAATTAAACTCATCATTGCCAAAAACTTAAGGCTACTCTTGCTTGACTTTATTTTGTGTTCTTTACTTCTCACTTTTCCTGTTTATTGAGCTAAACGAGAGCTACGAAAAGCTCTCAACAGCCCCGCCATACAGTTGTTCGGCAAAGGGAAACATAACAATTTCGACTTTCATTCAATGCAAATGGTGTTTGCTTCGGTTTTTATGCACGTGTGCCGCATGTTAGTAAGAATTATCCTGACGCCGGAAATGAGCTAACAGACTGTGTAGTTTTTCCTTCCACAAAGCAGGAGTTATTTTTCACCTGTGATTTCATATTGCAAAGTCGTGTCGCTACCTGACGCTAAGCAGAGTAAACATTGCAACCCCTCTAAAAAAAACTAACGAAGACATAAAATAGACTTAATGATTCTATGAATTACTTGATAGAAAAACGTGCCTTACCTGAGTTGCTGAATTCGTGTGTGTCCGGTGTATAATTTCGAGTGGGCCGTTGGACATGTGGTCCCCGACAAGAAACTATATTCAGAGCTTATATTTCAACTTCCAATGTATTTTCTGCAACAGAAAAACAATTCTTAGTAAGTATATATGACTGTCAATATCAAATCATACTTAAACAGCAAAATTACTTTGTTTATCTACTTTTTAGAACACAAATACAAACTGAAGTGAACGTGAATTACATGTAAGCCATAAAAAATTTTCTACCTACCTCTCCCGCGGTTGTTATAACTCGTTGCGCGAAGCATCTCACAATGTTTTCCACAATTTAAGAATTTGGTGGTTAAGCCAAGAATACAGTGTAATGAAAAAACGAGCTGAACGGCAGTGAAGGGTAATATTCCACACAGAATTGTTCGCGCCTTCTGTCAACGTGAATAATTATCACAGTATTTTAAATTTGAATAAGACGCTCTGCAGCGACCTCGTGATTAGAAAGTGCTTCATTACTGGTTCTTTCCACGCACGTGAAAACATGTGTTTACCACTGATAAAAACAAATCTAAACATCCGGGAATCATTCTATCACTGAAAACTTGTGTAGGAATAAAAAGCGTATTGACCGGATTTAGGATAAGTCCAAAACAGTGTTCTGGAAAGGAAAAATTTTTTTTAACATCTGCGCAAAACAAAGTTAACTTATTCAGAGGCAGAATTTTTGACAGGGAGGGGAGGGAGGCTTCCGTCTTGGGCCAGCTACTGAAACTTTAATTTAGCAACAAAAAGTTCAGCACTTTTTTTCACGACTGCACCTTTTGGACTGCAAAACGATAGCCTTCGATCGCTTCCTCCCATGTAACGGAATTATTCATTTTCTAATTTTCACTCTGTTCTATACTTGCTCATTAAATTACACAGCAAACCCCACTAGAACACGATGAATTACGATCTCTCGCCGCGGTAAGGCAATCCCGATTTGTCAGATTCTGGAATCCGGGAGATGAATCTGGAATACAAGTTCCATTGATCTGGAATCTGGAATCACGCGAACGATTGGAATTCTGGGATCCAAGATTCACTGTCATGGAAAATCAGGAATCCAAGATCCAATGACATGGAATCCGGGATTCGATTCAACAACGGAATCTAGAATCTGAGACTGTCTTTTGGATTACCCTAGTACATTAATACAGAGATTTAATCTCTGTTAACACAAAGCTTTGAGACAAATCAACACACTACAGTCGACTCCCGATAACTCAAGCATTCTAAGGATATTAAATAAAAATTCTAGTTATCGGGAGTGCGAAGCAAATGACCGAAAATAAGGAAATAAGCAAGTGGATGAGGAGTATCATGTACACTCAACTTCAAGAGCAGCAAGAGATATGGATAGATAGTTTGAAACAAAGATAAGCACAAAAGCTTGATTAATATATACAGAGATACTAAAATTTGAACTGGAGTGACATAAAAGTAGTGACACTGTTGTTTACAGCTATTTCGAGACAGCTATTCGCGACAATCCCAAATGGTAACTGCTGGTTTTCAGTGTCACGTCATTCAAAATAGATCAAAACAAAAATCAAAACTGTTCAATAGATAATGTCCAGAATCTGGGAAGTGAAAGGAAGTACATAAACAAAGACCCTCGCCAAGATTCAGGTCAGCGGAATATTTCGTATACGAGATATCCGAAGAAATGTTTTACCCAAACTTATAGAGATTTGTATGGAGACGCCATGCTGGTGCCCACCTGGATGAGCTCCAACATGGCGGACGGAAACCAACAGAAACATCTGTTACCGAGTTTTGCTACAAAAGCGTGAATTTATTCTTCGAGAAACTCATAAACATTAAAGTAATACTTTTTCTAATACATGAACTGTTTAGATAGCAAAATTTCCTGAAATAAGTCATTTTCTTAACCTACATGACAGCTCTCTTGGCCGTCATGCAAATGCCGCGTCACGCAAAAGCTTAGAAATTCAAGCGTACTCTTTCACAAAATCAAGAACCCTTTTGAAGCGAAAATTTGTATGAAAATTAGTTTTCAGCTGCTCTAATGCATGGTGAAAGTAAAATCTCGGTAGGATCGATAGTTTACACTGTTCCCGACGACTGCAGCTATCGAACCGACTTTTGTTGCTTTCCTTTAGCTCTTGCAAACATATGTCCATGGCCTCTCGTGCAATTCTTTCAAATTTCTGTGAAGAAAAGTGAGCTCAAAACCACTCACAATAGCTATCGGGATTGTCGTGTGCACTTTTTCCGCCAACCTTTCTCGAAATATTTGTATACAGGTTCAATCGGAAAAAGTGTAGCCGACAATCCTGAAAGGTATTGTGGGTGCTTTGCGTTCAAGATGATGGC
Organism: Porites divaricata; assembly: GCA_038088405.1. Classification (NCBI taxonomy): domain Eukaryota; kingdom Metazoa; phylum Cnidaria; class Anthozoa; order Scleractinia; family Poritidae; genus Porites; species Porites divaricata. The sequence continues at coordinate 12,151,257 of JBBMOI010000010.1, read as the reverse complement.
AAGAGGGGCTATGGACGTATGTTCGCGAGTGCTAAAGCAAATTAAGCAGCAAAAGTCAAAGCTTCGACAGCTGCAGTGTCGGGAACAAAGGATTGATCGTATTCCATATTCCTATTTGGGACTGTCTCGTGCACATATTTTCCGCCAACCTCTCTCGAAATAACTGTAAATAAACTCAATATCTCGGACTTCACTACGGTACACTGTTCTTTTTTCGACTTTCCAGGCGCTTAAAACATGGTTCGAGTCATCCAGGGTTAAAATATATAGAAATAACCTGTGGACAAACAAAAATTACTAAGAGTTAGTGGGAGGTTCGAGTATCGCCTAGGGCAAAATTACGATAAATGTATGAAAGAAACTGCCAGGCAAAGTCGATTTTAGTGCGAGGTAGCGCGAGGCTAGAGTTAACGAGGGTTCGAGTTATCTGAAGTCAACTAGCCTGCAATTACTTTAGAAATCTTATAAAGATTTCTAACGATTTTTGGTCAGATTTATTTGTCCGATTTATTTGTGCGATTTTTTGTGTAATTTTTAGTCCTATTTTAAGTCCGATTTTTGTCCGATCTTTTGTCCGATATATATTGTCCGATCATTTGTCTGAAAGTGAAATTCGCACTGCAGCTGGAAAACTCAAAGACAACAAATCTTCTTTTTCAGACAAAATCAAAAACGAAATGATCAAATCTAGCTTAAACGAATTAATGCCTGTTTATCTAAAACTATTTAACACGGTCCTCGACTTAGGAACTATGCCCCAAATGTGGTGTGACGGCCTCATTACGCCAATTTTTAAATGTGGTACTAAAAGCGATCCATCAAACTACGGTGGAATTTGTATTTCTAGTTGCATTAGAAAACTATTTTGTTCAATTCTCAATCAGAGACTTCTAAAGCACGTTGACTTAAATAATATACTTCACAAGTCTCAAATTGGTTTTCTAGCAAATAATAGAACAGCAGATCATGTCCTCACTCTTCGAACATTAATAGACAAATATGTTTATTGTCACAAGGAGAAAATATATGCGTGTTTTGTTGACTTTAGGAAAACCTTTGATTCGGTTTGGCATGATGGGCTTCTCTTTAAGTTATCTAAAATCAATGTCCAAGGAAAGTTTTATAGTCTAATTAAGAGTCTATACTCGAAGTCTACCTGCTCTGTCAGGATTGGAAATAACAAAACGCGATCTTTTCAATACGCAAGAGGAGTGCGGCGAGGATGCATTTTAAGCCCTCTGCTCTTCAACTTATACCTTGAAAACTATGACTTTCCCTGTATTTCATTGAGTGACTCAATAGTTAATCGGTATATCGGCATAATGAAAAATAAATACGTCTCTTACTGGAATCAGACCCTTCAACAATCACAAAAACTCAGTTTTTATTGTACAATCAAAGACGAATATAGCCCCTCGCCGTACCTAGCTTTAACAAGAAAAAACTCTTCTAGAAAAGCATTGGTTAGATTTAGAATAAGTAGTCATCAACTTAGAATTGAAACAGGTAGATAAGAAAAAATCCCTCGCGATGAAAGGATATGTTACTTTTGTTCAGGTAACAAAATTGAAGATGAAAATCATTTCTTACTAGATTGTAAGGCTTATTCTCAGATCAGAGACACATTTTTCTCCAAACTAGAAACTAAAATACCTGACTTCAAATCACTTTCACACGATACTTTAATATCTCTTCTTATAAATTCTTCTGATTATTTGATTAACGGTCAATTAGTTTCATTTATCTCGCAATGCTTTGAGTTAAGAACCAAATTGATATCAATGAATGAATGAATGAGAACTGTAACGTTTTGTAATGTTTTGCACGTACTAATTAGTTGCATTAGTTCTTAAATTTAGACTAATAGCTTTTGCAATACTGTAATTCATTTATGGTCATGCAAATAAAGCATTTGTTGTTGTTGTTGATTCATCTGTCCGAGATTTTTGTCCGATTTTTGGGTCCAATCTTTTTGTCGGTTTTTTGGTCCCATTTTTTGTCGATTTAATTGAACGATTTTTTCGTCCGATTTTTGAGTCGATTTATTTGTTCGATTTCTTGTCCGATTTTATTTTCCCATTTATTAACCAATTTTTGTCGACTTTTTTTGTCCGATTTCTTGTCCAAATTTCTTCTGCCGCGTTTTTTGCCCGATTTCTTTTGTCTGAATTTTGTCCTAATTTTGTCCCATTTTTTGTCCCACTTTTTGTCCGATTTATTTGCCCGTTTTTTTTCACTTTTTATCCTATCTTTTTGTCCGATTTTTGTCCAAACTCCTGTCAGATTCCTTTGCCTCATTCTGATGTCTGATGCCTGATGTGATGTCTGATGTCCTATGACTCATGTTTGATGAATGATGTCTGATGTTTGGTGTCTGGTGTCTAATGTCTTGTCTCATGTCTGACATCTGATGTGTGATGTCCCATGTCTGATGTCCAAGGCCGAGTTGTTCAAAGGTGGTTTAAGGTAACCCAGGGTTAGTGCGAGATTTAAATTCCGATATAAAAGCTTAAAAATCATTTCAGTTTTAATTCTTTTTTTATACAAGTTTGTTATTGAAAGCTTTAAAAATAACAGAGAAAATTATCCGAGAAAATGCTTTTAAACCCAACAAAAAGAAACCCGGGTTAATTTAACCTCGGGTTAAGCGCTAATCGGCCTTCGAGCATGCGCAACTGGGCCCAAATGTCTAATTTCCAATGTCTGGTGTCTGGTATGTCCAATGACTGATGTTCTAATGTCCGATGTCCGATGTCTTTTGACTGATGTCTGATTTACGATGTCTGATGTCTGATGCGTGATGTCTAATGTTCGATGTCAGATGATGCAAGATGTCCTATGTCTGATGTCTGATGTCCTATGTCTAATATCCGATGTCTGATGACTGATGTCGGATGTCGGATGTCCGGTGTCAGATGTCAGGTGCCTGATGTCCGAAGTCCAATGTCTGATGTCAAATGTCTGATGTCAGATATCTGATGTCCTGTCCGATTTCCGATGTCCTAATTTGATTTCCAAATGTCTGATGTCCGATGTCCGATGTCCGATGTCTGATGTCTGATGTCCAATGTCAGATGTCCTATGCCTGATGTCCGATGTCTGGTTTCCGATGTCCAATGTCTGGTGTCCGATGTCTGATTATGATGTTTGATGTCTGATGTCCAATGTCTGATGTTCTTATGTTCAATGTCTGATGTTCTTATGTCCGATGTCTGATGTCTGTTGTCTGATGTCTGACATCCATATTTGATGTCCAAATGTCTGATGTCCGATGTCTGATGCCTAATGCCTTATGCCTATGTCTGATGTCTGATGTCCGATATCTGATGACTGATGTTTGATGTCTGATGTCCAATGTCTGATGTTCTTATGTCCGATGTCTGATGTCCGTTGTCTGACATCCGATGTTTGATGTCCAAATGTTTGATCTCCGATGTCTGATGCCTATTGCCTGATGCCTGTGTCTGATGTCTGATGTGCTATGCGTATGTCAGATGTCTGATGTTCGAAGTCCGATGTCTGATGTCCTGTCTGATGCCTGTTCTCCTATCTCTGATGTCTGATTTTTGATGTTATATTTTTTATGTCTGATGTTCGATGTCGTGTTTTCTACATCTGATGTGCCATGTCTGATGTCTGAGTTTTGATAACCTATGTTCCATTTCTTGTCCAATTTTTCGTCCGATCTATTTGTCCACTTTTTGATCTATTTATTTGTCCATTTATGCAGTTTTAGCGTGTTGACTCTCCGCCAATAAGTTCCGCTTCCTTAGCATCTTCCTTTAGGCCTGGTTATTAATCAACAAGTTATTCAGTGTTTAACTAAGCAGGCTGCGTTCTAAACCATTTTCTCTTTGTTTAAACCCTTATTGTTTTATTGTTTGTTTGCCATAAATTGTACAAAGCAAAAGAAAAAAATTATTTAAGCTGTCATGGCGGGGAAGCCCAAGAGAAGCCACTGGGCTTATAAGGAATGGGCTCCCTCAGTTGAATAATTAGAACAAAATATTATCATAATTACAAATCAATGGCAGAGCTACAGTAAATCTTATAATAAATATATTAGATAGTCGTACTAATTATAGCTCTAGGCTAAAAAAAGCGAAAGTGACAAAAAAATATATATATATTACTATTTATGATAAGAGGAATGCTTTCAGCTTACAGCAAAAGGAAGCAGTACTTATTGCATTTCGAATTTCAAAACTAAGAGAGTTAAAAATTTAGGACCTTGGAAACTGATTGAAAACTTTCTTATATTAGTCCTACATTGAGGTAAATAAAAAAGCTCCGAACTTCTAATGCCATAAGAATGGACTTGGCTTGTCACCAAAAACAATGCCATCTACTGTTAAGTGTTGTTAGTAGTGTCAAAAACTGGTATATACAGGGTGTCCCAAAAGTTCGTTCCTCTAATCTCATGCACTATAACTTTTCATCATTATTTTTACATGAAATTTCTAGAAGATGTTTATTTCTCTATCAAGTACATGTATTCAGAATTTCAGTAACTGGCATGTCCTTTTTGTTTTTTTATCACATTCTGTAGCCGTTGCGGCATGAAGTGGGATAACAGCGTGTAGACCCATTTTGAGCCTTTTTATCACCTGGTGCACAGGATCCAGTTCAACCCCCAAACAACATTTGTTTAGTTTGGGCAGCTGAAAAAAAATATTTTGGGCATTCATCCAAAAAAGATAATAATCCAGGCCCCCTTCCACAGTAAAGCTTTTGTACTTCTTTACAAATTTGAAACGAACTGGGCGTTAATTGGCAGACTAAGCAGAGGTTTCTTTGCCATCTCAGGGGCTTCTAATTTTGAACATTTTAAACAGCTTTTCATGACCCTTTTATTTGGCTTGCTAACTATGTGAGACTGAGCTTCCTTGTCGAGTCTCTTATTTTGTATCTAGCCTTCTTTAAAACTATTTTAGCTACTTTATTCAGCGCTTTTGGTCGTCCCCTTAGTTTCTTGCCTTCAAAACCTTCATTTCTCCATGATCCTTCTACCACCCAACATTCGCATTTTTCCAGTTTTTAGCAATTTCTACAACAGATAAGCCAGTAAATCGAAGTATACAGGCTTATGCTCTAATGCAGCTGAACGTTATTGCGTTAAGGGGGTTTATCTTCCGTGATATTTACAAAAAAACAAGGAAGGAGTTCGAGCAATTCGGGCTATGAAATTCAAAAAATATGTGAATGGAACATACACTCGCGCACGCGCGCCTTTGGCGCGGAAGTACACAGATCGAATATTCGAGTCAAAAGATGGCACAACAACTATGAAAATAGTGAACTATATTGAAAGAAACAACTTTTGTTGAAATGATTTGCTTACCAAGCCCAATCGTACTGAAATACAGACTTATGAAGTAGAGGAACGAACTTTTGGGACACCCTGTATATGGCGCAAGCTTCAGTAACTTGTATGTTACTTGAAATAATCCATTTAAAAAAGACCTCAAGGTGAACCGATCTTAAACAGTGCTTTATGATAGACTTCCTTTGAATGTATACGGTCGTTAATTTCTTTATATAATTAACTAATAATTAATTAACTCCGGCGAGACTAGATCTACCTGTGCTATCTGTCTGCTCTCGAAATGACCGTTACGTCCGTAAAAGTTCTTTTATTCCCCCGCTACATTCAATTTCAGCCTCACTAACGAGAATATTAGATTAGAAACACTCAACACAGACAAATATGCCAGGTTTAGTTCTAACTACAATAAAACTCCAGTCATCCTAATTTGCCCGTTAAACTATTAACTAAACTTCAAATCATTTGAATAACTGCAAAAGTAATTTCTAACTGAGATAGAAGCCTGAAGACATCATTGTTCAGCAATTGACGTCTTAAGGATAACCGTTATGACTGTGCTCTGTCTTTTACAAAAGATCTGTTAAAAGGAAAGTGAAGTATGAGGAAAGAGAACTCATAAAATCGTCACCGATATCTGAACTGAAACTGACCCACCACATTAATGGCCAGTAAATCCTCCCTCGGCAGAAAGTCCACATTCATTCGCTTACTCCGTTTTTAATCGTTAAATGTCCGCTGCTCTACCGCATTGAACAGATGAATGGTTTATTACTATATAGAGTATGGATCAAAGCAATTACAAATCCACTAAACTTTTTCTCAGGACGTTTAAAACCAAGTTAATCATATATTATAAATATTATATATAAGTCAAAAAAAGTCACCCTAGTCACATAAGTAACCCGAGCAAATCTAGTCACTAAAGTGACACGTTACCAAAGTCATCCAAGTAATCCTAGTCATCCTAGTCACCAAAGACTCATTAGTCGCGATACTCACGATCGTCACCCTACCCAACCTCGACACGAAAAAAACCCAGGTCGCAAAAGTCAACCAAATCAACCGTGTTAACCTCTTCAGCCTACACACCCAAGTCACCATAGTCACCCTAGACACCAAGGTAGCCCAAGTCACCCTGGTCACCATAGTCACCCAGGTGACCCAAGTCACTCAAGTCACCTCAGCAAACAAACTCGCCCTACTCACCCAAGTCACCCAAAACATCCTAAGTCACCCTTGTAAACCAAGTCAACACAGTCACCCACGTCAAACTAGCCACTCAAGTCACCCAAGTCACAGAAGTCACAGTAGTCACACAAGACACAGTAGTCACCCTAATCACCCAAGTCACCCTAGCCACCCTAGTCGCGCTAGTTACCCAAGTCACCCTAGTCACCAAAGCCACCAAAGTTACCAAAGTCACCCTAGTCACCCTAGTCACCAAAGTCACCGTAGTCACCCTGGTCACGGTAGTCACCCAAGTCACCTTTGTCACCTTTGTCACCCTAGTCACCCAAGTCACCCCAGTCACCCTAGTTACCCAAGTCACCAAAGTTACCAAAGTCACCCTAGTCACCCTAGTGCCCCAAGTCACCAAAGTTACCAAAGTCACCCTAGTCACCCTAGTGCCCCAAGTCACCTTAGTCACCGTAGTCACCAAAGTCACCCAAGTCACCCTTGTCACCCTAGTCACCAAAGTCACCGTAGTCACCCTAGTCACGGTAGTCACCCAAGTCACCTTTGTCACCTTTGTCACCCTAGTCACCCAAGTCACCCCAGTCACCCTAGTCACCCAAGTCACCCTAGTCATCCAAGTCACCCTAGTCACCCAAGTCACCAAAGTTACCAAAGTCACCCTAGCCACCCTAGTGCCCCAAGTCACGTTAGTCACCGTAGTCACCAAAGTCACCCAAGTCACAATTGTCACCCTTGTCACTCACCTCACCCAAGACGCCCTTCTCACCCTTGTCACCCAAGTCACCCTACTCTCCTTAGTCACCCAAGTCTCCCTAGTCACCCTTGTCACCCAAGTCACCCTATTCACCGTAGCCACCAAAGTCACCCAAATCACCCAAGTCACTCTAGTCACCCTAGTCATCCAAGTCACCCTAGTCACCCAAGTCACCCTTTTCACCGTAGTCACTAAAGTCACCCATGTCACTCAAGTCACCAAAGTCACCCAGGTCACTCTTGTCACCCAAGTCAGCTTAGTCACTCACGTCACCCAAGTCACCCTTGTCACCCAATTCACCTAAGTCACCCTAGTCACCCAAGTCACCCAAGTCACCCTAATCACTCTAGTCACCCAAGTCACCCTAGTCACTCTTGTTAACCAAGTCACCCTAGTCACTCAAGTCACCCAAGTCAAGTTAGTCACCCTAGTCACTTACGTCATCCTAGTCAACAAAGTCACCCTAATCATCCAAATCACCCTAGTCACCTAAGTCACCCTAGTCATCCAAGTCATCCAAGTCACCTTAGTCTCCCTAGTCACCCATTTCACCAAAGTTACCCTAGTCACCCTAGTCACCCAAGTAACCCAAGTCACCTTAGTCATCAAAGTCACCCTTGTCACACATGGCACCCTAGCCACCAAGTCAAGCAAGTCACTTTAGTCACCCACAACGGGTTCTTAACCCCAGGGATCTTACAGCCAGGGGTTCCTACAAAACGTTTTTCTTTGAAAAATGGGTGTTATAAGCAGGTTTTCTTAACTCCAGGGCTCTTACAACCGTTGATTCTTACAATCAGGGGTCTTACAGCCAAGGGTTCTTACAAGCAGGAATTCTTAGGACCTGGAGTCTTGCAACCAGGGATGCTTACAAGCAGGGGTTCTTACAAACACTTGTTCGTACAAAAAGGGGTCTTACAACCAGAGGTTCTTACAACGAGGGATCATAACGAGGGTTTCTTGAAGCGAGGGGTCTTACAACCAGTGGTTTTTACAACCAGGTTCTCATAATAAGGGATTCTTTGAACTAGGGGTCTTATATGCAGGGGTTCTTACAACCAATGGTCTTGCAACCAGTGATTCTTACAAGCAAGGGTCTTACAACAAGGGGTCTTACAACTAGAGGTTCTTACAACGAGTTTTCTTATAACCAGGGGTTCGTACAACAAGGGGTCTTGCAACCAGGGATTCTTACAACCAGGGGTCTTACAACAAGGGGTTCTTACAACTAGGGGTTCTTATAACCAGTGGTCTTATAACAAGAGGTTCTTACAACAAGGGATTCTTAGAAACAGGGGTCTTGCAGCCAGAGATTCTTACAACCATTAGCCCCTCAATTTCCTTTTTGCTGTACTTTTTACTGCTGATCATACAAAGAACAAAAGAAGGACGCCTCATCGCAGGTTATTTTTCTTCCCTAATTACCAACTGAACTCAAAGAAGGTTGTGTCGCTCGGTCAAACAGCAAGCTCTCCATGCGACGCTCGAGCGAGCGGCGAAGCCCCACGCAACTCGGGTCTACTTTAACGTACTTTTATTTCTCTCGCGCAACTTCTTGAGACTTCCCCAAATGGAAAGCTTGCTCGCAGGCTAATGCTAATGAGTTAAACTATCGTCAGCTGACACCTCACCATCCGCCATTTCCACACATTTGCTGGAAATTCAACTCTGGGATCGGCTTAGACCAGGGTCAAAAATCGAACTCTACTGGTGACGAACCAAACGCTAATGAACGAGAACAAATAGATTATATTTTGCTCCTTAGCATTATGTTCATCACATGTGAAGTTCGACGGGACCTACCCAGGGTTAAATTTTAACCCGGGTTTCTTTTCCTTTTTATCAAAAGCACTTTCTCGGATACTTTTCTTTATTCTTTTTAGAGTATCCAATCATCAAATTGTAGGCAAAGAGAATTTAACTGAATTTGCTTTTTAAGCTCTCATATCTGAGTTCAAATTTCGCACTAACCCTGGGTTACCCTGACCCAGCTTCGAACATCCCGGCCCAGGGCGATAACCCCTCCCAGCTGAACTACAGGGTAATGTCAGAATCTAATTTAAGCGTTCATTTCAGAAGTTTGCTTTGTTTTCTGTAAATCCCTAGCACTATTGCAGCCGAAGTTCAAGTTCAATTGAGCGTCTTGTGGTAGAATTAATAACTCACAGACAAATGTTACGATTTAAATTAAATTTTAATTCCAAGTTCTGAAGAATCGAAAGTCTTAGCAGTAGTCCCTACTCAAATGAGTGGTATGTGAGATTAAGTTATTAAATATCCAAAACTTTACTCTGTTCTTAATATATACGTATATTTAAACTTTCAAACCTTAACCAGAGCGACGCATGTACAGTTGAGAATCGGTAGCAGACACAGAGGCGTGCGGCCAGCGCTCGCGAAAAACGCCGAACTATTTTCGTAAAAGTTCGTGTGTATCAAAGTGCTTGGAATTAAACATGGTAAGGCTTCATTTTGTTTTCATTATTGCCTCTTATGAGACAGTTTATAATCTACTGATTACAGGTAACGAAGTATGAACATTTTCAAGCCAACAGTCAGTTCTTAGTTTTAATATAACACACAAGTACAAATGCAATTCTGACTCTCGTCATAAATTAAAAATATCAAAATTTACAGAATTGTGGTTTGACTATTTTCATCTTTTCTTTGGCTTCGACCTTCTCTTGACGCTATTTTCACAGAAGCCGGGTCGGCTCAAAAAAATCACTTTATGAAGTGATGCGGTAGAAATATCATGTTTAAGACTTAAGGCGATATAAAATTCGCTTTCATTTGTTGTCTTCGACTAACAATCTGTCCCTGGTTGTTCAAAAGTTGGATAGCGCTATCCATCGGATAAATCTCTATCCAGCGGATAGCATAATTGATTTCCGTAATACTTATCCGCTGGATAGTGATTTATCCGTTGGGTAGCGCTATCCAACGTTTGAACAACCGGGGCCTGAACAATAACCTGCTTCTTAACCCCTCCACTTCTAGGCCAAGTTATGGAAAGATAATTTGTCACTTTAATTCTTAAACAAAATACTTTGCATGATTCTACTTAGTTCTTACGATTCTACGAAATAAAATTTGATTTTTTGTTATTTTTTAAACTGGTTAGCATTAGGAGTGGAAGGGTAAACTACCGTAAAATTCCGAAAATAAGCCCCTCCAAATATAAGCCCCACTTCCCCAACCGGTAACGCAAAAAACCCTCCGTTAAATCGTCCCTCCAAATATACTTGGAAAATTTCCCTCAAATACAAAGTAAAACAAAGCAAAAACGGCAAATTTCCTTTTAACTATAAAGCTAGCCCAATCGATTTTAAAACGCAAATTTCCCCCCGTAGATAAGCTCCTCCGAATATAAGCCCCTCCAAAAATAAGCCACTCAGAAAGGGCCTTTGAAAAATATAAGCCCCAGGGCTTTTTTTCCGGAATTTTACGGTGTATGTGTTGATAGCTTTACGGTACTGGCCGGCATAAAATCTTATAAGTAAGACTATGAACATAATGTCTCTCCATAATTTCTTTCTTGTGGTACTGTTTAACGTGCTGTACAGGGTGGTTTTAACTTTGGGGTCCGCAAATGAAAACCTTACGGTGAAACTTCTCATGAAGGATAATACGTAACATGCTGAGTTACAGTTTACTTTGTTAACATGTGGTTATTCAAATGTAATAAGTACGCAGAAAATAGGCTAGTTGCAAAAACCTACTCAACGATAAAAGACGAGTTTTCGAAACAACTACCGGATGTAAAATATGGGTTTGATTTGCGTATTTGTATACAAACAGCCATATAATAAAGGGGATAAAAAGGAAATAAAAAACAAAACACAAAAGTGCCAAGTTTAAATACCATTGGAACTTAACGCTATGCAGGCACAACCGACAAAGATTCACTTGATTTGAAACACGTGCAAATCACGTTCCTTTTGTTCAATGCATTGGTCTATTGCTGTTCGCGCAATACACTAGAGGCGTATGGGCAAACTTTGCTCCCGTGATAGCAACCTGCTGTTGGGATAGCCTACCTCCAACAGCAGTTCTCGTGAGAGAAGGAGTATCCATGTTTATTGGTGAAGAGTATCGATACCGTTCTTCGGGTATCGAGTTATAGTTTTGCGAGAACACTGGTGAAGAATATCGAAATGCGTTCGGTGGCTCGTTGTCGTAAATCGAAACTGGTCGATTGTCGTAAACCGACAAGGGCCGATGCTCATTGTTCGCGTCAATCTCGTGCCTATGCACAGACATCTCCAGTTGTTCACCTCCGGTGGAGGCTCTGCGGTGATTAGTTCTGTTGGGGTGGTATTCTACTTTAGAACAGAATACAGTCTGATCTGAAGAGACGCGCTTAAACGACGTCAACACGGGGTGTCGCTTGACATGCGACGGGACCACTTCCTCATTTGTCGACGAACGTTCCCGAGCGTGTTGGTGGACGAAGGATATCGTAACTGGTTGATGAAGGGAAGTTCTTATCTCACTAACAGCATGATTGGCTTCACTACGCACATACTTGGCTCTCACTGCTGGTCGAGGCGGCGGGTCACGAGGCATTTCACTGAGATTCTCGGCACTTCGGGCGTGTCGTACACCTTCCATGACACCACGATGAGGCCGCGTCTCGCGTACTACACTTACATAAGTCCCTTGCTTTGTCTCCTGAATCCTTGTCTCAGATTGTGCCGGTGCATCAAAGCTCTTATTCTTGTTAAAAAAGCTTTTCCACTTTCTCCCGCTTATAGATCCTTCCCCAGACTTCCGCCTGGTTGGAACGTCCACTGCTGTCCGATAAACAGCAGTCTGGGACCTCTGTGGAGCGTCCGTAGGCTTGGAACCCATATAACGCGCAGTAGGTCTAGACGGCGTGCTCTGGGCTCGTGCCCGGGCCTCCTCCAGGGAAATCAGCTTTGTAGGAGGAGAAATGGATAGAGATGCCATCCTAGGACCGATAGACAGAGTACCTGCAATGTCTACAGGAAAAGTAGAAAACAAAGATGGTAAGTAAATCACCCCAAATGTTGACCGCCCTAAGAAAAAAAAAAATTTGCAAAAGTTAAAGTATCTTACCAAAACACTCTCAATTTACTAACAGTTAAGAAAGGTAATATACAAATCGCACATAACTTATTAAACATCTTTGCTCACGTTTTCAATTCCAACTAAATGATTAAACAAGAAACGCCTACGAAGTTCGTCCGCGGTGGACACAGGTAGTAGGTAGGTATTTGGTAATGTGTATAAGGGATAATAATGTGGGAGAAAAAATTGTTCAAATTCATGACTTATAAGAACACCTAGAAACTTAATGCGACAAGGTAACCGATTTCGACTGTACGACGGACGGTAGACCTGTTGGCTAAGTATAAATGGGGCGGAAGATTTTAAGAGGAGTTGATTTTTCTGACATCTAAGTTTGCAGAAAATCTTCACTTTACAACCGACAGCCTAACTTCAGGGACGCCTTACTTCTATTACTCATTGTTCTGAAGTTTTCAAGGTCAAAAAAACTACTTCGCGAGTGAGACGAAGGCAAGAAAACTAACATTCATGCAAGACGTCATAAGGCTTCGTACCGGGATCAGAATCCATCTTTGCTTGGATGTCTTGGGAGCCGGTAGAGTACCGTGGATTTGCCACAATCACCGCAGATGCCGCGTCCTGGTCAAAAAACACGTGCACATTCCTTATAAGGTATTCAATGATAATGGCCTGCACGTTAACCTGTAACAGCGCGGCGCCGCCACCGTCCATGGCCATTGGCCGTAAGAGGTTTGGGGACCATACTATCGCCAGGTTCTTGGCGTGCATGCCGGTATCAGGCGAAAACGAGGCTACATGCGCCAAGTGACGTAAGAGATACTCCAGTGTTCTGTAATGTGGCGGAGGAAGCTGTTGCACCACGTGATGCACGGCGATTTGCCGCTCTGATTCCTCGGTTATCTGGATAGCCGCCTGAAAACAAAACGGTAGCAAAAATTAATTACTGGTAAGGCGAAAGAATTTAGACTTAAAAGAGCATCTATTTAAGAGTATGTTGTGACATGCGATATGGTTGTTTATAATGTGGTATTTCTTAGACGGAAAGAAACTGACTGGTTGATCAAAATTGTATCAGCAGCAGTTCGTTGAATACAAGAAACAACTGACTGAGCAAGAGGTATGTAAAACGTGAGAGACAAGTGCTACTTGCATTTACTTCGTGTAGCCTCTATGAAAAAAAGAAACAAAAAAAACCGTTTACCACTCATCAGACAGGTTGTACAGGCAGAGCTTTAACGAGTTATTTCCTACTAAAAATCTCAGCAGTCAAATTGGCCAATCAAACCACAATAAGACAATTTAATGGACCAATCAGAAGGCTTCAAAGCGTGGGAAAAAGGCAGGAAGAAAGTAGTTATATTACCAGTTGAAAAGCGTAACAACGCAAAACGAGGCAATCAGTTAATTCTGTTTACTACAAATTGCTTCAACTTTCTGTTTTATCGCCAACTTTATTAATGACTCAATCCGCGAGCGGGCAAGATGGCTCGGGATTTTCCGCGTTGGTCCCGCAAGTAAAAGTTTTCTTTTTGGTCACATAATAAATCCGTTATTGACCAAGCTTATTCGGTTAAGATGGCTGAATATTGGCCTTGTTCTTTTTTTGCATTTTTTTTTTTTAACCTCGACTTCGTCACGGTCAATAAAAACGAAAAAACGAACTTGGGCAATATACAGCCATATTTCAACGCAGCTAGCAGACTCCTTGCATGTCGATACTTACCACAAACTTGTCGTACAAATGATAGGTCAGTAAAGGATTTGGAAGCTCCCTAAAGAGAATATCAGTAGTTATTTGCCATCAGTACTTATTATGCTTGTAACTAGCCTTACAACTCAAAAACTTCTGATATCGCACGTTGTGAAAATTAAAAAATGGTATATTTTTAGACGCCCCTTTATTTATTCATCTACCTTTGTCAGTTTTCTTAAATGAAGTGAACATCGAAGGGAGGATGTATGCAAAGGCGAAGTGAGGTTAAGATAGCACTGTTGTGCCCGGCATACTGAATGGAACAATACAGCGGAACAAACAAAAAGGTTGAAAGCAGAACCAAATAGACTAAGGAAGGGGGAAAGGAAAGAAAAAAAAGGAATGGGAAAACCAAATCAGTCCAAGACATTGAAAAATCTCTGTCGCGCTACATATTTGTTGGAGGAAAACTAGCAGTCAGATTTAATATGAAAAGTTTCATGAACTTAACAGGTAAACACATCCATATTCAGTCACTACAAAATAACTACTTGGAGTGGTTCTGGTTATGTTATCAACCCTTTACAATGCTGATCACGAATAGAACACTCAGAGGAAACTCTTACCTAAAGTACATTTTGAGCAAGGAACTGATGCAGTGGATATCCCGGATGTAACATTCTTTAAGGAGGTCAGGTGCTTCATCTCCATCAAAAGCCAACCTGAAACAATTTATGTAAATCAAAAAGTTTATTTTCCTTTAATTAAAAACAAAACAAAACAAAACAAAACAAAAACAGGATAAACATGTCTCCTAACTTGTTCTCAGGGTCTGAACTCTCGTCTGTATTTTTTAAACAATTTTATTCGCAAACAACAAAAAACAACAACAACAACAAATAAGCAAACACAGTAGAACCATCATGTGCGACCACCTTTTGTAAACTACCACCTCCCATAAGTTAAGGGCAACCATCCAGAAATGGGGAAGGGGAGAACGGCCATTCACTAAGTAAGGGATCGAGAGGACAGGAAAAAGAAGGAATTTTTCCAAATTATCCTAACTATTTTGGTCAAATTTCTAGTCTTTGAACCAAGGCTCTAATGGAAGCTTCCCCTAGCTCCCTTTTGCCTTTCCTTGCGCTTGTATGAATGGATGAATGAATGAATAACTTTATTTAAACACGGTCAACCTATAAGGACTTAAAAGAGCTATTTCTTATAAAAATCTAAAACTACTATAATACATTAACATTATTAAAAAGAAAACTACTTAGACTAGAGCCTGCTTTACATAAGTGTCGCGTGGACAGACTTTTAAAAGAATTTTTTGCAGCCAGTCCTAAAGGACCTGAAGGCCCCAAGAGAGTTCGCCTGCTGCAGCTCAATAGGAAGGCTATTCCGAAGAAGTACTCCAGAGTAACTGAAACTATTTTACGTAAAGTTTGTGTGGGAAGAGGAATAGCGAGTTTGCCGTTGGTGTCTCTCAAAGAGTAATTGATAACACTGCTATGACAGGCAAATTTAGAGCGAGGATAATTAGGAGCTAACTCATTGAGTGATTTATTTACCAATGCAGCTTTTTTTATTTGTCTTTGGGTGTCAAGTTTTCTCCAGCCAGGTTTATCGATAAGAGGGTCGGAACTGGTGTCATAGCATGCCCTTAATAGAATGTGTGCTACCTGGCCCTCTCTTTGTCCTATACCCCACCAGACTGCCAGTTTACAGGCTGTTAAACAACCATGGACAGGTTTACAACTAATGAGAAGGGGAAGAGTTTGTCAAAGTCTACCAGGCGCTACTAACCTTAGTTTCTGGATGTTTGATGACATACCAGACAATCGGTAAACTCCATCAACGATGCCGTGTGACTCGATAACTTCCGAGCACTTTACTAACACAAGAGGAACTAGCGAAGAAAAAGAAAAGTTCTATGAAAAATCTGTACACTCATTACGGTAGCCACTCCCTGTTTACTCACGGAGAACACTTTTGCCAAATTTTGATTAGGGGCGACATCCTTAGGAACATTTGCGTTCTCCTACGTCGAACGCAATTCTAAGATTGGAGTGATTGTGTGGGACGACTTGCAAAAGTATGTTGGGACACATATCTGGCATCGACCCCCGCAGATATTGCAGGGGCTAATGCCATCATTAACCTGCTAAATGAGAGAGAATCTGGAAATTAGACCGGTCGAACGCCCTCTGAAATCTTTATTATTACTGTTATTAATCTTACTACAGACTCAAGCAATACCGTTAAATTACGAAAATAAGCCCCTCCGTTAAATCGCCCCTCCAAATATAAGCCCCCCAAGGGGACCTTGTACTTGGAAATTGCCCTCAAATGCAAAGTAAAACAAAGCAAAAACGGTAAATTTACTTCCAACTATAAGGCTAGTCCAATCGATTTTGAAACGCAAATTTCCCTCCGTACATAAGCTCCCCCGAATATAGGCCCCTCCAAAAATAAGCCCCTCAAAAAGGGCCTTTGAAAAATATATGCCCGGAATTTTACGGTAATTTGCACAAGACTCTCTACCTTCTGCATTGTTGTTCTTTGCTAAATGCTCTCCTAAATCACAACCAAACGTGCGCTCCCTGCAAAACAATTAAGAAACGGCGAGTTTAAATCGGGTAGGGGAGGGCGGGACCTTATAGGGATGGCCTGACATTTCCGAAGATAGGAACGTGATGTTAAACAAGTTGTCTCGGAGCCACTGCTGCAGTTTTCAAGCTTATAAATGAAGTCCAAAAGTATCTTCCTGTGATGTGGTTTACTATGTAAAACTTAACTTAACTAACGTCAGTGTATGAAATGTTGAATTGAGCTTATTTAAATGAAAGCTAAAAAGCAGTAGTTTCCTTGGGTATTGCTCATTATACTGAACTGGGTGGTTCTAGCTTTACTTCTAATCTGAAATTATTTGAAGAAAACATTTGAAATTTTCTTTGAAATTGTTTATCTCGCTCATTTCTACCACAAACAGGTAGGTCTTTCGAGGTCGCGGGATATTTAATATTGTGGTCCATTTTAGAACCCAACGTTGTGTTGAATACGGGAGAACTTAGGAATCAACAATTCGCATGACTTACTTCAAAATACCGCTTTGCAAGAGCCGAGCCTTGGAAGGTCGAGAGGACAGAAACAGTCTGAGAAAAGTGACAATTTTCCCTCGCTTCTTGGCAACTAAAATGAAATAAAAAAAACTCAGGTTAATACCAAATTCAAGACCAAAAAAGCAAGTCAGCTGTCTTACTACGACATTAGAGACCTTAGGTGTAAGGACGACAACGACTACGAGTACCAGATTTGATTAAGTAACGATCCAGGTAAGAAGGGAAGCAATTTCTTTTGTTGTGGCGCAATACGCTTTCCTCACATAGAAAATAATGTTTTCATTTTTACGCAGAGAATGCATAAAACTACAAAAAGGCAGTTTACGAAAGAAAATGTATCTAAACTCCACTTTTAAAGAGTGCATTTTTGTGTTAAAACATTTCGACCAATCACAAGCGTTGCAAACAATAGCCAAGAAATGTTTACAATTTTACATGATCCGCACATACGATTTCTGCGTTACTTAGACTACGACGAAATTTTGTTATAAGGAAGTTGAATAGAAAAAAAAGGGATTAATATACATGCTGCTTTGCCAAGATTTCGTAAAATTTGATGTTTAAACCAATCAGAACCATAGTAGAGACAATAGTAAAGTTAAAGCTGTGTTCACTGCGTTTTGGTCCTTTCCTTCTTATCCGGACCATTACTAACTTTTTTTCCGGTAATATTGTCAAAAAACATTCTAACATTTGATAACTTGTTTCTGCTACTACAACATTTTCGCTTAAACCCGTAGTAGAATGACGACGGCTACCACTTTTTCCCGCCAAAATGACGCTGCTTCACGCGCGAGCACGTGAGTATTGAGAAAATCTCGCACTCGTAATCAACTGACGAATGTCTCGAAAAGGCGAGAGTCAAGCAACACACACGCAGCAAAAGAGTGACGTAGAACACGCACGTAACACGAGCCCGCTCGGCTCGAAAACAAATGATCTTACCAGGTGACATGTGCAGGGAGGTCCCAGTGCCTGGAAGGGTTTTTTGGCTGTCCGTCTTGTCACCAATAACTTCAACACACTGACTGGGGAAAAATCCAACCTGAAAAAAAAAATCGAGAGAATTAGCTCTTAACAAATACAAACTATATAACTTTTGCGTTACAATTTAGGCCTTGTGATATGGCCCAACAGCCCTTCGCTCTTTCAGAAGGTTTAGGCGAAACAGTCACCTTTTCTCAAAGTGGTTATGTCGCTTGCTTGTCCTAGACGATTTTTTGTTTGCCTATAACTTGCTTCACTTTACCCTGCAAGCGGAGGTAAAGTCGTCCGCGTCGCTTGCCAATCGCGTGGTTGGTTTGTACGCTACGTGAACAACTACGTAAACGCTAAAAGCCATGCAAGACAGAAACCTGTGCTCGCAGGGTAGCTTCACTTTCTCTAACCCTCTTAAAGATGGATCTCTCTCTAAGGAGAGCCTCGGGGATTTAATAATGTCATATATTTAAGTAAGGCAAGCAGATAGAAATGAGAGTGTCCTTTTCAGAGAGTACATTCACAAGGTACTTTTCCGCTCTAACGCTTCCGAAATGACATATTCGAAAATTTTGCTCCATTTTGTCATTGCCCACTTTTGAGAGTGAAATGGTTCAGCAAACTCTTGAACGACGCATTCTAAAAATACTTGTAACAAATTCTCAAACAGCTGAGCCGCAATACACTAAATATTACATCAAAAACTGCCATACTCATTACACAGAGCTACAATATGTGAAGCGTAACCAACCACAAAATGGACTAAAAAGTTCTGATTTTTAAGTACATCAACACACAGGGGAAAAAACTATTAGCATTGGTGGATTGAAAAATTACAGATTATTAAAAAGAGCGATTGCGGATTTATATCGTTTTTTTATCGACTTTTTTATAAGGTCTCAGACCGCTAGCATGAAAGCCAACAATAGCAATTACGCGTAAGGCTATTAATGACAATAAATTATCCCTTTTTATTATGGAGGCATGTAAGGTAGTTAAAACGTTTCAGTCTGAGGACGACCGGTCCGGCCATAGTGTCACCAATTAAATAAAACCTCTTGAACAAAATTTCTTCAAGTGATCTGAAGACCGGTCCGGCCATAGTGTCACCAATTAAATAAAACCTCTTGAACAAAATTTCTTCAAGTGATCTGTATTCTACCGATGAAATCCTAAAGTGTGACCACTCAAAGAAAAAGTTACTGAGCAGTATATCAATGTGATCCTGTTTAACAGGCTTTACAAGATAGTTCTAATCTAACTTTGGAGTCTATGGATGACATTCTACAATGTGACATTTAAAATGAAACGTCGTGAGAAGTTCTTTAAAATTGTACAACTGATATTGTATTTCAGTTCTTCAAAACGAGAAGTAAGAGATTTTTCGTACATTTTTATTAACGACAGTCTAGGGAGTAGAAGCGATATTAATACTAGGGGTAAACATTCAAGGTTGACTTGGGCGAGGAAAACATCAGCAACAATCAGATGTAAACGTCTAATGAGACGATTGGCTTATCTTCTACCTATCTGGCTTTGACTTTATCCAAATAAGCTTCAAAACACTCATCCAAATAAGCTTCTTATACCATGCCAGTGGGTAAATATTTACACTATACACATATCAATGACAAAGACATAACACACTGAACAAAAATACTATACCTCAACTATAAACAACACCGACAAGATTTCCGTTTTTGTTATAAATGCTCCCGAAAACACTAAAGCGTTAGAGTGGTGTGTTTCTGTGAAGGATGTTCGCCTTGTACGCAGATCCAACCAAAACAATAACACATCGCTAGCATACCTGAAATCCTTGTTTTCCTCTCCACCACAAACTTTCTTCAACTGGTGGCATATCAATAACAGAAATGATCCCGCCAACCTACAAGAAGAAACTTCGGTTAACTTTGGAAATAACTACCTATTCATTTTTTTGTAAGAAACCATCTACCGGATTAAACAACGTGGCCGATTGCGAAATACGGTAGCCTTCGAAGGCAATGTAACAACTCATAATCAAAATTGATACAAACGGCGTTCTATGTGCCATGGTCCTTACCAGAAACGAAGCAATTTTAGAGAGAGGTCTACGATTCAGTCGCAGAATGCGTTTATGAATTTTTGCTTTGCTGGCAGTCGAGTCTTTTCTTTGCTAAATCAAATGAGATTCATCCTTGATTACTGAAATATTTCAAAGTCGTATGGTACAGAGGATACGCTAGATCGAGCGGAATAAATCCTCTTTACGTCAGCTATGTCAGGATATAAACAACAGAACTGCGCAAAATTGCGACAACTTGGTTTCCGCTGTACATGATTAATATACACGGCTCCCGTCAAAAAAGTCATTTTTGGACCAAATTCACAGAAAATGCCATTTTATGATATTTTTGTGCCAAGTAATGTCATTAAATAGATATATTTGAAAGGCAACTGGCATCAAAAGAATGTGGTTTGAAAAGCATTCGTTTGAATAGTTACACATTCGTGACTTTTTCCCCAAGTCTGAAGTAACTTGTACAGCATTAGTCAGCACTACAGAAAGGGTAATGCTGAGTTGTTGTTTTTCACCTTTAGGATTTCACCCGCAAACGTAAAAGTTAGAAACAATTTGTACAGTTTTAGCACAGGTGTCCCAAGCTCGAAATATGACCATCGGCACTGTTGCGTAACGTTCAAAATATAAGGATTTGCATGGGAGAAAAACAATTGTTTCTGCAGCCTACGAATGTAAAAGGATTTAAATAAAAATCGGCTAACCTTGCTTAAGCTATGTGTTTCTTCTTTCCTGTGTGGTTTCTGAGCCGATTTATGGCCATTTAATGGGTGTTATTGGAGAACCGTTTACAGTACAACCGATAAAACGGCGATAATCGGCCCATGGACCACACGGGAGGGACGAAACACATACTAAGGTAAGCTGTTTTTATTGAAATCCTTTCACGTTTGTAGGTTACAGAAACGATAGGTTTTTCCCCCATACAAATCCTTATATTTCAAATGTTACGAAACAATGCCGATGCTCGCCAATGCTCATATTTCGAGCTTGGGCTACACAGTGTGGTTTGTGTTAATGAACAGCACAGCGGGAGAGCACTGCTCAGTATATTTCATTCAAATGGTCACGCTTCAGGATTTCAGTTAGAAACACCTTGTACAGAACAACAAACTACACCACAGGAAAAAAAAAAAAACTGGAGGGGTAGCTTTCAATTGAATGGTTAGATTTGATCCAGACTCAAAAGTTAGAACCATGTATGTTATGCTGCTGAAAGAAAAGACAATTAGAGTTCAATAATTAAAAATAATGTCCGTCTAAAGATCGAAAAGATAACAACCCTTAAATTAATTTTTATGAATAGTTGATTCATGTGATCCGCCGCCGTTATAGAAACTGACCTAATACTTAGGAGAAAGTCACGCTACTAAAACAAAACTCTTGTCGCTAGCTGGTCTCTCCAATGGGTCTTTCCGCAAGTAACATTATTTTATCTGTAAAATGCAGGCTTTGCCTTACCTGGATTAAATGATAATTTCAACGACCTTATTTTTAAAAAATAGCTCAATGGAATGCAGAACTCGAGAGGCTGCTGTCGATGAAACACAGACATGCCACAAGTACAGCTACGAGAGATGACCTGTCGCGCGAGAAACGTGAACGGCCCTCGAAAGGAAAAAAACTCGCTAGAACAAATTAAATCAAAGACGGTAGACGCAAGCGGAAATAAAGGAAGAAGAAGAAAAAAACTCTGGAACTAAACCTGATTTTAGCCATTGTTGGCACTATGTAGTCAAATGCAAAATTGTACGAAAATTGACGCTTAGCATGTTCGGCTTGGGCGCCAAGAACCTTTCCAATACGTGGCTAGCTTAACCTACATGACCCTCATAAACAATTCATGACGAAAACAAAAAGGAAAATAATTTTTAAAGAAAGTACAGAGCAATTTAATGTTAAATGAGTTTCTTTATATTTGAAAGAGACAGGGCTTAACTTCACGTCCAATTTTCTTGTCCAAAATAACCCCAAAACCAGTTATTGGTGCCAGATTGAATAGATCTACATCACAAGTTCTTGTTGAAACGAAACTTCACTTGAAAAGCGACAACCCTCATTATTCAGACATCTTCGTAAAACGCAATACGGCTCTTTAATTTGTCTGTTTTTTTATTGTCTTTTACGCCCTCTTTCATACCGCAACAAAAGTTTTAACAAAAAGTCGAAAAGCTCCCATTGGCGTGACAGGCGGGACCTCTTCAAAACAGGCCACGCGTGACTAAAAAGAAATCGATTGAACAACGGAAACACGCAACAAGATATGTTAATCCACAACGATTGAAAACATGACATAAACTTTGACGTAATAAGTGCCAGCGTAACTAAATTGATTCTGATCTTATTCAGAGGGCATAAACACATTCAGTATAGATTTAAAATTGCGTGTGCCGTAAGACAGAAGACAGTATAGTTTACTCCCCCCCACTACAATAAGTGCTTAAACTAACGAGAGTTAATAGGATCAAAAAACCCTCAGGGGCACCCAACGAGAATATAGTTCAAAACCACTTAAACATAGCATTGCTAAACGTATTTAGTATTTACATGGTAGATTTAGGCGTATTGTGATCCCCGAAAAATTTTTCATGTATTCGCATTTCCTAGCTGAAAGTCTAGTGATCTGAAAATGATAGGGATCAAAACTTACCCTTTCGAAAATTTCAGGGAGAAAAAAGGCTCCCGAAAATTCTAGGCGACCTTTTTAGGGTAAAAACCCTGTCTCCTCCACAGGCTTTCCCAGGGCTAAGGGACGAGGCAGGTAAAAATCCGTTAAAAATGGGCAATTATACCATTTTTTGGATGTTCGAAAATCTTAGGAGAGGCAGGCAAGCAATAAATTTTACAACAAACGTTCCGAAAATTCTAGATCTCAAATCGTCTTCGGAACGGATATTTTCCCAAAATTGACGTTGGGTGCCCCTGAACCCTGATCTATCTTATAAACGCTTTCGTCTTCAGCAAATTATTTTACTGTTCGACTGTATGGAGTAGCACAAGCAATAAGAACGTTACAAAACTTCAGCTACTCCAGAACTATACCTGCAGAATCGTAGCTGGTGTAAGAAAGTACCATCACGTTTCAGAAGCACCGACGTCATTACGTAAGGAACAAACTGCTTTTTAACGACAAAAACGAAAACAACTCACCAAGGAGACACTGGGCAAAATAACGACCTTCCGTTGCCTAGGTACACGCTAGCGACTGGTCAAAGGGCTTTTGCTTACCGTGGGGCAAAAATGTATTTATAAAACCTTACCTAAAGATATACGAGACGCGGAAAGTCTTACCGTTTTTTAAAAGAGGATTTTTATATAGTGTATATAGTGTATTTGTATATTGTTGGTTTTCACATGACGTCACTAAAATTCAAACTAAAAAACTATCGATGCTACCGAGATTTTACTTTCACGATGCTTTAGAGCAGCTGAAAACTAATTTTCATACAAATTTTCGCTTCAAAAGGGTTCTTGGTTTTGTCATAGAGGACGCTTGAATTTCTAAGTTTTTGCGTGACGCGGCATTTACATGACGGCCAAGAGAGCTGTCATGTAGGTTAAAAAAATGACTTATTCAGGAAATTTTGTTATTTAAACAGATCATGTATTAGAAAAAGTATTACTTTAATGTTTATGAGTTTCTCGAGGAATAATTTCACGCTTTTGTAGCAAAACTCGGTAACAGATGTTTCTGTTGGTTTCTGTCCGCCATGCTGGAGCTCATCCAGGTGAGCACCAGCATGGCGTCTCCATACAAATCTCTATAAGTTTGGGTAAAACATTTCTTCGGATATCTCGTATACGAAATATTCCTCTGACCTGAATCTTGGCGAGGGTCTTTGTACATGTACCTCCTTTCATTTCCCAGATTCTGGACTTTATCTATTGGACGGTTTTGATTTTGATTTTGATCTATTTTGAATGGCGTGACACTGAAAACCAGCAATAGTCTTCAAAATTAACGTATTATTATTATTATTATTATTATTATTATTAGTAGTAGTAGTAGTAGTAGTAGTAGTAGTAGTAGTATGATTTTTATTTTTATTATGATCTTTTAATTAGTTATTATATCATCTAAACGTAAATAGTTCTCTATTTTAGTATATTTTTCAATTCATGTATGTTGGCGGAAGAGCCCCCCAAGGGGAAGTCATGCAATTAAGTATGTAGTATGTGTATGTATTAAAAAGCCGTGAAATTCGTGCATTATCCATTCATTTGGTTATCGCTTCTGTTGTACCCCATGAAAAGAGAGAGAGAGAGGAATCGCGTTTAAACATGTCAAGATAAGTGTTGATAAATCGACGAATTGCTTTGATCTAAGTTAAACCAATCGAAACCGACAGAAAAGCATAGAAACAAGCAAGAAAGCGGAAGTCTTAAGCCTGAAGCGAATCCTCTAGTGTGACTAACCGAAAGAAAGTTTTTTGGTGTACTTTAACGTTCAAGATCTAAATACGTGAACGAAAACTAACGATGTCACCACACAAATATAGAATCTTTTTGAGAAGTACATTTACATGGTAACTTTTGAACCTGTGGACGAAATCCGTGGGTGTGACCATTCAAATGAATTCCCGAAAGAGAAATTTGCATCGGTGTGGCCCTACCTCAAGCAAACTCCGATGCGATCCACCTGGGCGTTGAGATACATTTGATATGCAGGATAACTTAGCCAACATAGTGGATATAAAACATTCATAATGATTACATGTATACCTCAAGTGAAATTTCATCCGCGGCCTGTGCGGTGTATCTTTTGATCACGTGTGCAGCGGCTATTCCAGGAACATTTATTGGTGATTCATCTGTCAATAACATGTGGTTTCCATGGTTATCAAGCTGAAAAGCAACAGACGTTGCAAAGAAAACATTCATCAATTAATTATTTTCGTCGCTTTGACTTTGCGACGGCGTATTTTTGAAACTAAGTGTGGCTTTTTTTAAACTATATCCCAAGTTCAAGTTCTAATTTATTTCACTTTCAGAAAAAATAAAACAGATAAATCGACAATATCATACCCATTGTTAGTTTACAACCAAGCAACAAGACGAACATGATGGTTGACTAAACAACACTTGTTTTTTTTTTTCACAGTTTGGATGAAAAAAGCGGTGTAGCTCCTTATGGAGGGAAACGCTTTTATTAATTGTCAACCGACATGACTGCCGTGAGGTCATCCAAAGACCCGCAATTTACACTTTCATTATGCACGTGACAGAAAAAAAAGTTGAAGAAAGAAAGTGCAGCGAGTCGAAGTAACAGCTACTACAACAATGACAATTAAATTCAAGAGAGGATATTACATGGGCCCTGTCTCGTTGTGAAGATGTGAAACTCACCTCAAACCAATTGAGAACAGCGCTACAGTTCATAGCATCGTCAGCAAGTTGAGACAATCGTGCCAAGTAATCCTGCAGCAACTGGCGACATTCCTAAAAAAATGCACGGATCATTATATGTTTTAGCATAAGCATAGTAGAGGAGACTGGTGAAAGAGGGAATACATGAAAGATAGAAATAACAGTACTGAAGTTTATGTTGAAAGCTCCCTAACGGTGAACAATTCTTAATGTGTCGTTGTGCACCGTCAGATCCATAAAAACACATCACAAGGAAGTCCGATGGGTTTTGATTGAATAAATGAATAACTTAATTACTGAGGGTGACACATTACAGTTAAGAACTGGTAAACTTGTAGCCCTCCCCTAAAATGTAAAACTAATTTACAAATATTGTAAAAGCAGTAAAAAAAAGGTAAAAACGGGTAAAAAAAGGAGTGGGGGTCTTACGACACAAAACAATTATGAAATGGGAAAGCTATCTAAGCCAGCATAACCTTCCTTTATAAAATTACAATAGTTCTGTTTGAATGCTTTAATACTGGTGCTAGATCTTATATTAATAGGTAGAGAGTTCCAAAGTTTTGCGGCTGCAACTAGAAACGTTTTCCCACCTTGTGTGTCACGGTTATTACCTAGGACAGCGTACAGTTATATCACCATAGCGTGAGATTCTGGTCGACATGTCGCTCATACGCACTAATCTACTACCTAAGTACTCTGGGCATTGTCCATTTACGCATTTGTAGAATATGCATATTTTAATCACATTAATCTCGTCATAGCAGGGTCCATTCCAATCTTTTTATTGACTATGGCCTGAGATAGTGTGTCTGGGAGAACGCATATCAACTTTGGACATTTCAACCCCGGCTTACTATTAGATTTAACACTACAAGAAAATATAAGCATGGTGTACTAGCACATCACGTGTTCCCACCGCAAGTGCTTTGACATTATCCGAATATTAGCGGTCACGGAGGCCTGGGTCTGACTGTTAAAATTATATCATAAGACAGGGCTGAATAACGTCTACGCATGTGCAGAGACGGGAGAGGATGCAAAAGGATTTTCTAAACATCCTCACATTTTGGCGATTTTTAAGGTGGACTCTGAGGTTCCCAACTAGAGTAAAGGTAGATTAATTCATACTTTACTCAATTCTCGTTTCTACTTTTGTAATTTCTCTTCTATTTTTTGCTATGAAGATATCGTTTGTAAAAGGATTTTCTAAACATCCTCACATTTTCCCGACATGCACAGTACGTCATTCAGTACTGTCATATCATATCAGTCTAATGTAATACTGTTTCCTTCGAATCTATTCTGGCGTGGACAATTTGTATGAAACTCGATATTGGAAAAATAAATCGATAAACCGATAACTATCAATACTTCGATTTTATTGACCAATCGCAAGAAATCGATTACCACAACTTTTTTCGTTGTAGTAATCATCCTGAAACGTTAAGTCGCAATAAATATGGAAAGGTAAGCCGTTCTTTTCTCATGTTTTCCTGAAACGCGTTGAAAATTTTAGCGCCGATAAAATCGATAATTATCGATTGCCACAACTTTTTCCTCTATCGATCTTTACATCAATTAATCAATCTTTATAGATTACTATCGAATGTTATCGATGATCAGTTTTATCGATTGTCTTTCCATACCGGAATAAAACACAACATAAACTCACATGACTCCTAGTAAAGGGATCACTGTCTTCCAAGCGTTGGAGTGATTTTAACTTGCTGTGAAATCTGTCGAAGAGGCATCTAAAAAACAGAACATTTGAGCTTGAGTTAGTCTGTAGTGCATTCGCCAGGGTTGTGGAGCATGAGTCAAAGAAAGAAGGCAGTGACTTTCGCCATATACCCAGCTAATTTGACCCCCCCCCCCCCCCCCCAAAAAAAAAAACAAAAACAAAAACAAAACAAAACAAAAACAAAAACAAAAACAAAAAACAAAAACAAAACAAAAACAAAAAACAAAACAAAGCAACAAAGTCACAAAATTTATCAGAATTCAAACAGTACAAGCTGCCACCAAACTGAGAGAAACATACAGATGCACGTGCAGAGCTGTTGTCTTGCACACAAAACCAATTGTTTTTGGACATTTCAACCGGCTTACTATTGTTTTCGCCCTCGCGGTTGCTTACACGTCTTCATAGAAAGATTACGCATCACGTTTACGTCCAACGGCAAACGCGAATTTGTACCGCGTGACCAAGTTTCCTCTTTACTTGTCGTTTACTGTTGATTATTTCTACACCTAAAGTAGTAATTTCACGTACTGTAATTTTTCATCCATAAAAATTGTTTTGAGCTGTTTTTATCTGCTCATTTTCTGTTTTGAAAAATTCTCAACTTGAATCTGCCGTTTGCCGTTTGCCGTATACGTGAAGCTTAAACTCTCTGATGACTCCGCTAGAGGCGCGTGCGCCAACAATTTAATCGGCGCGAAATGACTTTTGAGCGACTTGACCGAGTAGCACGCCAGCACTCCGACAGTATCAAACATAAAACAATAAACAAGGAAGGGGTATATTCATTTCAACGTCTTTGCTTGGGCTACCACAACGATCCCATAATCTGTTTCAAAACAAAGCCGAAACATGGACAAAAAAAAGTATGACCGTATTTAAGATTTTATCTCTACATGTAAATGTAGTAATTAGTTTCCGTGATTTTAAAAAGAACACAAAAATTATTTTTACCTTACCCCTGTCCTGACACGGAAGGAAAACATTTAGCGTAGGAAATCATTTTTTCCCCAGATTCTTTAAGTTCACCGATTCATACAAATGTATATTACTTACTTTGGAGTTAACTTAAAAAAGTCACGCGAAATAAGTGAAACTTTCTTGACAAAAATGTCAAATTGAAATTCATAGTTAATTACAAAGAGTCTCAAAGAGGACGTATATTGACCTCCCCTCACGTCTGAGTGAACAATCCCGATATTGCCACTTGTTTTCTTTACGAATTTATTATTTTGCCGGCGAAGAGAGACGACGACTGTAGTTAGAAAATTCCACGCAAATTTGAGTTTCTAAGTGCAACGTTTGCCTTCGTATATTAATCTATAAAATATTGCGTCACTATACTAGCTAACAGTGATATATATTAATAAGACGGCTTTAAACTGAGAGCATCTAAGCTCCACAGATTGAGTGTCATGGCTTTAAATGACAAAGCGAACGAGAAAGTAATATTCTCGTTAATTTTTCCAGCATTACAAAACTAAACAGCGACACGGTTGGAAAATGAAACATAACTCAGTCAACTGATAAAAGAATTTAGTTTCATTTCGCTTGTATAAATTATAAACAAACAAACAGGATACCAGAAAAATCGACTCATACCTTGGTTTCGTATTTGGACGCAAAATTTAGAAGAACCTCGTGGAGTTTGTATGACAACAAAACGAGAAAGTTTCACTTCCGCGATTTTCATCCAAAATGCAACTTGCAGTTTGAACATTAAAAAAACTAAACTGAAGCACATAACTATACCATGCAGGGAAAGCATACGGCTCAGTGGTTCCTATAAAGCTGTTTTTACTAACGAGAAGGCCTTTCCGAGCAGTCAACTGTTCAATTTCCAAAAAATTTCCACAGAGCCCATGCCCCAGTGTAAATGCAAAAGGCATCTCACTTGCTTTCGCTTCTTTTCCGCCAACCTATTTGCAACATTTCTTCATGCTTGCCTGAATTATGGATTTAGTAATAAAATAACAAAACGAAATTATTTTATAACTACTGTTGTTTAAACTATAATTATCAATAATACTTTGTCTTTTTTACTCGAACGGTTGCTACCACTTTGGAAAAAATCTCGTTTTTATAAAAATTTTCCGATGTTCGTTACGTTTACTCATGTCAAAGTGTATTTCGCCAGTGGTTAGTTTGGGAAAAGCAGCAACTATTAAAATTTAATTTAAGGTTTCAAATCTTAAAGCGTGACTTTTCAAACGAAAGCTTTAGAGTCTTACGGAGCCTAATGCTCCATTACCACGCGATTTATCATTTCAACTTATTTCTACGGAAGAAATCGTCACGTACGACTGCTAAATTTAAATATTGCAGGGCTATTTTTCTGATAGAAAATAAAAATTATAAAACTTTGGCCACTTCGCGACAAAGAGCTGTGGAAAGGGTAAACTAAGTGAACTAGAATAAAAATATTATGCCGTACCTGTGAAGTTCCCGGTCTAGTAATCGAAAATTATCGATGCTTCGCGTGAGTATCCAAGACTTTCCGCGACAGATAACGTTGACCTGCGTTAAAATTTAAAAATAACACTGAAAATGGTTGTACAGCGACGAAAAACTGGGATGTAGAATTCTCTTTTCACTGCAGAACAACAAGGCAATGCATGTGGGCGGCAAAATGAGCTCGGCGATATTGAATTCTTAAGGAATTAGTGGAGGCAAGCCTCTAAAGACGAAACAAAACAATTAACCGAGTTATTACGTTTGAAAATGATTCTCTAGTGGATGGCCATTTTATTGTCTGGGATGTAATAAGCAAAAATATCGAGTCCAATATAACTCCAGTTAAAAAGACAACAATGAGCCATATTCCTCTTATATTGGCAACGAACTGGAACTAGCTTGAAATCGAGGCTAATGGGAAATAAAAATATATATATGCTGTAGTTAATTTTTTATTTCAGTTAATTTTTATTTTTCCATTGTTTTTGGGTATGGTAATGTATGCTAATGAATTTAAAACAAAGGAAAAACAAAAATTAACTGAAATAAAAAATTAACTGCAACATATACATGTATATTTTTTACATATTTCCCCTCATGAGCTTCGACTGCATTTTAGCTCCAGTCCTAAGTCGAAGAGTTTCGAATATTCACTGACACGTGCTGTTTCGAACCCGAACTAAAGAACTGATAATAAGTGCGACTTTCGTACCAGTACATGTTCAGCGCCAACACAAGATATCATAAGTATGACAAAAGGGCGTTTAGAAGAAACAATTCTGACTCTTCCATAATTTGGAAACGATTTTTCTCGACCTTGTATCTTTTAATCCTCTCTTCAATTTCGACCTCTTTATGTTTTTCAACGGAGATTTTTCCAGATAAAGATTTCTTTTTACAACTTTCATGACACCTCGTAACAAAACGGTTTAACCACATACAAACTTGGACAGACCTTTCCCCTCACTTTCCTCCCTATTAAGCAGATAGGGCACCTCTCTGAGATGTACGTTATTTCAGTGAGGGTTATACCCTGCTAGCAGGGGCTACATTTTCGCTGTGTCAGCTGGCGTGCTGAAAAGTACCCTCTGCCGACAACCGTTCAAATCCGTCCAGAAAACTGGACGAATAAATTTAAAAAACGGGTTTTTTCCTGTTCTTGACCGGTTTAGAGCATTTTGTGAGTCTTGCGTAGCAGATCAGAGTGAACACAATTTTTTTATTCCCGCAAAACTCGCGCCATTTCAGTCCTGACGATCAATTTTGCTTGCGAATCGCGTGACGAATTTCGCGCATGCACGATAGAAAATTGAACGCTTGTCGGCAGAGGCTATTTTTCGCACGCCAGCTGACACAGCGAAAATGTAGCCTCTGCTCGCAGGGTATGAGGGTTACCACTCAAAATCCAAGAAATCAAAATAGCCCGCGTTTTATACAAAAACTGAAAACTAGACATTTATTTCTTTTCCACATCTTGGATCAACAACTGAAAATGGTGGGAAAATGGCCGCAAACCCAATCTTGTCAAAACGTTTTTGCCTTTAATGAATGCACTTTCTATCATTAAGCTAATGTATAACATAATTGGTTGCTGTTTTTGTGCATGGGGGCGAACGTGTTTCTCTGACGTCCGACATGGTTTCGACCGAGCAAACGTACTTTCCCTTTTTTTTTGCCCTTCAATCGTTTTGTACTGTTTCTTTTTATTATTATTATTTCTTCGTCTACTTGCGCCTAATTTTTGTCATTTTATCATGTGATTCACGTCTCTGCATGTGTTTTTTCTTTTCTTTTGTTTGTTTGTTTGTTTTTTCAGTACATTGTTTTATACTTGTGCTTCCATAAAACAACCTATTATTCTGAATTAATCTATAATGCCTCCTGGCTAGATTAACTTTTTAGCTATTTCTTGGTGGCTTATACCTTACATAAGTCGTATTGTCTTTTCTTAACGTCCTTTTTTCTGTGACTGTGGATTAAATAAAGTTCTTGTCTTGTCTTGTCTAGTTCTTGTAACATTACAACATCTACTTACCAACAGAATACCTTCCTCCACAGAGTGTCCATTATAGTAGCGTTTTTCACCTCCGTTTCCTTCATAGACACTAAACTATAGAAAGTGATAAAAACCAAAACAATAAGTTTAATGATTCTCTTACATTTCCTCAATGTCAAAAAAGTGTAATGTTGACAATCTGTTGATGTTAAAAACCAAACTTGCCAACTTAAAAAACGTACTGAAAGAAACTTGGGTCTATCCCCTGAATTTTGAGTGGGCTTTAACCTTAACTTGAAAGTGTGGGGAGTTTCGAGCTTTGGAATCCCACACTGGTTGATTTCATCACAATAATGGATAGACACCAGGGAAAAGAAAAGGTAGACTTGCTACAAGTCGACCTCTCATACTCATAAGTTCTTAAAAGTGAATGAAGTGAGCCTCTATGCATGAGGTCGTGCAGTGACAGAGCAAGTGTCAAAGTTTGGAGGTCGACTTGCTTCAACTGAATGGATTTGAATCATATTATAACTTCACAGGGGAGAAAAATGATTGACATTATGCTGTGTCGGGACTGACGTGAAGTATCACTCACTGTCCTATTGGTGAATTGTCATGACGTCACCGGTAGAATTTTCGACCAGTGAATTTCCCACCAAACAGGTATGAAAAGTCCTTTAAAATGGCAAAACCAACCAGGAAAAAAATAAAGGATTTTTAGAAAGTCTAAGCAAAGGGGAACCCATTGTCTTCTGGACTTTTTGTTAAAAAATGCTGTTCAAAGCTTCATACACTGTGTAAACTAGCCTGCAGTGCCGGAGTTTTCTTTGGGCAGGTGAATATTTTTGCTCGCGATAGCACCACGTGAAACTCCAAAAGAGAGGAGGAAATGGGGCATCTCCCCAATCTTCCTTTGTCATAAAATCAAAGATGGCAGCTACAACAACAAGAACATAAACAAGCTTTCGCTTGCCCAAAATATGCCTGCACTGCATGTAAACCCGTCATTTTCTGCTCATCTTTATAAACTACAGATAGGCAGATCTTTGCATACAGTTTGAAAACTGTGCTCGCTTTCTTTCCTAGTGTTAGAATACAGCTTTTCAGGTTTGCAATGCTCAGAAAGAACAATTTTGAGGTACAGACACAATGTAGGGTAAGCAATTTCTTGTTTCATCATCTTCCCTTCTTCTCCAATTCTTTGTGTTTCTCCTCCCTTGCCTCCCTTCTTTTCTCCTTTGCTTTTGTTGTAAAATGGTCTGGAATGTGGGACAGAGTTCATGAGACAAGATTTCACTGACTTCCTGGGAATTTACAAGTCAATTTAACACATTTGTATTTTGCCCGTATTCTGATTCATTTATAGGAATCAAATTTGATTATATCTGTTTAACGTTTGTGGTTCCACTGAGCAGTTTCGGGCCATATAGCTGTAAAAGATGTCGAACGTTTCTTCTAAACTGGAGAGTGGGTGTTTGTTTGAGAGGGAAGTCCAGCTCATGTAAACGAGATGTTTGCAAAAGATTCATGCTAAGAGTTATTTCACAATTATTATTCATAACCATAACAAAATTCTCAAATCTCATTGGCTATCAGCTGTTCTGATTTCAGCACTAATAGTACAGCAAAGTCATGCCTGAGCAATTGGACAGTCAAGCCATCACATGCATGCATTTGAATGCTCATTTTTTCACTGCTGGCAAAAACTCTTGGAATATCTTGTGTTTTAACTTTAAAAAAGCTTAGAACACTACAAATTTTGTTATGGTTACATGTATAATTCCTGGTGTGATTACAATGTAATTGGTCACAGAACTTTGTGTCGTTCAATTCAGTCTGAAATCATACTTGTGATTAAACAAATCAGATTTTGTTTATCAGCTTGTATGATATATTGGACTCCACTCAGTGCTATTGGCATTATAAATAGTTTAAAATCAAGTTAAGCTTACTTGCATATCTTCACCAAGATCAACAAAGTCATAGTGAAAATGAGGCATGTCCTCTACTCTTGGAAAACGTGAGTTTCCACTGCAGCGACTAATATTGTAAAAACAAAACAGATTATCTGAATAAAAAGTCCCACCAGAGCCAAAATTAAAATACAGTGTAACAACTGCAATGATGTTTTTACTAGAATTCAAGAAACAGGACATTGACTAATAGAGAGCAGAAGTCGTTATGTCACGTTGCCTTGGAAGCAAAATTTTTATACGACAATGAATCAAAACAACACTTATAAAGGGGAATCGCACTGTTTCAAACTTCATTGATCTTATTTAATTTCATTTAATTTCTCAAATGTTGGCAAAATTTTCTGGGTTGAATCCGAAAGGACTGTATCTACATGTAAGTTTGGAAAAAGAAAAAGAAAATTTTTGTGTTATGCTCACCTATATACTCAATCAAGCGGGCGAGTGAAATTAGGAAGTTTCATGTCACAGTCATGCAACAAAGGCTAAGAAATGTACAAAAAAGTGTGATGCACATGAAAAGTTGTTCTTTTGCCAATCTACATGTAAACCTATTGCTTTTTTGCTGCCGCAAAAATTCCCTATTGTTGTGATCCAGAAATTTGGCTACCATGGCAGGGGTTTCAAAATTGAAGTAGCCAGCGGTTGGGTAGAGTAACCGACTGTATCAACAAGGGGCCGTTGATCCCCTTTTCTAGGGGACGGGGGTGGGAGGGGGAGTTCTAAGTGCATTCCGCCCCAGAAAATTTTGAAATTTCAAGGTCCTAGAAATGCGATTTTCAGTGTTCTGGGGACCAAAATAATTTGAGGACAAATTTTTTTCCTATGAGCAATGAACAAATGATGAAAACTAAATAATGCACTTTTGCATGCAAACAAATTCTGCATAAACCTATAAGAAACTTTTGAAAAAATGACTGAAATATAGCATTCACATGACGTAACGTAAAACCAGTGGGCCTTTTGGAAAACAAATCATAATTACGTTTTCATTCAGATTTTGATATATTTTTTGTTTATAACGTTATTCAAACTAGTTGCTTCTTCTTCCTGTAAAAAAGTAGCCGACCTCTATGAGCAAAGTAGCAAATGTGTTTCGTTGGCCATCGGTGCTTATTGAAACCCCTGTTTGGTAATGTGATGTCACACTTCTCTTCTCTATTATTTCATACAAGTTCTTATGGCAGATTCCAATTTTTTAAAAAAAACAAACAAAGAAATGATTGTATCATGGGATTTCATCAAGCGTATGAATGTAATATTGCAGAGCCAAGGGAGTAAAGAAAGAAGTGAGAATGAATAATCAGTTTCAGCCCCAGTTCTCATCTTGAGCTACATTCACACTATACCAGATATGAAAACCATACAAGATAGGGCTTCTGTTCACAAAGAAGTACAGTGAAAAGAACATTTCTTTGTATGAGAACTCAGAAGTGGAGCAACACCTGTGCCGCACTTTTTATTTGGACTGTGAAGAGAACAAGCAGGAGTGAGGACTGGAACCCACTGAGAAAGAAGTATTGTAAAGTTCCCAAAGTAATGTCTGACCCTCATTACTTTGGGATATAGCACACTTCTACTATCGCTACTTTCAGAAGCTCACTACTTTCAGGGGGTTGTTACTTTTGGATGGTACTCCACATGGGCAATTCAAAAAATAATGTGAAAGGAACACTTTTAAAAAAGGTACAAATGTAATGTATATCCAGTCCAGTACTTTAAGAGTTACATAAATTATACGTGTATGAATAGGAATGTTGGATCAGTGTGGCATTTGGTCAGAATATCTATCATATCCATTACTTTTTGCAAAAAGGGAAATAAGTTTTTAGGTGTCTTCTTTCAGAGGGTTGTTATTATTTTTTTCTTGGGGGGGGTGGGGGGTGGGGATCGCTACTTTTGAGATTTGCTAACACCTGTGACATTTATGGCTAATTTCAGAAATTTGCTACTTTTGAGGGGTCGTTACTTTCTGAACTTTACGGTAAATATTCAGGAGTGAGGACTGGGATTTGCAGGTAGTTTGCCAAACCCTCTTGGCCAACTGCTCCAGCAGTAGGATGATCAGTGTGTATGAAAGACTTGTTCCAGTCACTGCATGGCCTTTGCCTTTGATACTGTTCCAGATAGCTCTTCATGTTGACATGTCAAAATCACTCTTGACTCGAATACTCATGATAGAATGTACAAACCTGATAATTCTCTTGTACATTCCAGAGCCTCCAGTATTTTCACCAAAGAAGTAATCTGACTGGAAAGGAAGGAAAGCGATACATTTCTGTGTAATTATTGCAAATTTGCACATTTAATTTTAATAAAAATAACAAAAGGCACATAGTAAATATGTAAAAACCTCATACAACAATATTGTTTTGTCTAAGCTATAAATTTGTTTAAACATAATAATGGAAACTTTATTTGTGTTTTTGACTGTACAATTGTAAATCTCGCTACGTATAGGCAATTTACAAATGCTGCTTGAGACTGAATTATTAAAAAAAAACAAACAAACAACAAAAACAAAACAAAACAAAGTCCAAAAAAAATAAAAATAAAAAAAATAAATCAAAATTGCAATAAGTCAGGGCTATCCCAGTTCCTGTTTCTACAACAAAAGATGTAATATGTTGCTCTAATGGCTATATTTATCATTTTCTTGATTATATAACGTTGCTACTTTTTGTCAATGCCAATGTCATTCATCATGTCTAAGAATGTGGAGCATTCATCGGAGAAAATGCCAAGGGAACTCATGGAGAGATTTACAAATCTCACACATCTGTAATTTCTACTCATTTCGTTGATCAAGTTCACATATTTTTCTTTCTTACCCACTGCATTGTTGTTAAGGTTGGACTCGAAACCAACTGTTAATTCAAAAGTACCATGCAAAAAAGTAAAGCTTTAATTATAAGTTACCGTGGATTTTATGTTGCTTTCTCAGCTAGTTTATAAGCACTCCACTGAAAAAAGTTATGTTCTGTTTTGATTATTTGTTTCTATTAAAAATTAAAAACAAAAGAATCCAAACAGAACATAACATGATTAATAACCAACTAACAAACCGCTTTTCCATACTGACTATCAACAGTGAAGAGACAAAATTACCTTGGTCTCGACCGGTGAAGTCCTCTCAAAGCTTACACTTTTCCTTGCTGTTCCGCTACTACTAGAGCTTGACGAAGACCATAATGTTCTAGAAATGGGCCTGCTAATGGTGAAATCAAAAGGGTGGAAAATCACAAACTATTAGTTTTAATAATACTATGATGCTGAACATAACTGTAACCAGCTAAAAACTATTCTTTTATAGCAATCCAAAAAAAGTGCTTGCCCTCTCTGTGGTCCCTGCAGAAAGGATATTATGTGCTTGGAAATATTTTAAGTGAAACTACTGTAAACTGTTGCTTTCAAATCCTCCCCCCCCCCCCCCCCTCCCCACCCCTTTCTTCCAAGTAAAAGGCCCATCTACCGTTAAACAGAAAAATACACCTGATTATAAGCCAGAGTATACATGTATATGAAACCCCCTTTAAATGTATTGATATAAATTTGACTTATTATGTCTTTTTGAAGCTTAAATAATACAGTCGAACTTCCACTAACGACCATCTCTCTACAATGGCCATTTTTTTTGGGTGGACAGTCCATACATTCAATCTTGTTTCAACCTCTCTACAATGGCGACGTCTCTACATTGGCCACTTTCTTCTCTCCCCAAGGTGGACGTTGTTGAGTGGTTCTACTGTACCCAGTAAATGCAAAACATATTTTGATCAGCACTGTTATAGGTTGTTTTGATGCACTTTTCCTATTCCGGTTATAAACACCCATAAGCCCTCACTTTATAAGCCCTCCTAAAACCCCTCATACTGAGATGTATAAGCACAGAGCTTACATATGTATAAGCAGCAGTTTACAGTATGAGAAAAATTTGACTTTTACATCAGTACAGTGTATGATGTGAAGAATAATGCAGATATTGAGGGAAGTTAATTGTCTCAGCTGACCCTCTTCAATAGAATAATTCTTCAATAACGACTAAGCCTCAAACAATATTATTTTGTTTATTGCCGGTTTCCTGTGTTGGCTACACGAAACTGAAATTTAAGCGATCCAATCCCATTATTAATATTCCTATTTTTGTTATTTTTTTAAGAGACAACAGGTATCAAAAATTGTCAACAAGAAAGGCAATGCATTGTGAGAACTTGTTCAAAATCAACGACTTAATTTTATTAAGTAAAATACTCAAGAGCAACGAGCAATATTTAGTCAACGTATCCAAAATGAATGGGGTATGTTTAATCATCATGTACCTGAATCATAGACGTAGGCATAAATGCAGAAAAATTTTCTTAAAAACAATATTTTTCCCATAAACACTCAAGTTTACAATTTATTCACCATCGATATAAAGGAATTTACGTCGTTAAAACTTCGTGTCCAAAGTTATCCCAAAGGATATTGGTTTAATGCCCGGTTGGTAAAATTTGTCGCTCAGGCAACACCATTTAGCGGCCAGTTATGAAAGATTAGCCTTTCAGCAAAAACACAAAACCGCATGTCCAACTTAAGCGATTTCTACCCTTCTGAAGAGTATTTGTCTTGTAGAAAAACCAAAGATTGGGACAATAGTTTCAGAACAACAATTATAAGAGTCTTATGATAAACAATGACTGCCAATTGGAAGGATGGGTTTGATCAATCGATAAGCCAAAAACTCAACCTCATACCTTTTAACGATTATAGACTTCATATTTCAAAATATGACAAATATACAATTTGATGAAAGGTACTTGATGTGAAGGATTTATTCGCAACTAAAATCGAAAAATCCCCCTTACCTACGGCTAAATTCCTGGTGAGAAAAGACAGAGCTTTCAATCGCGAAATTTGGCCCTAAATATGGATAAAATAAAGAAAATAAAATGTCAAGTGTAATTCTAAAACGGACACTTAAATGTAAATATCATCAAAGTCACAACGAGGATGGTTATGAAAGATCAAGCTCAAATACAATACTGTACAAGCTAAATTACAGTCTTATATCTTGCTGATCTGGGCGTATTAAAAGACGCCAGCTGAAGACGCTCATCGAAAATATTTCGTTGCTACATCCGCTTACTTTTTAATTAACTTACCACTAGCTGAATTCTCTGAAGTATACCAAGTCGCCATTTTTTCATGTCTTGTTTTTACAGCGACAGTGACCCGTAATAATCGTGGATTGTCCCTTTGTTCGGCTAGGGCAAGTAGTGTCTCGATTCAGTCGCCATGATCGATTTGCAAGTCTACGGTGATGATGACGTCACGAACTATGGGCAAACCGGAAGTGGCGTCAAAGGAGTATTTTGAGTATGTTACTAATTTTTACCGCGATTTTACCGCTACTTCCCCGCGATTTGCTTGCACTTGACCTTGACTGCAACCTTTGACCATAAGAATAGAAACGCCCGTAGGTGATGATATGTTTATGAACAGGAACGCAGATTGCTCTTCATTGAAAATCTAGCTCAAATTAATGCCCGGAAGTGAGAGTTGAAGGCGAGAAATCATCATCCCTAGGGCTCCCTGGAGAAATTGCGGTTTTCCCCTACCAGTAGTGTCTTGCATGCCGATAGAGCGCAACGCTGGAACGTTGTAAGTTTCTGTTTGGCAATGAACGACTTCGTCTTTGTTTACATCGTTGGCTGTGCACTTTTCTTCCAAGGCGCGTTCCCTCTAGATGACGATGATGAGATCACGAGGGAAGAAGAAAGACTCCCACCTTATCTCAAAGATGACGGAATCAAAAGGGTAGCTAAGCTCACCGAAAGCAACTTCAACAAGACAATGAAAGCAAGTCGAATACTAGCGGTGTTGTTTTACTACTCGAACAAGGATGATCAAGAGGCCGATCGGTCATGGAAGACGGACGAAAAGATGCTTGAGGTAAGTTGCTAGTAGGGAGGCAACGGACGATCATGAGGACGGAAGCTCATATTACTTGCCGCAGACCGTACAGGATCTTTAGTCTTGTTTATCTTTCACACGAAAGTAATCCTCTTTGCTTAAACATTCATCTCGCGTTTGCCTGAATTATAGTTTGAAATCTTCGTTAAAGTTCTTATGCAGGCATCTGAATATTTTATGGCATTACAGTATCTTTGAGATACATGTAAGTCATACATGAGTATTGGATTGCTTTCAGCCTATATTTCCTTTTTGGTTTAGCTAATCGTTTGGGTACATGTTTGATGCACGATTGGTTCTCTTTATAAATGGTCTTAAGCATCAAAGAGACACAAAATCGTAAAAAAATAATCCAATTCAAAATTTTAACTAAGGAAAAAAATCTTGCAGTTTTAAACTTTAGCATATTAGTGGTAAGAAATTTGTGAAGATAGTGTACTTATAATGCTGAGAATATTATTCCTGTAATTATTGAGACCTAAAGTCATGAATGATTAATTCTATCTTGTGCTAATTGACAGTGTAAATTGCTTTTAATAATAAATGATTTGCGTAGATCAACCGTGGAATATAAAACTTTCAACTGGTTCTTGAAGTGATTTTGCCTTTAGTAATATACTGTAATCAAGTTGGAATTGTACTGAAAGAATTTCTTGAGAAAGATTTCAATTTTTGAAAAGATTGATATTTAAATAAGATCTTTATGAAAATTTTCAATATTTCAGCTGAACAAATCTTATTCAGTTATAATATTAAACGTGTCAGTCTTAATTTTTTTGGAAACTGCAAGAACATTATATTAAAGGGTGTGGAGTGGGCTTAAAATTGCCCTTACAATAACATTTTAATGATTTTTTCTAGACTAATGCTTAAAATTTTAGGTCATTTGCCTTGGTTTTGGAAATTTTTAAATTTTCAGCTGAACTGATATTTTCCTGTCTGAATTTCATTGCCATTAAATGAGACAAAGACAATCCAGCAAATTCAATCTAAACAAAAATTCAAAACATATAATTTATAGTAGTTACAAAAAGTGTAGTGATTATCTTGAGATCCCAGTTGTCACATTATTTTCAGACACAGGTGATAAGCAAAAAAAAGAGGTTTTTCAGCTGTATTTAATACAGATTTTGTGAGACAATGCTAACTAAAAGTGCTTCATTTTAAAATTATTATTGGCCACGAGGGGAGATATTTACAAGTAAAGATTAGCAAAGAGAACAGAGTATTTGAGTATTTATTTTGGTATATATTAGAGGACAGAAAAAAATTAAAAGTATGTGTAGATGATTAATTTTTTCCTTGCTATTCAAACCATAAAAAAAAAACAGCTGTTTAAGTAAGAGAGATAAAGGGATGATAAGTCTGTTTATATTTCCATTCTGAAAGGGTAAATGATTTCTACTTGAAAAATAATGTAACATTCATGTGTCAACTTGTTCTTATCACTCATTTCCCCTTTAATAGATTCTGCTTGAGGAAATATATTGCTTTATCTTTCCTAAGGGTGCCTAACATCAATTTATTATATAGATATACTGATGAAATACCAGGATTTTTCCTATTACTAAAAAATTATATGCACAGTGAAGATACTATTTTTATCTTTCACGTGCGAGGATATTGGTGTTGCCATGGTTACTAACATTAATTTTGACTTTTTGGAACAGAAGATATAAGTTATCATTTGTAAGGCCGCTGACCTCTTGCTAAGAATCATCTCATCAATGGAGAGCAAGTATTTGGAAAATAAATAAAATAAAGTATTATTGTCTCTATTTCTCCTTTATAACAACTAACTCTTAAAGAAAATGTATGGAGGTCAGTTAAGTGAATTTGTATGTGATTATGTGAATAAGGAAACTCTTCTCTACAATGGTATTTTGCACAAGATGAGACCTCTCACATGGTCAGGGGACACTAAATACCAGAGGGCAATCTTCATGAGGGTGTGGTCTTAACTTGAAGGGGACATCTTGCTTAATGGGACACCTTGTGCATTTATTTATTCCTCTCCTCCCTTATGGGGCACACCTGATAAGATTACTACCCACCCCTCCCCTAAGTCAACATTATCACTTACTACTTCTCACTTGGGGCAAAATGTTGGCTGAGGGGAGGGGTAGGTGGGCAGTTTGCCAGAAAGCTAAATTGATCTGATTACTCTTCTATAGGGTCAACCATGGATAAGAAGACACCCTTCATAAGGGTTCCTCTATTCTGCTAGTTAAGGGGGCACCTTACTTGGGGATCGAGCCATGTCTCATAATGGCTCTTCTCCTTCCATAAGGGGACATATCCATTAAAAGGGGTGGCAAATGGTAAAATCCGAGACTCGCCGAGACGCCGAGATCCTAGTTAGAAATCCGAGCCCGAGACTCTTTGGTAAAAAGTTTCGAGACTCAAAAAAAGTAAAAACAAACCATGCAAAAACGAGACTTCGAGACTTATCAAAAATGCTTCCGAGATTTCGAGATCCTACCAAAATTTTCCGAGACCCACGTTTTTCGAGGTACCATTTGCCACCCCTCATTAAGAGTATAGTACATGTACATTAACCCTTCCTTTAGGGTTATCTTAATCCCGTTATCTTATCTCCCTGGAAATCTGTAAGGTTTTTAGGTGCTGTAATACCTCATGAAAGTAGAAACATCTAAGAATCGATAATTTCTTAGTTTGAATTTTGGGGACATCATTTGAAAACCAAGAATACACTAAGGGGAAAAAGGGGCCACCTCCCATCTTCCATGCCCAAGGGAGAGGCATATCCCTTAAGCAGACGCATGTAGCTATTCTTCAAGGAAACACCATCCAAAGGGGGAAGCATTCAATAAGATAACCTCACCTATAAAGGAACACCTTCCACGGACATTGTCTTTCAATAGCACAAAATTTACCCGATGTTTTTTTTGTCCCTTCTTAGGCTGTTTACAGTTTTTTCTTTCTAAAATCAATTACCCCTTAAATAGACTTGGAAGCAAAAGAATCTTTGCATGTTGTGAAATGTATTGAAGATTTTGGTCTCGATAGAGAGCTTGGAAAAAACTCTTACCCAAACCAAATCAACCAAAAGCCCCCTTAAAAAGTGGGCCTCTCATAGATGTTTTTCCGTCCACAGATTGTTGCAAGGGTTCTTCAGCCACAGGGTGTGACTATAGGTGTTGTCAATATCGCAGAAAGCATGTCGCTAGCGCAAAGTGTGGGTAAGTTCACTGTTATGCCTTTGAATAACGTGAAGTATTGACTCCGAAGCCAGATTCAGATTCGAGAATTTTCGTAATAATAAAAATCAATTTTGATAGTGTTGATCGATAAACTCATATACGTTGGTCTGTTTAAATGTCTTGCAGGTGTTAAGTACTCTGGTGCAATAATGATTTTTCATAAGGGAAAGACAATAGAGTATTTTGGTCACAGGTGAATGATTAGCCAGCTGAACAGGCGTAATTTTTTGCGTTTTTCAGTTGAGCGAAGGCAAGTGCAAAGCGAGCGAGGAGTGTAAGACACACGCGACAGGAAGGCGCACAAATGTTTTTCCGCGCCTTCCCCCCCCCCCCCCCCCCCCCACACACACACACACACACCCCCGCGCGTGTCTCAAGGCTTTTGCAGAGAAACGACGACCAGAAATACGTCTGCGTACACAGGGCCATACGTGTGTGTATGCTAATTTGTCGAAAACGGAGAAAAATGTCAGTTTTCAAAAATACCCGGATACGCGTGGACGAGGCCTGGCGTAGGCAAGTGCAAAGCGAGCGAGGAGTGCGAGACACACGCGGCGGGAAGGCGCATAAATGTTTTTCCGCGCCTTCCCCCCCAGTTT
Source organism: Porites divaricata (assembly GCA_038088405.1). Taxonomy (NCBI): domain Eukaryota; kingdom Metazoa; phylum Cnidaria; class Anthozoa; order Scleractinia; family Poritidae; genus Porites; species Porites divaricata. Next base: position 12,107,758 of record JBBMOI010000010.1, on the reverse strand, counting down.
TCAAAAATACCCGGATATGCGTGGACGAGGCCTGGCGTCAGTAGGGAGTTCACGCAACGACGACGGCGACGGTTACGAAAACGTCACTTAAAAATTGAATTTGCGCTGCCTCAAACTTATCGCGCTTATTCCATCTCGTTTAACTCGTTAAATGTTGGCAATTTTTTCTGGAGTTGAATTCTAAAGGACTGCATCAAAGTTCAGGAAAAGAAAAAGGACAGTTGTTGTCTTTTGTTCCATCGTGAAATTAGGCATTTTCACCTTGTAGTCGTGCAACGACAGCAGAGAAATGTACAAAAAAGCGTGATGCAGGTGCAAAGTTGTTGTTTTGTTCCTGTTGCTTTTTTCCCGTTCTCGTTGCTGTCGCCGTCATCGTTGCGTAAACTCCCTAATCTCCCATTTAAGGGGGTGTTTACATGACACCTGGGCGACTTTCGCGCCGCGGCGAGTTCACTCCGGTTCCCTCTCATGGCTCTACATTTGTTTACATGATACCACCACAAAATGTCATGCCGGTGCGAGTCGCCCCAGCGTGAGTTCACTCCGGTTGTCGCACCGGGGCGAGATTTTACTCCGGTGCGAGATTTTCGCAACGGTATCGTGTAAACACGAAACGACCACCCGTTTCGGTGTGAAATCGGTCTGCCGGTAGACTGGAACTGGTAGCGCATGCGTAATGTTCGCGATTTTGAATCACACGTTTATTTTATCAACATGAAGTGTACCTTCAAATAACGAGATGTGAAATGACCCAGTCATCATGTAAACGCGATACGAAATCAAAAAGTCATCGCGGTATGAAACTCGCTCCGGTGCGAGTTTTCTCATGTAAACACCCCCTAAGGCGCGGAACTCAGTGGTGTGGCGTTGAACGGTGCATTGGTAAATTTGCCGAGAGCTCCGCAAAACTTTAATCCTACTCTGACTTGGCATGGCAAGTCACTTCATTTGTGTTACCCACCAACCAAATTTTTTTAATCTATTCCCATCCTTTCTATCCTTGGTAACAGACAACAGGAAGACTGAGTTTCAATGCCTAAGAATAATCTTAGGGGGTGTTTACATGACACTGGGGCGACTTTCGCCCCTGAGCGAGTTCACTCCGGTTCCCTCTCATGGCTCTATATTTGTTTACATGATACCACCACAAATTTCATGCTGGCGCGAGTCACCCCGGCGCGAGTTCACCCCGGTTCTTGTACCGGAGCGAGAATTTCACTCCGGTACGAAATCTCGCAACGGTATCATGTAAACACGAAACGACCACCCGTTTCGGTGTGAAATCGGTCTGTCTGTAGACTGGAACGGGTAGCGCATGCGTAATGTTCGAGATTTTGAATCATACGTGCATTTTATCAACATGAAGTGTACCTTCAAATAACGAGATGTGAAATAACCCAGTCATCGTGCAAACGCGATACGAAATAAAAAAGTCATGTCGGTATGAAAGTCGCGCCGGTGCGAGTTTTCTCACGTAAACATCCTCTTAAATAACAAAACTGCAGCATTATTTTTGGAATTCATTTGATGCGAAGACACGGTTTTTGGTTTTTAAGAAGTTAGAAAATGACCTGGTATAGCGCCTTTTAATCAACACAACCGACCTTTTTTTGTTTTTTAACAGGTCAGCAGATATTCTTGTAGGATTTTTGTACAAGGTTAGTCCAGCAAGTTTTACACGATGCGTTTTACTAATTTTAACCCAAAACGAATGCTACATCACTTTAGAAGTGCAGTCGAACTTCTCTTAAGTGACCTCCCACATGGCTAAAATTGGATGGTTACAGCCTACAGGCAGTGATCGCGCACGAGAGGTGCCAATTTAAGGCATTGGCTGGGTAACTGATGTTGGCTTTTTGGATTGCTCGTCAGTTCCTCCGTTTTGCTGTTTAAGAAACTTTGTTCAGCACTTTTACGCTAGAAGCTGATTCCTTTCTTTTACTGCGATACCTTCTCAATGAACCAAATGCAAAAAAGCGCGCGACGTCTACAGCTCTGAAATATACCTCCTCTAAAATACAAAAAGTGACATTCAACGTTATTACTGGCTGCGCAAGTGGGCTCGATGAAGCGATTCCTGTGTTCTGATTGGCCGCCGAGCGGGCAAGATGGTCGAATCTTGTCCACCTGTTCGCGTTTGTTGTTGTTGTGCAGTTGTTTGTATGGACTCCTACTCCATCACTGTCCATGAAATACACAACAGGTGTAATATAAGCATGGTGTACTAGCATGTCACGTGCCCCCATCATAAGTGCTTTGACATTATCCCTCGTATCCAGATCTCAGGTGGGCTGGGGAGAATGGGGGGCGTATCTGAAGACATCTACGGATGGAGACTACCTCGCAGTCTGTTCGCCAATGTTGACCGCTTGCCAAGATTTACTTTATTAAATCAGAGTAGGGCATTCAGGTTATATTTCAAAAGAACTTAATGACTGGTCCTTGGGAAACTAGTTAATTTTGTTTTCTTCGAATTTCATTGCTTCCCAAGGCGGGACCTTGGTAAGAATCGAGAATCTCGGAAAAGAATGTTTTAAGTTTAATTCCTGATGGACTCTTCATTAATTAAGTGTTTTATCTTGATAATGCCCCTTTTTATTGTCAGATATTTGAAGCTCCAGTCACATTTATCGAAAGCAAGAAACAGAAAACTTCATTTGAAGATGTGGATGGCAGTAAAGTGATTGGCTATTTGGAGAAGGATTCACCAGGTACGTCAAATAACATTAATTTTCCGGATTTCAATACATTTTCTTACAGAGGTGTCGTCAGATATCGCTGGACTGGCAAAATGATCATGATTTTAAGTACAAGAGATCAGAGCATGTCAAACTCGTCAGTGAGACTGCAAAATAGCCCGTATTTTTGCGCAGGTCAAAAAAACGCGGGAGGTCATAGAAAAGGTCTGGAGGGAGGGGAGACCGGAGAGAGACGCGAAAAGTGCGGTTTTTTCATCCTTTTCTGCCTTCGCTTTTTCTTTTGCTTCACAAACCATAGCAGGGCTCTGCGAGGCGAGAATCGCGAGAATCTCACGCGAGTGAAGACTGACGGCGATAAGGGTCTTCCTCAGTTATTTTTGCGTTTACTTCTCGAAAAAATAAAAACACACACCTGAAACCAAGTACTACCTATAGCTTTCACGTTATTTTTGTCTTTTTTCATGTAGAAATAAAAGCGTTTGAGAATTCTGCCAAGCAGTACCAACCTTTACTTCCATTTTTTGCAGTCTCTGATAAAAAGGTATGCCCAGCATTACTATGTTATATTGTTTTAGAGCACCATTTGGTGCAAGTTAACCGCGGTCCCATGAGCGATTCTTTAGCTTGCAAAGAGAACTTGTTATTTGTACAGGTAATAGCATGATTTGTATAGTGATATTTGGCATAAATACTACGAGTGATATTTCGAAATTGTTATACGAGACAATTTTGAAATATCACGAGTGGTATTTATGCCAAATATCACGTACAAATCATGCTATTATTTGTTTATACTACTACCCGCAAAAGGTTTGAATTTTCACATGTAGCTATTTCAAATTAAGCTGAAATACCACTGCTCTAAGCCAATGAAATTGCAGAAATTTCTCATGTAGTAGTATAACACAAGGAAGGCGACGCCAGCTAAGCTTAAGTCGGTGAAATTGCCATTCTTATACAAATAAATTGAAGTCATGGTCTACTATCTGTTACCTAGTTTGTATAATGATTTCTACTAACTAGTGGAAGCGTTGTGGTGCGGAACTGGTGAACAAATCGGACTTCGGATCTTCGAAGTTTGACGTCAATCCTCTCCATCGCGTTGTTTTCCTGGACAAAAAACTTTGCTTCATTTTGTCCTTTTACACTCATTTCACTGTATTTAATACGTGTACCGGCGGAGCAAGGGGGACGTGTACCGGCGTAGCCCCCCCAAACAAAAATTTGGGGGAGCCCCACACGTTTTGGTGCCGAAAAACACTTTTGAAGATGTATTTCACAATACCTGTGACATAGGCGACTTCAGAGCGGACATTCTCTGCCCTGAGAAGACTCAAGAACTACCTGAGAAGCACCACGAAGCAGGACCGCCTAAACAACTGCCTACTGATGCATTATCTAAATCGGTTCCGGACACACTAGACACTGTGAAGACTGCAAAGAGGTTTACTTGTGCCGGTGAACAACGCAAAGGGCATTTTGGAAAATCTGAGTAGGGTTCTGCTTATGGCTGAGTGGAAGATGAGCACCCCCCCCCCCCCCCCCCCGACATTTCAAAACACTCCGCCGCCTCTGCCGGCTGCTGGGGGTTACCCTGTGATAGACTATTTTCTCGCTCAGGGGGATGTGCATGGGAAGGAAAGAACTCTTAGGCAACGTTTATGTTTGGTGCCTGTGTGCACGGTGCCAGAGTACGGTACTCGCTGGGCTTTAATGTGAACCCACCTTTATTAAGTACCCACAAAAGGAATTCAGGCTCCGTCGAGACCTTGCGCTCGGCCACTTAAGAGGGCACAGGATCCCTGTGTGCGAACAGTTTTTATTTGTTCCAGGGCAATCCCGCACTGCTTTTCCCTCCTAAGCTCAAGTTTTATAAACGGCGTCTGACGAGGCGGAAGGGAGTAACTATGTACACAGTTTGATATCGGGTACTTGCTCAAGGTGTGAACCCAAAACACACCACCATTTTGTGCCAGTACCCAGGCACTGGTTCCCTGATCTGGCACCAAGTGTGAACAGCCCTTTAGGTGCCTCATACCATTGAAACCGGGATAACCCCGACCCCGCTGAATGGGCCTCATTAAGGAGCTTAAGCAACGACGTTTACGAGCGACGCACGTCAACCGGAGGTGGCCCTTTTTCTTCTTTGGACGATGGTTTTGGCCAAATTTTTAATCAGATCGTCTCTATAAGAGTAAAGAAACTGAGCAATACAAATTTTATATCGTCAAGGCATATTAAGAGGGAAAAGTCCTCACTTCTGGTTGACGTCCGTCGCTCAAAAACGTCTTTGCTTAAGTCCCCTATTAGGAGGCTTAAGCAACGACGACGGCGACGGCAACGAGAACAGCAAAAAAGCAAAAGGGTTTAGATTGGCAAAACAACAAGTCTGCACGTGCATCACGCTTGTTTGTAAATTTCGTTGTCGTCACCGCACGACTATGACGTGAAAGTGTCTAATGTCACGTTTTCTGGAGAACGTGAACACAAGACAACGACCTTACAGTGTTGTAGAATTCAACTCTGCAGAAAATATTTGACAAATTGAACGAGACGGAGGGTGAAGCAGCGTGAATTCACCTTTGAATTTGTGATCCAAAGCGCGCCGGCCTTTACCTTGTCCTTACCTTTTCATTGCTATCTTGTTTTCCCCAGCTCGCCAAATCATTTAGGTTCAAGAAGCCCAAAAGTATACAACTCTTAAAACCATTTGAGAAACCTCTTTCCTTTCCGTCGAATGAGGTAAGGGACGCTTTATAGTGAGAATTTAAAACCTCGCCACCAAAAATGCTTATTCAATGGACAGAAAAGGCTCATACGCATAGTTGATATAAGAAAAAAAAAAGAAAAAAAACCTGACGAAGAGTGAGGGTAGAACCTTCCATGTGTGAGTTTGTATTCCAACCAGGTGATCTGTGACGTCATTGCGGGGGCCTGGGGAAAGAAATTTTAATGCCGTATCCCATAAACCAACGCGCGCACCAATTCAATTCAATTCAATCTGTTTCCATCAGCTTTGGTTTATGGGATACGGCATTAAAATTTCTTTCCCCAGGCCCCCGCAGTGACGTCACAGATCACCTGGAAGGGAAAGAGCCATACGTGAGTGGACTTTTAGCTGGTTCGAGCCTCCTCCGCAGGCTTCACTGTCCTGTTTTAGAGAACGAGTGGAAGAATGGGGAGAGAACGAGGAGTGACAGTGATGGCAACTCCACCACGTTTCCCGCGGAGAAGGCTAAGATGATTCTTTTCCTTGGCATTCTCCATCCAGGCACTGCGGTTTTCCCCTTTCCTGAAAAGCCACCGTTTCCAAATTCCCGTTGTATCTGGTACGCTTGGAAACATGTCAACGAGTTTTTAAGAGCTCCTCTCTAGATGTAAATTTAAGCTGACTTTTAGAGTTCTTAATGTTGGTCCCATAAACATCGCTATGATCATGCAGATCGCTGAACTTTTTCAAGCGATTACAGCAATTACCTGAAAACCTTGCCAGGCTTTAGATGAAGCACTCTTTTAAATGTTTGATTTAGCTTTTAAAATTAACAATAATTTTGACAAAATCCAACATATTTTAACATATTTAGGGTCACTAACAAGTAAAATTGTAGTGTGGCTGATAAAAGGTACGTTTCTCCACTTAAGTTACTTTTGTAAAAAATGCTATATGCTTTAATTGTAGGCTATAACAGAAGAAAACATAAACAACTTTATCGAAAAGAACAAACGGTAAGTAGTCAGTTGCAATTACTTGCTGTTCTTTTATCGTCTATGAACAAGAATTGATTGAATGTTCATATATTTCTCTTTTGCCCTTGTCCCAAACAGGGGTATTTTGACTAAGATAAGGCTTGAAGATATCCACGATACGTGGGTAAGTAACTGTCGTGAGTATTGGCCATAGCACCTTCCATTCCTTATAAGGGAGAAGAGTTTGAAAATAGAGGGCACTTTTTTTTTCAGATACCGTAAATGCTCAAGTTAGCGCGTATTGAATTTTATGACTGGATTCGAGATATTGGTGCTTATTCGAAAGTGGCGGGGGGAGGGGGGGGGGGGGGAGGAGTTGCTTATTTGAAAGAGGTACTTATTTCGTAGTCCGGCAGATAGAGGTATTTTGCAGAACGCTGAACGCCGAATGCAGAACGCCGAATGACTGCCGAGTGATTGGGGTTAGGGAAGTGAGTGAATCAGGTTCCAGGAAGGGTCATTTAACTGGGAAAACAGACCTGAAACTTAATTCGCTCAATTTCCTAACCCTAATCACTAAACTTCAGGGTCATTCGGTGTTCTGCAGATCGCCGAACGCTAAATGCAGAACGCCGAATGACTCTAAAGTTTAGTGATTAGGGTTAGGAAACTGAGTGAATCTGGTTTTGTTTAGGGTCAGTATACTGAAAAAACTGCATGACCTGAAACTTGATTCACTCAGTTTCCTAACCCTAATTACCAAACTTCAGAGCCATTCAGCGTTCTGCAAAATACCCTTGCTGAGAGGAGTGTGTCCAGAAGGGACACAGCTTATTAGAACATTTACGATATTTTCCTTAATTTTTTTTCAAAGTCCTAACCTACGTTATAGCTGGTGTATAGAAAGGGTTGCAGGGGGGGAAGAACAACCTCGGGCCTTTTTTCCCGCGAGAAGGAAACGAGAGGGTATCTGGTCACCTCGCCACCAAACCATCTCGCCACCAAGAATAGAACTTAGCTTAGGATTGTTTTGAACCTTCATGAACGGAAATTCTAAACCGTTACCCTATTTTCATATTTCAAAGAAATGACTAGTGGTTGTGAAACGTTTCTGCCAGTTTTTTAATCTCTCAAATTTCAAAGTTTATATTCACAGAGCCTATACATGTGTTATTACATTATTTGCATTATCAAAAACATAAGACGTTCCACGCGAGGATCGTCAATTAGCATCGACTGATTTGTATTTGGGTCGACTTAAATTTCGAATAAGGTTGACGAAAAAGTAAAAACTTTGGTAAGTAATCCTGGGTATTAAACTTTGTCAATTATTTTCAGTTATTCGTTGGTCGCGCGATGGTTTGGTGGCGAGATGACCGTAAACCAACGAGAGGGGGTGTTTGGAACGCTGCCATCAGTTCCCCTTTGAACTGTGATTCTAAATGAGGTGTTGCTTTAACGTGGTATAAGTAGTGGGTGACCCCCCTTTGAAATATGAATACGGTATCTGAATACATGATCTTTTCTCTTTTAGTCAACAAAAAAGGAAGGATACCTTATAACAGCCTTCGTGAGACTCGATACAAACGGTACGTTCTTGAGTTTTTGTTTTAAATAGAGCGATTTTCGTATGACCTTGAAATGAAAACGCGCGAACAAAACAGAAACAGCAAACGAACGGGGAGAACTTTCTGGAAATCAATGGATCCTTCGCTTTGACGTCATACTGCAACACGATTGGCCAATCGAACAATGCCCTCTCCATACTAGGCTTTTCTTTGGCGGGAAAACGAAGAGTCCATGTTTTGATCTTTTCATCCATTAGCTTATGAAACAGATGACGAACACTTACGGAAACCATTTTTCAAGGTCATACGAAAATCACTCTATCAAGTAAAAAGCATCCTATTCTGCAATACTGCCCTGATATTTAAACTGGGAATTTGAATATTTTTTTGATCCCTTTTTATATTCATATTAGACTCACTTTTTTTTAGTTCTGAGAAAACATGATTCTTTATAAACCCCGTGGTTTCTTTTAGGTTTCCTCTCCATCTGCATTCCTTTAACTTTCTTTATAATTCAACTTTATTGCAATGATGTGTGATATGGCGAATATATGTGAATGAATGAATGAATGAATGAATGAATGAATGAGGGAATGAGGTTTCTGGCGATTTATATACTCATCCTTCGCGCCCAAAACACTTTCAGCCAATCACAACAGAGTAGGTTACAGTCGACTCTCTCTTTGTTCTCTCCTTTATTAGAGGGACACCTCGGTAAAACGGATGAATTTAGGTTTCTGGGAAACTTACCACCTACCCCTCCCCTAAGCCAACATTTTGCCCTAAGTGAGAAGTAAGTGATAATGTTGACTTAGGGGAGGGGTGGGTGGTCAGTTTCCCAGCAACCTAAATTCATCCAAAACGGACACCTATAGTTGGTCACTGCCTTTCTTTACGCCCTTTATTTAACTCTCTACTATAAGACGGACTTAACTCTTAGACGGACACTTAGTGCTGGTCCTAAAGGTGTCCATCAAATGACTGACTGTCCAACAAATGAATAGCAGTGGAGAAAAGTGAAGAGTCATGCGAAGATAGTTTAAGAGTCATCAGACTGATCTAGCAAATTTCGCGGGAAAAAAAACATATATGAATAAATAAGGTGCTGTGTGGCCTGTGCCAGGATCTCGGTCAGTGTAGATGAGCGGAGAAGCGAACGAGAAGCGAAACAAGTGCGCAAGCAGAGAAAAGTGAGCGAGCGAAAACGGCGGGAAGTGGAGAAGTTTGGTTTCGGAGTTTGGGTTTGGTCCTCCTCATTCTCTTTCCCCAGTCCTCACGCGGTTTTTCGCAGCTTTTCTCGATCCGTTTTCCCCCTATCTTGGAGCCTGGAACAGGCTAGGCGCTGTGACGCTTACTCATAAGGGATAGAGACTCTTAGATGAAAGGCTTCTGACGAGTAAACGAGTAAAAACCTAAGGTACCTTTTTTGCTTTCTTTTTCTTAAAATGGTTTTGAACTACCTAATGAGAGGTATGTCTCCCTTAACAAAAAAGCAAACCTTGCCTAGCAAACATGAAAGGCGAACGTAAGCTTTGATGTGTAAGACGTTGATATAGTTTGATAATTCAAACGTACCCAAAAGAAATTACAGCTTACAACTGGCCGTATTTCCTTTCAACAGAAGGCGCGCAATTCTTCTCATTGGTAAAGTCACTGGCTAGGCGCTATGGTGACAACGAAAAACTGTACTTTCTATGGGTCGACCCTGATCCTTTTCCAACGGTGAGTTGCGCAACAGCTGCGGAAGATTCGGACACATCATGCAATGTTGATAAGGTTGGGAAAAAAAATGACAATAATACCCGATTGGGACACATGAAGCCAAAGACCTTCCATCCTTTGTTTAAGTTGTGGACTATTCGTTTTTTATGACTGCTTCGGCTATAAATGAAGCTCTTCTTAATCAGAATTCGTTAGTTCGTGGGATAACCTGGATAGTCGTGGAATTTAAGGCTTAAAAAGTCGTGAAATTTTAGTCTGCGTGGCGATGCTCACCCAAATTCCCCTCCCCCTCTCTTTCGAACGCCTTCCACGCAGGGTAGTGAAATTTAACTGTGGGTCAGGGAAACCCACAAGGAATTTTTTTTTGATGATACAAAGTCTCTCTAGTACAGGATGCTCTATAGCGATAAACATGATAAAAGTAAGACCAAAATGTAAGAAAATGCAAAAATTAAGGCGAGTCAGAAAACTCGATCACAAAGTCAAAAAATGCATAAAAAACAGTTATCATTTTGACGGATATTAAAAACAGTGCCTATACTAGCTCAAGATTATGATGATCATGGAAGGTTATGGAATTTTACTGCGATCGAAATACATTAAAACGCTCATACTCCTTAACACATGTTGAATCTTGTTGCTCTATGTTTTTTATCGATTTAAACCCCATGGAAAAGGCTCAACTTAAAATCAGAGAAATAAACGCTTTTTTATCCAAGCGGTATTTATAAAGCACAGTCCGTAACACAAAGAGAGGATAGGAAACCTGTGGCACAACACGCAACCCAGAAGCTACCTTGCAGCTTTTTAATGTTTTCTTTTTCTTTCAGATGCGTGACTACTGGCAGAAGTCGTATAATATTGATGTCAACTCGCCGGTGATAGGGGTCATTGATCCAAAACTGGTATGTCACTTCTGTGTGATTTCAGAAACTGTCATCATTTTGGTCACCTCTTGCGGTGTGGGGTCGCTACATACTAAATAAAAATGTTGAATTTGAATGAAATATTTTCGTTACTGAGATACGTACACTTACACAAGAGATTTGACAAAATTACAGTGACGAGGAAAATTGCACATCCACCATATGCACTCACATGCGCACAGACTTCAATTAATTAAAGACCGTGTTTTTCTGTTCCCGTTTCTTAAAGGAGAGTATATGACATGACAGTGTGTACACCTGTCATAATAAATCATGTGTCAGTATCCCAACTATTGTACCATCCCCATCCACACACTTTGTTTGGGATGAGTTTGCAATAGATAGTTTTCAGTCACGTGGTCAGCAGCTTTGCAAATTGCTTGGAATAAAAGAAAGTTTTAAATTGTGAGAAGAGTTCAATTCCTACAGGATTCTTTTTGTACACAAACATAGCCGCCGATTCATTGTTTTGTTCATAAATATGGCCGCCGTGACGTCACGTGAAAACGAGATATTGGTATTTGCTGTTATTCGCCACTTTCAAATTGCCCATGATGCATCTTGTTTAATCCCCCCACCCCCCCCCCCCCCCCAAAAAAAAAAAGACAGAAAGAAAAACAATTTGCATAAGAATTACTTTCAATTTCACCTGGGTATTCACTTGTTTATCCCCCAAATTTTGCATAACCATTGTCTTCGATTTCTCTTGGGACGAGTGTAATACCCGGGAGAAATTGAAAACAATCATTATATATTAATATGCATCTATTTTATTCATTTTATTCTATTTTAGTATTTTTTTTGGGGGAGGGGGGGATATAAACAAGGTGCATCATGGTCTATGTGCAAATGGCGAATTATAGCAAAAACGAGTCTTGTGCATTTTTTTTTTGGGGGGGGGGGGAGAGGGGAGGGTAAAACGAGGACGTATTACGCATGGGCAATCCATGTGAAAGTGGCGAATGGATCTCGTCATAGTACTGGGCATTATTGTTTGTTGGTTTTGTTTCTGTTGTGTTGTTTTGTTTTGTGTTTTTCCCCCTCACACTCTCAAGTTTAGGAACCAGTTTAACAAACATGAGTTTCTGATCACTGAAATTCATATGTCACATTATACAGAGCAAAAGTTCCTGGTTTGAGAAAAAAGGTAAAGCAACAAAACTCCGGCACCTTCAGCAATGGGTGGAAGACATACTGGCAGGAAAGGTGGAGCTAAAAGAACCCGGAAATACTGAGGATACGGCACAGAAAGGAAACAACAAAGAAACCAACAAAAAAGAAGAACTTTGACGATAGCTTTTACCTAAGAGTCATAATAATTCAGAGGCCAAATATGCATTTACTTTAAGTTTTTTCAAGACCACGAAGACTTAAAGGGTGAGGTTTGCCACGACCGTATAGCCCGAGCTGGCAACGTGCATGGCGGGTCACGTAAAGAATATAAGGATCAATTTAGGTTACTGGGAAACTGTCCACCTACCCCTCCCCTAAGCCAACATTTTGCCCTAAGTGAGAAGTAAGTGATAATAGTTGGCTTAGGGGAGGGGTAGGCGGGCAGTTTCCCAGAAACCTAAATTAATCCGAATTTAATACGTGAGAGAAACCATGGAATATTTGTTATGTAAAATTTAGAAGACTACAGAGGCATTTATTGAGAATGCGAATTCGAAGTATATATAGTGGATGGTTTCATTAGAAATCCTCTATCGGTAGTGTGCGGGCACATCTATTTGACCCCAAAGCGACGCCTAGCACTGAGTCACGGATCCAGACCTTCAGATACGAGGGGGGGGGGGGGGGGGGCGGGGGTCATCCAGACCCTGAGATAATGTTTTGATCATTGCTTTTTTTGACATTTGGTGGCTCCTAAAAGAGCCGTTGTTTAGATCTGGTATTAAAGAATGGACTTCACTTGCTACTAGTGTACTTCGTGACGGCATTGGTACCTTCACTGATGCGTGCTTTGCGAGTTCTCCTGGAAGGAGCAGTCTGATGGCTGTCTGAATCTCGCGGGATCTGATAGTGGACTTCCAGTTGGGTCTAAAAATAAGGGGGGGCGCGCCCCCCGGCACCCTCCCCTGCATCCGCCACTGCCTAGTGTTTCTTGAATGGTTACCAGAATTGTCACAAGCTGTCGGTTACTTCGGCTAGCCCACGACACCCGCCTTGAAAGTTATTGAAAGAATAGATTCAAAAAATCATTTTATTTTTATCATGTGATATTTTCTCCCCATCGGGAGCCTAAAAGAATAAGCATAGCCCTCTCTAAATGTATTGTTGTCTCTTAGAAGACTGTATGGTACCCGGCATTCTCATACTGAGTTATAAATAAACACAAAATTATCGCCGGATAACTACGGGTAGTCTCTTGTGTTTTTCCTCCGAGTGGATTGAACAAAATTTTTAAAAGCGGTGCGGCAATTCTTTAAACACTGCACAAGAAATTCCATAGTAACTTGCGTCGCGTAGCGGCAGGTTTCGTTTCCATCCGTTTAAGGGCACCTGTGTATCCCCTCACCTTATCCGTTTGGAGTAGGTGCGGAGGGGAAGGAAGACCCGCACCGGTTTAAAAAATACTGCGGATACGGCACAGAAAGGAAACAAAAAAAGGAACAAATAAAAAAGAACTTTGACGATAGTTAAACGTAAGCTTAGAGTCATAATAACTCAGAGACCAGAAACAAGCATTTACTATTGCTGGTTTTCAGTGTCACGCCATTCAAAATAGATTAAAATCAAAATCAAAACCATTCGACAGATAAAGTCCAGAATCTTGGAAATGAAAGGAGGTAAATATACAAAGACCCTTGCCAAGATTTGGGTCGAAGGAATAATTCGTATACGAGATATCCGAAGAAATGTTTTACCCAAATTTACAGAGCTTTGTATGGAGACGCCATGCTGGAGCTCATCCGGATGAGCTCCAACATGGCGGACGGAAACCAACAGAAACATCTGTTACCGAGTTTTGCTACAAAAGCGTGAATTTATTATTCGAGAAACTCATAAACATTAAAGCAATACTTTTTCTAATACATGAACTGTTTAGATAGCAAAATTTCCTAAAATAAGTCATCTGCTTGGCCGTCATGTAAATGGCGCGTCACGCAAAAGCTTAGAAATTCAAGCGTACTCTATCACAAAACCAAGAATCCTTTTGAAGCGAAAGTTTGTATGAAAATTAGTTTTCAGCTGCTCTAATGCATCGTGAAAGTAAAATCTCGGTAGGATCGATAGTTTTTCAGTTTGAATTTTAGTGACGTAATGTGAAAACCAACAATAATACTATATAATTAACAATTATCCTCGAGCCTGAATGGGCTCTGAGGCAATAGGCCCTAGGGACCTTAAGTAAGGACGACGACGACGGCAGTAAAAACGTCGATAAAAGAATGAATTTGCGGTCTTTCAAACTTAATCGCGTCTATTTGGACCCGCTCAATATGTCAAATGCAGGCGACTTTTCCTGGAGTTGAATTCTTGAGGATTTTATTCAGGTTCAAAAAGATGACGGAAAATTCGTCGTCGTTTGTCCACGTCCTCCATATTACGTCAAATTAGGAGGTTTCACGTCGTAGTCGTGCAGTGGATGTCAAAGAAATGTACTAAAAAGCGTAATTCACGTGCAGAGCTGTTGTTTTGATCATTAAACCTATTGTTTTTTTGATATCGTCGTTGTGGTCGTCGTCGTAGTTGCTTAAGCTCCCTAATAGCCCATGAGGCCGAAGGCCGAATGGGCTATCGACTCAGAGGCCATGAGGGTGAGAGGAATAATTGTTTTAGTAAAATCCAACTAGTTGGTCAAAAATATCGAGAATAAAAAAAAATTAGCTAGTTAAAGCTAGACTTTAATCATTTTTTGCCACCAAAAAGCCGGCGCTTTTCGCTACTAGTGGGCTATAACATATAGCCTAGTAGTAGCTCAACCAATCAGAACGCAGCATTGATAATAGACCACTAGTTGGATTTTACTAATTTCTATAATGAGATACTGCGTAGTAGCCAGTAAAGGAAAAGATATGGCGACACAGCAAACTTTAAATGTTGTGACTCCGACTTTTATTGCATAAAAGTGTGAATGGGTGCAATTTCGTTTGAAGTGAATTTTGGCATTTATTTTACGAACGCATTGCGTTTGTTTAAGATTGTTAATTAAAATTCATTTCATCCTGTAAATACAATGTACGTGGAATGACGTTGGACGTTAGCTTCTGCAAATACTAGTGTTCGTAAATTGTAAAAAAAAAAATTAAAATTTTCGACAAATAGAGTAACAAACATTATAGGTTAAAACAACCTTGTTCATCGAAATTAATAGTACTCACCACAGGAGAGTGACAGTGAAGAATCTTACCGGTAATTGATACCCAAACATCAGGGGCCAATTAAAAATATTTGCAAGTGTAATTTATAAGTGTGCCCAGAGAGGGGCTAGAACTGGACTAGTGTGCCCATTGTCTAAGGGCCTGTTTACATGAAGGTGGGGGACCCCAGGTAGGTGAGGTAACATGTGGTGGGTTACCCCACCTAACATGTAAACGTGATCACATTAAAATGAGAGATTATATGGACAGGCGGGTTGCCCCACCAAAGCGGGTTACCTTACCTACCTGGGGTCCCCCACCTCCATGTAAACAGGCCCTTAGAGTCTTAAAACAACAGCTACACTTGTAAACTACACTTGTAATAGGTTTATAAAATTGACCCCGGAAGTGAATTGGCAAATGATACAAGGCCTAGAATTTTTACGCCTACTGCCGTCGAGGTTCCTGAATACAGAATGAAACACATTTCTTTCAGGGTTTGATAGAGCTCGAATAAGTTTTTGGATCTCTGTGATGTATTCGTGAATTATAAAAAGGTTCAAGGATGCCTGTTCAAATGTAAAATGTGTGAACCATATCGTAACACAATTACTAGAATTTAAATAATTTAAAATAATTACTTTTAAATATTGAATAGTATTAGATAACGTTGGTTGACACTCCGCTTCAAAACAAGGCACTGTTTTTGACAATCTTCTTCCAAGTGCCCTGGTTCGAGAAGTCGCACTGTAAGTTAAAGCTAAGTAAAGATCTCGCAACCAACAAAGGAGACTTTTGTCTGATTGGTTAATCTCATCTGTGATTTCATTGGTCAATCTGCTAAGGAAGAAAGTCCTCTTTCAAGGGCCAGGGAAAAAACACCCTGTCGATTGACACAGTCCTTGGAAACCTTCCCCCGCTATTTGTGACATGAAAATCAACAACTCTTGCCAGAAATTCTCGAAGGAGCGATCAATCGCATGAGAATTACAAGAAACTTTCCCAGTGGCAGCCATCTTTGTTTGTCTTTGAGAAGACTAAAGATTCAAACAGCCAATCAGACAAAAGTCTCCTTTGTTCTTGCAACCTCGGTGGAGGAATAAAATGTTTAGACTCGTGTGAGCCTTTTTAAGACAGGTTTTACCCAGTCCCTCGCGCGGCAAATCTCCTAGCTTTTGAAGGCTTGCATATTCTCGTACAGGTTTTCATTTTTTTAAGCGTACGAGAGAGTTTGAACTGGTTACGAGATTAACCACCTGCCATGCCGGCTAAAGTACCTTTTAACTTTTGTGTTTGAGAATGGAGCCCTTGGACTAAATGTGTGGCCATTTAGATGCTAAGAAGAAATAATTTAAAGTGGTAATACTTCACTTTCATTTAAATAGGTTTCCGCTAAGATGAACTTTTATATTCTTGGATATTGATTATGAACACCGATGGAACTGCAAGAGCTTATTCTTAAGGGAAAAATACGTAAAATCCTCATAGCATTGTTACTCGACTTCTAGTCGGCGTTATACCCTATCACTATTTTCGACGCCGGCTTGTCGGTGAGGCTATAAATAATTGCAATGTTTCTGTGTAAATTCGAAGTAGAACAAACTGTCAGTCGGTTCTGAAAAATATGCATTGTACAGGTATCAAGCAAAAGATTAAACTAACTGATAGCCTGTTCGAGGCGTTCAGATAGTAGAGCGCGGGAGAAACATTCACGAAGAAAAAAAAAACAAGGGGAGACTAGAGCTGGAAAGGGGGAGGGTTCTTTCGCTCTCTCCCCCACCCGCCTCGTTCCCCCACCCCTCGTTTTCCCGGTGTACAATTTGCTCCCCTACTATCTGAACGCCTGGAACAGGCTAACTGACTGAATCAAAAGGAATAAAAAACACAGCGCTATAATTTTCCAGGCCCCAGTTGTTCAATAGATGGATAACGCTATCCTTTATCCAATAGATAACACAACTGGTTTGCCTAGTACTGAATCAACTGGATCGTGATTTATCCTATGGATAGCACTATCGGATCAACCACAGGCTGGTCGCGTTTTCAACTTTCCATACATTTTACTGTGCTTTTTCTCCCGGGAGAAAAAAATACCGACAAGTGTATGGAAAAAGGTGGCGTCAAAAACCGTGATGAGGTCTAACTCGCGTTTATTTTTACTGCCTACTGGCTAAGATCTTTCCCTTCTCTAGCTGCTCGCAGCACTCGCTCAGCTCCACGAGCGATTAAAGCTTGCGCCAACTGCTCTCCCAGCTTTTCCGCTGCCACAAGGGTGTCGCGGGCTTCCTCCGGGACAAATATGCTGGATTTGGTGAGCACGGGATGAGAGCAGACACCCGTCTGAATGGCAGGATCTGGGAGGGTTCCGGAGACCTTCTCCATTAAGCACTCTTTTCCGTCAAGGCTGAACACAGCACCGGTGATACTTAGCTAGAAAGCAAGATTCAAATTAAGCTAAAGGCTTCTTAACCCAGTCTGCATAATAAAAAGCGACTATTGACGTAAGAAAACTAAGATCGCTTTTTTTACATCCTGGATCAAGCAATCAACCGTGGGGAATGGCAAGTATACCGTTAATTACCGTAAAAATTCCGACAATAAGTCCCGGGGCTTATATTTTTCAAAGGCCCCTTTTTGAAGGACTTATATTCGGACGGACTTGTCTATGGAGTAAAATTTGCGTTTCAAAATCGATTGGGCTAGCCTATAGTTGGAAGGAAATTTACCGTTTTTGCTTTGTTTTACTTTGTATTTGAGGACAATTTCCATGTACAAGCCCCCGGGGGGCTTGTATTTGGAGGGGCGATTTAACGGAGGGTTTTTTGCGTTACGAGTTTGAGGGGCTTATATTTGGAGGAGCTTATACATAGAGACGCTTATTTTCGAAATTTTACGGTACCTGCTTGACAAGATGAACAGTAAATCAAGAACTGAAGAAGCTAACGACGACTTCCGGGACTTCGGCCGAGTGACCACGTAATAGTGGTTTATCGCTTGATTGGTTGACCTTTGTGTTGTGGCCGGCATAAAATCCTCCGTTGAAAGATAATTCCCTCTTGCCACATTGAGATACTCTTAGCAGGGAAGCAGAATTTGGCGAAAGTTACCTGTTGAAGCACGAGCGCGGTCTGGTAACGAGCAAGGACGCTTTTTATTGAGTTCGAGCGGTTTTCATTTGACAAAAAGTCCGGTTCAAACTTTCGGAAATTTCATGCAGTGAATGAAACGCTACCTTCCCGTTGAACAAACTGATCAATTTGGACCGACCGACCCGGAAAGGACCATTGCAATTCAACTAAAATTTTTCAGAATTTGACTGAATGGAAAGCACCTCAAATCCTTTGGTTTTGTATACTATTGCTATTTATGTATTGCTTTTTATATACACAAACAAACAAACAAACAACAGTAGACAAAGCGTACCTGATTACCATCCAGACTAGTAGTTACTCCAATTGGAACGCTGCATCCCCCTTCCTGGGCAAATAATAAGTGAAAAAGGAGAGTAACAATCACTTCAATGGAGTTAAACGTCAGCCGTCAAATGGCCTAAAATTTAACCATTAGCCGTCGGAAAAGGTTTTTTTTTTTATCGTCAACAGTAAAAAACTCTATTAATATTAACCGCAAAAAAAGTTTCAAAGGGACTTCAAATCTCAGTATTTCAGCTGATCTTACGAAACTTCTGGCTCCTGAAGAATCTTTAAACTAAAAATAAAAGTTCCCATATTCTCAAAACGCTCTCTCTAGACATTACAAGACCTTAAAACTTGCTTATATATGAAAACATTCGAAATTTTGTAAGTGAAAGGGCAATACTACGTCCAAAACACAACAGCAATATCTGTTTACAAAGAAGCTAAAATTTAAATTTCCCCTCAAGGCTAATAACCGTTATCATTGGAAAAAATTAACCGTCAACCATCAAAGCAACCACGCCATGGAAATCCTCAAACAGCAACTTGTTAGGGCAGTCTTGACGCCTTAGTATTTCGAGAGCAAAAGCCTAGGTCACTTTTAGAAAAGTAGCTTTTTTTGGGACGAGCCCACACGCGGATCGAGACCAGTTCCTACCATTTTAGGTAGTCATATGTTTGGCATTAAGGGACCTTAAGCAGGCACGTCGGCGATGCTGAATTCGTGCTCTTTCTTTTCGTCAAATGTGAGGAAATCCAGTAAGACGTGGATTCCGGATTCCGGATCCTTTGTCCGTGGAACTTGGATTCCCGATTCCAATCATTAGTGGGATTACGGATTCCTTGAGCTGTGTTCTGGATTCCAAAGCCTTTGCAAAACTCCTTCCAACCCCCCCCCCCCCCCCCCGAAAAAAAAACCGCTTGCTTGCAGGCTAATTATATTATAGCTGCATATAGGTACTTAAAAGATTCAATGCTATTTTCTCACCAAAGTTCTAAGGAAGTTTCTCTCAGCTGCACAGCAAAAACTAGTCTTCTTATCAATCAGCTTAGACACTAACTCAATCGTTTGAGAATCTTCAAGGTTAACCTCTAACGCCAGAGCCCCCTGTGAACAAAAGGATATAACAGAGTTTAGCTACGGTAAAACGAGCAAGCAAAACGGGCAAGTAGTTTTGCAATGGAGCGATTTTCGTATGACCTTAAAAAATGGTTTTGATAAGTTTTCGTTATTTGTTTTATCAGCCAATGGATGAAAAGATCAAAACATGGACTCTTCATTTCCCGCCAAAGAAAACCCTAATATGGAGAAGGCATTGTTCGATTTGCCAATCGTGTAGCAGTATAACGTCAAAGCGAAGTATCGGTTGATTGCTAGAAAGTTCTCGGGCAGGAAGTTTTTTTCAGCCGAGCGTTCACTTAACCAACCAAACCCAAGCGCGTTTGTATCCGTTCGATAAACCAATCAAATCGCTCTATTTCCGTTCGTTTGTTGTTTCTGCTTTGTTCGAGCGTTTTCATTTCAAGGTCATACTGGTCTGGAACACGCCTGACTCTCCACTATCTAAAATGGCCTGGAAAAAGCGGTGGCTTTTTTTAATAGAAACTTTTGAGTAAACGTTTCCTTCGTTCTTCTATTAGAGTGATTTTGGCATGACCTTGAAAAATGGTTTCGGTCAGTGTTCGTTTGAAATGAAAACGAAAATCGCTCTATTATTACAGAGGGTGTTGAACGCGATGCTGCGCGTTTTACCGCCCCCGTTCGAACCTGTCTTTCAACAAATCAGGTTCAGGCTGTTGCAAGTTGTATGAATATTGACTACTGATTGGACAAAATTACGCAGGACTCACACCATACACGGGACTAAGTCACTTGCTACAAAACAAGTTTGCCTTGGCTGGTAAAACGCGAAACATGTACAGATTTTGTTGCATAAAGCGGAACTTCTCTCTCCTTTCTGCAGCAACGTGATGCGGGACAGGTTTGATTCATGGGTTACTAGAAAAAGCGGTTTCCTCAAATAAGTGATGCCTCTGAAAAAGCGCGGGCACTTAACACCTTAATTATTTTTAAGCGCCAGACCCTTCAAACAACAACAACCTTTTGTTGTCCGCAATAATGATGGATTGATGAAAATCATAACAAACTAAACTCCCTGACCATTTGGCGGGACACACGAGGAATACAAAACCAGTGGACGTTCGATATCATTAGGTACAGAAACCTGTGTGGAGGGCATTGATAGGGGTAAGGGAAGAGGCTATACCTACAGTAGTAGGCGAGTTTTTAGGCGTGTAAATGGACTGGTTAAATGTACCACTCACTCACCTGTCCTACTGCATACAAACACTCATCTGGTCCAAGAATCTAAATAAACGAGAATATTAACAACGGTCAAGTAACTATCTGATTTAATCCAGTTTCAACAGTAGCTTCAACACAGCAATTTTGTGATGGTATATATTATCGTAGACGTTTGGAGCATCGGGCATGGGTCTCCTTCTTTCTTTCTTTTTATCTGTTTCAGGCATTCAAACAGTGGTAGCCTGCATGATACTCAGGCGAGTGAGAGATTTGGGAGCTAAAAGGGGTCAAATTGGCAAGGCTGTTCCTCAAGGAAGGAGGACGCGCGCGAACTCAATTGCGAAGGCGCATTGCGAATTTTACGCATGCCTTGATTTCTACCATGCAGGCTAAGATAGTGAGGACGGTGCAAAGGGAACGGAGGAGGAATATACAACGAAGTCCCTCTCGTTCGCTTTTTTCGTGCTGCTTTCCATTTTGTACCACTGCCAGGTGTAGATCCGGAGAAAAAACATAACCATCTTCCAAGAACGCAACCGTCTATCACTTGTGCTTATACAGGAAGACAAGTTCATATATCGCAGAGAAATTTATAAAATTTTATTTCCAAAAAATGTCATTTCCTTATGCTTTTAAGTGGTAAAACGTTTCCGAAAAATGGCGGAAACTGGTCTGGAACACGCCTGACTCTCCACTATCTAAAAATGGCCTGGAAAAGGCTGTGGCTTTTTTTTAACAGAAACTTGGAGTAAACGTTCCTTTCGTTCTTCTATTAGAGTGATTTTCGTATGACCTTGAAAAATGGTTTCGGTAAGTTCTCGTTATTTGTTTTATCAGCCAAAGGATGAAAAGATCAAAACATGGCCTCTTCGTTTTCCCGCCAAAGTAAACCCTAATATGGCGAAGTCATTGTTCGATTGGCCAATCATGTTGCAGTATGACGCCAAGGCGAAGTATCGGTTGATTTCCAGAAAGTTCTCGGGTATAAAGTTTTTTCAGCCGAGCGTTCGCTTAACCTACGAAAAGCCACGCGCGTTTGTATCCGTTCGATAAACCAGTCAAATCGCTCTATTTCCGTTAGTTTATGTTGTTTCTGTTTTGTTCGCGCGTTTTCATTTCAAGGTCATACGAAAATCGCTCTAACTTGGGCACTTTTTGGATGGTATCCAATCCTAGTTTAGGCATTTTGTTGTGTTAATTCTGTAAAATTAGGTTTAAAAAATTAATAATAATAATAACAACAATCTTTATACAGGAAGCTCACTTCACAAAGAGTGATATTCAGTGAGGTCCTGTAAAACAATAGAAAAAATAAATGATCTTAGATAAATGAATGCGTAATAGTAATAATAAGTTAAAAGTTAAGAACTAAAAACCTAAATTATACAAGCTACAGGTTAAAAATGTTAAAAAGTCAGATCGATTAAAAATCAAAAGCAATAAAATATCTAAAATATATAGCATTTAATGTTCTTTAATGCTTTTAAAACTGGAGGTCAAGCCGTCCTGCCAGTTTTCATAGAGTTGGGAAATTATATCACCTGGTCAATCCGTTCCGCCCATCCCATGCGCTCCATTCCAGCAGCAGCCAAGATAAGAGCATCGTATTTATCACCTGCATCGAGTTTGCTTAATCTTGTATTGAGGTTACCGCGCTGAATACTTCCGTCAAGGACAATTAACAGAAGAAAATAATCCTGATAATTATAAACGAGGGCTAGGAGGTAAGTCATTATTATATAAACACCAATGAAATACCAGGTGAGCTTTCGCGCGAAAACTTGATATCTTCACATGTGAAAATAACATGTTATCTTCACATGTGAAAATATCACCTTTGCTATGGCTGCATAATAAATCGCACCTTTCGCACCGAAAAGCTATTAACGTGAAATGGTTTGGTATTTAATTGGTGTTTATATAATAAATAGAGGATATTACATGGCCGCGCGGAGATACGAAATTTCTCTTCTCGTGTTGAAAAAATATTTCACGAGTGAGCGCAGCGAACGAGTGAAATATTTTTTCAACACGAGAAGAGAAATTTCGTATCTCCGCGCGGCCATGTAATATCCTCTATTTATTTTATCCCTTGCTCATATCTTACTGTTAAACTCCTCGCACATGGTGAAAGGTTTGAACCCAGGGGTCATTTCTTTAGTAGGAGGAATACCATCGTCCGGGTTAGCGTTGCACAGAATAGGACTGTTGTTGACAGGGACTGACGTCTCAACAACCTATGTGGTGGTCATCTCCAGAGTCAAAAAATATAGCAAATTTATTATATCGCGTCAGTTGATGATATCAAACGCTGGATATTGACCTCAATGGTCAATAAAGTCGCAATGTTATTAGATCATCAGAAAAAGCACAATTATTTGGATCTCCACAAAACATGCTTCAGACACCCATCTGCCTAATAGTTCCAATGTCATTGAGTCAGTTACACTGTTTGACATCAAAATATGAAGGATACAACATCTTCAATAATTAAATGAGGAAAGGCTCTCTTGAGCTGTGCACTCCGCCTTAAGGAACTTGTTCCAATAACACTGTCAAAAAAAATTTTTGATCGTCAAGAAAGAAAGGAAAATTATTCATGTATTATGGTTAACCAGCTTCTTCAATGTGGCTGGCAGTTGTCTTATTAATAGGACAGTACGTGCGGATACACTAGCGATTTTTCCCATAGACAAATGGCTGTCGCCCATGTGGAAACAACTTTTTGTGTATGACCGATTTCCCCAAGGTGAAATTGCCTCGGGGAAATTTCCATGGATACGTCAAAAAGAATTACTCATGACAGTTCCCGAGCTCAACCAATCACTAGAAAGTAAAATTTACCACAGTAGAAATCACAGGTTGTTTACCTGCTGAGTTCGTCTTGATGTCAAATCCTACGCAAAACTTCAAAAATTCGCAAATTTTCTTGTGAGAAAACAGTCTTCAGTGTTCCAGATACGAAGTCGTTGCAACCGTCTTTTTAAACCCATACAGCGATTTTCGTATGACCTTGAAAAATGGTTTCCGTAAGTGTTTGTTATTTGTTTTATCAGCCAATGGATGGAAAGAATAAGACATGGACTCTTCGTTTTCCCGCCAAAGAAAACCCTAATATGGAGAAGGCATTGTTCGATTGATCAATCGTGTTGCAGTATGACGTCAAAGCAATTTCTAGAAAGTTCTTCGGGCATGAAGTTTGTTTACCCAAGCGTTCGCTTAGCCAACCATAAGCCAGGTGCGTTTGTATCCGTTCGATACACCAATCAAATCGCTCTATTTCCATTCGTTTGTTGTTTCTGTTTTGTTCGCGCGTTTACATTTCAAGGTCTTACGAAAATCGCTCTACCTTTCCTTGAGAGAGAATTTGCCTCCCTTTTAAGTGCGAATGAAGTCGACGTCTTCGTTTTTAGTCTCAAAATTAAGAGCTCGCTAAGCTTAATTGATGTGGCAGTTTTATTAAAAGGGTTGACCACGATTTACGCCAGCTTTTTATGTTTACGACGACGTCAGGGCGTTTCCTGCGAAACCAGGTTCAAGCTGCCTCGTACCCAGACGCCTCTATCTCGATGAAAATTTGGAAGGAAAAAGGAAGGCGGGAAGGAGAAAACGGGCGTCTCTCATTTTTCTCCTTCCCCATGGACCCTTGCACTTCGTCCCCAGACACTCGCATGTCACTCGTGTTTGTCACTTGCCCGTATGCGAAAAACGAAGGGCCTGCGGAGGAGGAGGCTGGAGTTAAAGAGAGTTCGTCCCCTTGGGCACTTTCTCGCTGTGTAACCGCAAACATGAAAGTGATCAAAACCCAGAGCAAACCCAACCCAAGCTATTTCCCCAAAGGTTTCCTGGCTAAGCTCAGGCGACGAGTTTTGAGTTTTCTGCCCACCCCCCACATAATATAATATCGACAAGAGAAAGATTATATCGAATCACATCAATCTAATTGACCATACTCCTCAAGTTTTAGGGAGAAGTACATGTATATGTACAACCTTCTGGTCCACCTATTTCTGGTATTTTTTGGAGGACAAGCACTTATAGTTATGATCGGTCAATGTACCCTGCAACCATTTACCACTCATACCTAACGTTTGTCTATAACCCATCCAAATGATATGAAATCAACCAGTGTTCGTGCGTAAATCTTGTACTCATACATTGTCCCTATACTAATTCATGACTGGCAAATTACAGGGAAACCCTGTTCATACCGGATGGCAACTGCTATAATTTATCTTGAGAACATTAATCGGGCACAACAAGTCAATGTCATACGACGAGCTGCTCACTACGGCTAGCATGAAATCCTTATATTGCAGGCGCTTACACCAGGCGTTCATACTTCTTTAAGTTAAATGCTTAAATGGTACGGGACCTACTTATATTGGAAGCCTTTTTAAATACAGGCGTACACCGTATAGGCTAAGAGGCGAGGGCTTGAATTTGGAATTACCTAACTTTAATCTTAAATTTAAGAAGAATTCTTTCACTTATTCATTAACTAAGTTATGGAACAGTTTGCCTTCTCAAGTGCGTCTTTCAAGTGATGCTAATGACTTCTGAAGTAGATTGCTCGACTGTAGCTTTTTAGAACGTGTCTTATAGTGCACGATTGTAGCTTTCAACTGTTTTTAGAACGAGTATTATAGTTCTCCTAGTCACGTTTCTAGTATGTGACTTTTTAGTCGGTTTTAGCTTTTTAGCTTTTTATATTTCATGTTTTTAATACCAAGTTTTTATATGTATTTATTTATTGAGTTGTTATTAAAATTGAATAATATTATATAGTTGTAATTATTATAGATTTTATTTATACACGTTCGTATTTTGATCGAGTTTTTCAGCTCTTTGACGTAATGTGTTAAAATAAATGATTGATTGACAGTCACCAATGGGTCCTAAAAATTTGGCCGGATTAACGGGGTGGCGGATACGGATTACTGAGGCAGGAATGAGGATCAAATTTCATGACTTGAGTGCGGTTATGACATAAATACACCAAACAACGAATTCTTACTTCTTAAACAGCTGTTCTCTTTGCAAAAACTACTTGAAACAATCCTTCAGTACATAATAGAAATAAATTTTAAATGTACTGTACATGTACTCCCAAAACAATTCAATAATAGGCTCAGCTTACTAGGTCTATGAAACAAGTGGCCATATTAATGGGGGTGAAATTATAAAAGACTCTACTGTTTGGGATTTTAAAAAGTGGCCGTTGGTGGTATTGACAGTGACCACATTAATGAGGGATTATTATACAGAAATATATGGCTGTTTTGCTGGGCCAAAAAAGTCACCATAGTAACGAGGTGAACGTATTACCAAGGTGGTTGTAATCAGGGGTTCTACTGTACTCCAAAATGTCACTAGATATCAGAGGAGTTGTGACGACAATAATGATGGGTATATCCATGTAAATTGGATGGTCATTGGGCAGCTGCCAGTCAAACCACCCATAATTCGCTACTCAATTTCAAAATTAATTAAAATCATTATTTAAACCTTTTGACTCTAATGTCCTTGACAGTATGAATTATTTGACAGCAATAACATGAAAAATTGATTAAGCTGTTTATTATTTTTGAAACAGCTATTGCTTACCTTCCTTTTGGCAATGTAGCTAGAGTTGATCCCTTGTGTTTAGGATGGAAAACAACTACATCATGGGGATCATCTCGTCTGAGTAGGTCAAAATAAAACCAGTCCTATTTATCATAAATCCTCTATTTAACTTCACTGGGAAGAAAGGGGGATGTTGACGTTTGAGGTTGGAGGGAGGGGGAGGTGGAGCCAAAACATTGAGGTGGGGCTTCCTTTATTTAATTTGCAAAGTTGAAAAACCAAGGTAACTTATGAAACTTTAATCGCTGTTTTTGATTAAGATAATATTGATACCAGTTTATTCATATCCAACATGGAGATTTGAGCAATATTGTACAGTGCACCATACCGTGATCAGTGCATATAATTATAATAAACCAATATTATTGTCCTTTGTGGTCAACAATAATATTACTACATGCATGCCATTTATTGCAGTCTCCCATTCATAATTATTTTGATTTTGGTTTGAAAGTGAAGGAGTCAGGGGGGGACTTTTTCCTCAGCAGGGATGAGGGGAAGGGGTGTGGCCATGGGCTTGTTAGACAGGGATGTTGATTGAAGATAGGCTTAAAGCAGGGATGTAGGTGAGCAAAAAGCTAAGCAGGCTTTTTTTTCTCAGTCAAGCCGGCATCCCCCCCCCCCCCCCCAACTGTACCTTCAAAACTACCCCATGTTTTTGCTTAACAAAGCAAGTTGACCTGGTGGTAAGGTCTTTTTTAGCCAGTGAAATTAGCTGGCAGCTGGCTCTTAGGAACATATCCCTGTTAGGGGGCAAGATTTACAAATGATATTTAGAAAACAAATCACTTAGAAAATCACTTCAAAGTAAAAATCGCAATTAAATTTAGCCTTAGAAGTTTTCCTGATATTTTTTCTTTCACCAACCTAAGTTTCCTAAAAATTAATGTTTACCTGAACACCGCTCCAATCAACATGCCTGGAGGCAAGGTGGTGGGAAGATCTTTTAATGAATGAACTACAAGATGGACACTAAAAACACAAAGTATAATATTATTATATAGTAAAACAAGTTGCAAACTACCATTCTTGACAGCTGTGGAGACTTGCTGCATGAGAATCAGGGAAATATTCTCTGCGTCCAAGGCAAAATTCTAAACTTTTGGTGGGAAAAGATACTGCGGCTTGAGTTCAATTCCCAGGGTTGATGCCATGGGCAGGCCTACTGGGAATGGGGGGGAAGGGGAAATGGGTGACCCCGCCCCACAGGCTCCGGAGACCCACTTTTAAAATACATAGTTTTTTTACATGAAGTAGTCTCTGCTAAAAGTATCAATTTTGAAGTTCAAAAATTTTGCGAAATATCCACGTTTCACTGTTGGCTGCATGTTTTCATATCATATACCCATGTAATGGACTGGATTCTCAACTTCCTCATAAAGTTGGTAACTTTTTATTATTTAGCTTTTTCAGTTTGGAAACACTGGCATGCAGTTTAGGCCTGGTTTTAGTTTTGAAAATAAGGTATAAACAATCTCTCTAGAGTTGTGTCAATGATGTTGAAATTCTTATTTTGCCAGCTGATCTGGGGAACTGGAGACCAAAATCAAGAGACTATAGCAATAATTCCTGGTCTCATAATGAAACTAACCTTTTGTTAGCCAAAGCAACTTCCAGTTCCTTTGTGAAAACACTTTTTTCTCCAATCTGGAAAATTGAATTTTGTCAAAATTATTGACTGTCTTACACACTTGATATCAAGGAAACAAAATGCCAGCTGGTAAAAGCTCTCGATTTCATTCTACCCAAGTGAACAAGATAACCCCCTTTACTTGATCCCTCAGCAACACATGCAGTGAACATTGATTTTTGTACATTCAAATATTTCTCCATTTCTGATTAGCTTAAATTATCCCCAGCTACTTCATTAACCAGATAGCGTTGACCAAATTCGGACTGATGTTTGCCAATGTCAAGCATGAGTTGATATCAGCAAAAGAAGGATGCTCAGTGCTAGCACTGATGAGGTTCAGCTGTTTTGGCAGTGCAGAGCTGAAGATAACAGCCAAAGATTTCACTTGTTTTTTTTTAGTAAAGCAAAGACAAAATAGCCACAGAACTGCTTAAAAACATAGCCATATATAGACAAAGAAAACTCGTCAAATGACAACCTCTGTAATAATGAGGAAAATCTGGAATAAAGAATAAAATAATATCCCTTAACTTTGCATCCTGAAACTGTGAAGGAACGGCAAATGTTTGAAGAGGGGAATTTAAAGCAGAGGTTAACAACAAGTATGTTTTGAGGAAGGAAATATTTTGAATGAACAAAAAACAATATTGGCAAGCAGCTTCTGTACAATTAAGATTTATACAAAAATTATGCAGATCTCATTCTTCATAACTCATCAAATCATACTCTTGCAGCCTCACCCTACAATTTCTTAATAATCTTTAACATTAATATATGTGGCTACTCACTTTGGGGAGTGGTTTATTCAGAATATTATCTCCTACAGTTGACATAGAAACTGAAATAAAAAACAAACCATCAAACTCAGATCCTTATATAAAAACAATTGGTGTGTTCTAAAGATATAATTAACCCACAGTCGAACCTTGTCTCATTATAGACACCTCTCAATCGCTATCAAGGACAGTTTTGTGGTCCAAAAGAAACAGTGCCTTTAAAATACAGACACCTCAGTCTATAAGGTGGAAACTTCTGTACTTATTGATAGGAAGCTTATGCACGACGATGACAAAAAGGCAATGAGAACTTCAAAAACTGACATTACAATAGTTTTATTGTGCAAATCAGTAATGTACCTGCATCACGCTTTTAAGTCTCTGTATGGGTATTTCCAGTGAAATCGAAGTTGCAACAATACCTATTGCAGATGCAGCGATGACCTTACCATCCCAAACAAGTTTGACAATGTTAGAAATGGAATGATGGCAAAGAAATCTGCCAAAAACTTGTTTGCATTTTGATTTTCTTGTTCCTGTCATCATTGTGTGTGTATCAAAACAGTTCTTGATATGAGACGATTTTATGTGAAAACCGACTACTTGAGGGAAAACGAGTGGCGAAATCAAACTCCACAGGTATAGAGCTGTACTCATATTTAAAATCAATTTTTGACACATTTTAGCCATATGTCTACAACATCAAATATCCTAGTAATTAATATTTTATGGGGCACAAGAAATCACAATTCTTGTTTTCTTTTTCGGAACTATTTAGACACAGTCCTTAAAAGAATTCAAATCCAGAAAGATTTGTTCAAATCATTTCACAAATTTAACTGCAGAACAAGATGGAGTAATAGCAGCAAAGTTTGAAACAGTATGAAATAACTTTTTAGTGATATTTTTGCTACCATATTGCTGTGATGGTTGCATAAGCTCCCAAATTTGTGACAAATAACACAAAGTAACTATTAACAACTTAATCACAAACCAATTTCAAAAGATCTGCCAGGGTAGAACTTCTTTAATTCATCCACTATGACATTTGTTTGAATAAGAGCCAGCTATATGAAACAAAAGATAAAAATATATATGTTTACAGGTAACGTTAGAGACTCAAATAAGGAAATGAAAACAAAGCCCTTCTAAAGCCACAAAAAAGGAAACATTACATCACCAAGTAGTTGTTCATGAGCTAAATGCAAAAATCTTTTTTCCGCTTGGTCCCCTTCATCCTCTTATCAAAACTCAATAATACATAATGTGTTCAAAGTTCTCATTAACCCACAGTCAAGAATGGGTAAGGGTGGGAGTAAATAATCTGAGTTTAAACAACCTTCAGTGTTTCCTGGGGATAATTTATTCTCAAGTCCCTGGGATACCAATATTATTAAACTTCCATAACTTCAAGTGGGGAAGGAGCAAAGAAACTCTGACAATTTCCTCAAGCATTGGATGGAAATAATTTTATAGGGTACAAAATAACGTCCAGAGATAACAGCTAAAGATCATTGCCCTTGCCATCTTAGTACAGCAAGGAGCCCAAAAGTGTGACACTTTTGATTTATTCACATTCTTTCGTACAGATTTCATCCAATCAGAAGCCAGACTTCTGATTGGTTAATGTCTGCATGAAGGAACATGAACTAATTAAAGGAGGTCACACTTTTGGGCTCCTTGCTGTAAATGAACTATAGTGTTTTACATCAAATTCCTTGCCCATATATGGAGCCTAAGTAATTTCTTTCCCTACATTAGAACTAAAGGTGATGTTACATGAGACAATTTGCAATGATGATTTTTAATGCAACAGAGAACTGCAATGTTGGAACAATATTGTAACCATTCGAAACAATATCGCAACGATGTTGCTAGGCTGTGTTGCGCTAAAATAATCATTGCAAATCGTCCCGTGTAACGTCACCTTAAGATATGACCGACACCTTCAACACTAAAAGAGGCCTGACTGGGTAATGGCTAAAATTCACCACATTTTTAAATTCATCCCATTACCCTGAAAGCAGTGGTTTTTACTGGCCGGACACTACGCTAGGAAGGGAGAGAATGCATTGCGAGTGTCCATTTACATTTCCATTGAGAATGTGCATCCATGTGATGCCTACTTCAAATTGTCAAATAACATCACTTCCTCTTGTTTTTGCAGGAAATATTAGGGACTTTATGATAAAACGAGGGAACAGCAATAACAATGTAAAAAAGGCAGTAGTATCATACATGCCAACCCTCCCAGATACAACACCCATCTCCTGGTCTCCCGCACGGGTCACTTTATCTCCCAGATAAAATCATCTTTTGAGCTTTTCTGTGCGTTAGTTTGAAATGTAGCCCTTTTATAGCTCAAAACTTGAATTTTTCTTATTCGTATTACGGTTTCTGGGGCATTTTGCACCTATTTCGTTACTGACAAAGATTATTTCTGGCGTCAAAATGATGATTGTGAATTTTGATAGTATCTACTTCATGTAAGACTTCATA
Source organism: Porites divaricata (assembly GCA_038088405.1). NCBI lineage: Eukaryota > Metazoa > Cnidaria > Anthozoa > Scleractinia > Poritidae > Porites > Porites divaricata. The sequence continues at coordinate 12,076,595 of JBBMOI010000010.1, read as the reverse complement.
TAATGTCCTAAATTTCCAGGGTGGGGGGGGGGGGGGGGGGGGGGTGGCCATTAGTGATAAAGAGAGAGTCTCCAGATTTTAGATCTCCAGAGGTTGGCATCTCTGTAATATTAATAAACAAAACAACAACTTTGAACATGCACCACACTTTTTTGTACATTTCTTTGCTGTTTTCACACTACTAAAGCATGAAAATGCCTAATTTTGCATTTTATATAGAATGCAAACAAGCCAAGAAAATTTTTTTCTCTTTCTGAACTTGGATACAGTACCTAGGAATTCAACTCCGGTTGGATTTGCCTACATTTGACAAAGTAAGTGGGTAAGAATAATTGCGAAAAAGACTGAGAGCAGGGTGCAAAGAAAGTCAGTTTTACAGCTTGCCATTCGGGTAAGTTGTAGCTAGCATATGCATGTACTAGCCCAAAAGTCATTTCAACCAGCCCTCCAAAACCTATTGACCAGCAGAATTGATTAGTTCTGTAATTTGAATTTCCCTAAAAACTTCACTTGCCCGTCGGACAAGTTATCAACAGAATTCACTAGCCCAATAGAAAAATCCACTAGCCCTGAGCTATCAGACACTACTTTCTTTGCACGTTAGAGAGAGCGTCAATTCACAATGATTTGCTTGAGTAATTTGCTTGAGTGACCACCAAACAATAGCTTCCCAATACAATTCCTAATGCCCCAAGCAACCTTTATTGAATCAGTTAAATAAGAACATTTCAACTATTGGTTACCCTGTGGCATATGTAAGACCACAGGATTCCCATTTCTAGGTATAGCGAAACATTAAAGGGGGGTGTTTCCTGCATTCTCCTAATCTCATAACTGTGGACAGATGCCAGAGAGATCTTGGTAAGAGATTAGAAATCTAAGCCCATGAAAAATAGCTGATAACGAAGCCTGAGGACTAATGGCATGAAAATGACCACCTGTTGCATTCATAAATTAATGGCAGTGTGATTCAAAATTTATTATGGACATGTTTATTTAGCCTCACTGATTTATCCAAAACTAACAAAATAATCGGAGCGGATTGACCTTGAAATAAATCAAGAATAGGGCGACGGAAACATCAATCACGGTCATGGAAGCCCTCTACATGGCGACCCATGATATGAGATGACAAAGCAATTCTTCCCCTGCACTGTATCGGAATCTGAAATCTAAATGGTTATGCCTTCCATAGACGGAGTCCAAAAAGGGGTCTGACAAAATCGTGCCTTCCATGAGTGGTTGAAAATTAAAACAGAATGTCAAGTTTGGTCATTTGGCACTTACCTGACTTTTTCGTGAGCCAACTTTCACAACGAACTCTGTGTCCGCCATCTTGACCGAGAATATCCACGTGGGGGATTGGTTTCTACTTCGCCTCCACCTCAAAACGAGTCCAAAGACCACGAAGTCGGCCATTTTGAATATTGGGATTCAGAGTGATACACGATGGCAGCAATTTTCCGATGTTCACAACTGCTTTCTCGGACAACTGGCTCTTTCCAGACCAGATGTAGGAGAAATATTGGAGTGACAGCTGTAGTAATGGCAAAGGCGGCGAAGAATGCTGATCCTATACAGAATTTGTTCGTGGAAAAATTGCAGGAGTACAAGAAGAAGAGCACATCTGCCGGTGATAGTTTAGTGGACATGACAGCTGAGATGAAAGCTAAAATGGAAGTGGAAAAGCAGCAAATACGAAAAAGATTCGGTGAAGGAAATTTGGAGGAGTTTCCCAAGTTTGACTTTGGCAAATGAAGACGGATTACTAGATCAATTGCCCAGGCGAGACTTATGAAACACTTCTGTAAACTTTACCTGAGGAATAATGTGTTGGGCGTAAGAAATTGCAAGAACTCTTGACGACACTTTAAATCGTGACTTTTGAGTCTTTGTTGTTCAAGAAAGAGAGAAGATAATGTTAAATTTCTATATTGTGTTGTCTTTTCACATCTGTTGCTTTTCCTTGGAATAAATCTATTTTTAATCACAGCCCTGGCATGGTAGATACCATTTTTTATAAGAAGCAGACATGTGTCCGATTTGTCTTCCTTCTTATGTACTCTTATTTGACTGCCATTAAACAAAATCCAATGAAATTGCTTCTGCCAGTTAAAGCCTGCCTGGTTTTGTATTTTTCTCTTGCCTAGCATCAACTATCTAGGGTGAGGAGGGGGGAGTCAATCTTATTCCCAGTTCAAATTTTCTTTTCCTCTTCTTTTCCTTATTCCATCATCAAAGCAAAGGAAACGAAAACAAAATCTGAATTAGGGTTAAAAAAGTAAGTGACCACCTTCTTGCGAGACGAGAGTAGAGACAGAGACTCGTCTCTCAAGACTCGTCTCTACCTGTCTCGCGAGAGGGTTGAAAAACTGTAAGTATCAACGCCTCTGGAATATTTGCGGACCAAGTAACGATGAAAATAATTCTGTGCTCTGCTTTTCCTATCATGACGCACTAGACCTCGTGTAGTGAAGTCTGATGAAAGAATGCGGTTATCATGTACAGTTTTGCATAAAGCTTTTCACAACAAAAGCAGCATTAAAACTTTACAAAGTGACTTTCTTTGTTTGATAAAAACTGATCAAACTGAGTTTCTACCCAGCTCATAACATACTAACAATTGTACCACATCAGAAAGTAAACAAAAAGAAATCAACCAGACTTTGCATTATGATCGCAATTAATATTTGTTTTTGTGTCATTGATGCGGAATATTCTATCCTGATGCAAAATGAGTCGTGGAGTCATACTGATGCAAAATACCTTACATGTAGAAGTACTTCCAAAGTAGCGGGCAATAATAAAAGTAAATTTTGCAAAAATAATAGGTGAGCTTACAAGTCCGAAATGATGTCAGTTGTTCAGAATTATCACAGTTTGACCCAGACCATTACTGAAATGACCCAATTTAAAATGCCATGTGGGACATATGACCCATTTTGACTAATTTCTAGATGGAACACTGTTGATGAGTGGCCTTCTTTGCTTGAGATCCTCAGTTCAATTCCCAGGTGTGACCTCAAATCCTTGCTTTTGATTGGAGACAGGAGGATAAAATGAGCTTACTGTCAGGCTTTGGTTTGTTGGTCAGATGATGACTATTTTACAGATGTAAGCCACCAATGTAAAGTAGGCTAAGATAACCCAGGGTTAGTGCGAGATTTGAATTCAGATTTCAGTTTTAATTCTTTTTGTCTACAATTTGATGATTGAAAGCTCTAAATACAACAGAGAAAATTATGCGAGAAAATGTTTTTGAACACAAGAAAGAGAAACCCGGGTTAAATTTAACCCTGGGTTAAGCGGTAATCGGCCTTCGAACAACGGGGCCCTGATTATTAAATTTTATGCTGTCCTCGGGGTTCCTACCTTTTTTGACCAAGAATAGACTGAAGTACTATTTAAGGACTCCATGCTAAATTAAGGCAATAATATTTAATAATGGTTTTTTCCTCTTTTACCATTTGTGTTATGTTGCTGTTATTCTGCCAGTAACATTAATTAATTGCTGTATTCTAAAGTCACTTGAGAATCTGGGTTGGCTGAAGCAACAGCAGTGTAACAGGGAGTGCGGAGCTATGGAGCTGGGTGGGCTATATATAACCCCACCAAAAATTTTGCAGGAAAAGTTTTTTTGGCCTTTACAAAGGTACCCTGGTACTTCTAATCTTCGTGTCAAAAGCAAACACAATAGTTTTCTTTTTTTTGTTACACTGTAAATCAATGTTCACATTGTTGCAGTGCAGAAAACTAAAAGAAAAGAATGGTACTAGAAATTAGACAAAATTTTCTCGGGATAAATTCGTAGAACTAAATGTGTTTCCAGTGATTTCAGGAGCTTTAAATTTTCCAAAGGAACATGGCTGGACCCCCTTAAATATGCTAAGTGCCATCAGAGCTGAAATTGAGCTGGCATTACATATGCGCCAGGCTCCCTGAGTAAACCTCAAATTTCTTGGACTTATAGCTTTCTAGAAGAAACTGAAAATTTTCGAATTTCAAGATGCTTTTAGGTCATGAATTTTTATTTCAAGGTTTTTAGGACATTCAAGGACTTTAATTTCTAGGCACCTGCGAACCTTGTGTACATGTTGGTTCTACCCTTCATCCTTCCAATAGAATTTCAGTACTGCCATCTGTAGCTAAAGTCATTACTATAATTTATATCCTGACTTGAATGTTAATGGTTATCCTACTGTCAGGCCATTACATTTTTGTATCAGTTTGTAAAACCAACAGTTCCATTTGAATTACTAGTTCATTGTCTCTGAAAACCCCGATAAGGGGAGAGCATAATTAAGTATTTATTGTCGCCTATGTGAGGTGGTTGTTCACAGAAGGAGATGGCAAAAGAGATTTGACTTTAATAAAATGAATGATACAAGTGTTAAAAGTCATTTCTTAGAGCTAGAATAGACCTCATTACATGTAACTTGTATGCTTTTTTTCCCAGTTCAATGAAGGTCTCAGGGAAAACTGCTCCTTTATCTTTTCATGAAATTCATTATGTTTGCATGTGCAAAGGGGATACAATGAAATTTGAATGAAGCAGTTCCCTGGAGTATTATCACAGTCACGACCTAAATTGGGAAACAAAACAAATATACGTACTATAAAAGAGGTCTATTGAAAAACGTCAAGCTTTTTAATCTCTCCCACTGCTTTATAATAATGGTTTGACACATATTTTTTTGATAGGCATCAAGCAAGGGTCAATAAATAAAGAAAAGGAGCAGCATCTATGTTCTGTTTTGTTTGCCATTAGTTAGTGTCAGGTACAACTGAAGAGCTACAATTCCAATGCAGGATGTGAAGGTTGCCTTTAACAACAGCAAGCTCCAGGAGTGAATTCCAAAGACATGGCTTAAGATTCTACAAAACAAATTAACAAGATTAACACCTGAAACACTGAAATAAGATTCACAATTTTCAAAATAATAATAATTATTGAATCTGTTTACATACAGTCATGGATCTCTCTCGAAGAATGATAGCTTCCTCTTGCCAAAGATCCTCTCATACTGTTCCTTGATTTTTGACAAGGACCAGTTATAACAATGCTGAACAGAGCAGCTTAAATTAATTCACTTAAGATGCCAAGATTGAAATAATTGATATGTCACAATAAAAATTAAACAAAGATATGCGCTATAGCAAAGTATTAGAGATCTTCGTATGGTGGGGGCACAAACTTTCCTCCCATTTTATAAAACTCAGTAAAATTTCAGAGCCAAGTCTTTGTCCATATTCAACAGATCACTCTCAAACTTGGTGACCTACATTGTAGCTGAAAATAATTATGTATGATGGTTTTACGAAAATGCATCTATGTACATGTAACTCACACTTCCATGCATTTACTCCCTTTGATGGGAGACATCCACTGGCATTAAAATTGACCGCCAACAAAATGTGAAGCTAAGTGAAACCTCATTGGCAGTCCTTTCAAAAGAATCTACCTGTTATTTTGCAAAAAATGTATTTAACGTTTTTAAATTTAATCACTAAATGAATGCTAAAAGCACTTACTCAATAAGAAGGGGTCTGTAACATGCTAATGTCATGAAAACCATTACTAGTGGAAGAAAGGACTTTTGAAGATCAGTCCTGCTCCAGAGCCAAACTAAAGCTGCTGTTGAGATGTGCTGTACCTACGTAGAAATTCACAGAGCCATCAAAATTATTTTACTCTAAAGCAGAACAGGGTGACCATTAATCATTAAAGATACTATTGCATTTTATGAGTACCCTGCCTATTGCATTAAATAAATTTCAAAGAGATTTTGGTAGAGTGCAAAAAATCATTGGCACCGAATTATGTGATATTTCCATGAGGTCACGTACGTACATTGTAAAGCTGCAAAAGAGGTAAAAAGCAGCAAACAACCGGTATGTGATTTTTCTAGATTTGGAAGAGGACACTTTTACAGTGTAGTTAGATTTGTTTCTTGCAACAACATTACAATAAACTATTTCAGAGGCTCCACATCAATTGATGTTTCCAAGGATAAAAATAACAAAATTTTTCATTAATTTGCTATTTTTTCCACATTCTGCTAAGCCTTGCAAAAAATGGCTGTGATGTATAAAAGATTTCTTATGGATTTTATTGATTTGTGTAAAGCACTTTCTATTCTCAGCTTTCTGCTGGTGGTATTTGAAGGCAGAGGAAATCTGGATATTTGTAGCCATTGCCTCCTCAGCAGTCTTTCCTTTAGAGTAAGGGCCATATTCAGCCAGGAAAGTTCAGCTACACCACTCAGTCAAATGCATGTGCAGCTTCCTAGAACAGTACACTGTGTACTAGTAATCATTGATTACTTACTAGTAATCATTGATCACTGATCTGAAGAAATGCATTCTTCTTAACTAAAAAAAATATTTTATTAATTATTTTGCTTTTATTATGATGAACAAAGCATGCTGTAGACTAAGTTATTATTTTATTTTTTCTTTTAATTAATGAAAAATAATAAGATGTTGTGGTACAATTTTATCTTTGGTTTGAATTTTATTTCCCTTTGCTTTTAACTCATTATCATACATTAAAATACCCCAAAACAAAGGGAAACAAAAATTAAACCATGGGTAAAAGTATTGATCCACAACATAGACATCAGATAACAGGCCAAAAGAAAACTTGGAATGCTTGAAAAACCCTATCCTGGGCTGATGCAAATTGATTACAGCTGTACTTACAAGACTGACATTTGCATCAAAACTCATTTGTATGTACTTCCAGTCAAACTCTACTCCTCTGGCACCAACCCACAAGGGAACAAGGCGTGTCATGACCACCTCTGCTGTGGCCCAGCCTAAACAGGATTAGAATAAAAATAAGAGACTTAACCTCACCTCTGGTAAATAAAAAAAAAAATGTTTTATCTGTCAAATGAACTGTGAGGTCCTTTTACCAAAAGTCAGCTGGACCAGGGTTCATACAAAAAATTGCAACCATTTTTCAAGGACTTCTCAAGGACCACGTTAGTTTTTAAAGGACCAACTACTAGAAATATAATTTCACAGATTGTACAAAAATACACATTCCCAGTCCATTCTAGTAAGACTTTAAGAATTTAACTGTTAGCTTCACCAACTTCTCTACATTTTTCAGTTCACTTGTCTTAAATTGATAGCTAATTATTGCATAAAACATAGAGCACTTTATATACCATGAATAAACTTTAAATTCTCTGAGCTATGATTTATATTCAGTCTTGGACACCCAAAAAGCATCAAAAAAACTCTTTCCAGGCTACTACATTCAAAGCTGAAGAAAATTCAAGGACTTTTCAAGGACTTGCACAGAAATTTAAGGACTTTTCAAGACTGTGCGAACCCTGTGGATTATTCATTTTGAAAAGCAAAATAAAGTAATAGGCTTTTTTTTCAATGAGTTTTGGCTAAAATCCTAACATGATTGCCATTCTTAATTTAGGAATAGACTGATCTGCTTAGATCAGGGCCGCACTCTAACAATGTCCAATGACCAATGGCAAATAACCTTTGCTCTTGGGTGACAAGGAAATCTTAGTTTTTGTTGCTTTTGTTGTTGTTGTTCTCCTTAGATATTTTCTGCTGAGCAGCACCATGGCTTTCACACTTTCAGAGCACTGGGTATCCTTAAATTATTATAGAAGAATAGCTTTAGGCTGGATAGTCCTGACTAATGATGAAATTCTTTTCACAACTGGATTGGTCTAGCCTGCCAGCTTTGACTGACGATATATAAGCACACAATTTTTGATGAAAAAATGAAACATGTAATACGTGTTATTGACCAAGTGTGAGGTCAAAATGCTGGATATTGGCCAAGTTCTTTCTTTGTGATTGTATTCTAAAAAAGAACGAGGATAAAAAATTATTCAGCCATCATGACCGAACTTGCTTAGTCAATAAAGGATTTATTGTAAGGCCAAAAAGACAACTTTTTCCAAGTGGGACCAATGGAAATCGTGAAAGGGCAAGAAAGGCCCCATCTCGCCCACTTTGGTAGCCAATCAGAATGCAGGATTCCATTCATCTTGCCCACTCATGGTTCAGACACATAATAATATTAGGAATAAAAGCTTTGAAGTAGGCATGGAAGGGAAAAACTAATGCCACAGAAGCGACTTGCGAGTGCTAAAACTGCAAGTTACTAGGGGGGCCCAGGAGCATGCCCTCTGGAAAAATTTTGAGATCTGAGCCTATTAGAGTGCATAATTTTCCAATACTCTGGAGCAAAAATTAGAGTGTTTGAACAGAACACACACATCATTAATTTTTGGCTTTTGGGGGAGTAATTTTCAGTTCACTTGAAACAGCTGGTGAATTTACCCAGCTGCTGGCTCTTATTGAGAACACTGATCATACCTACTCCTGCCACTAACACTTTCAGTTCACCCTTGCCAGCAATTCTGGTCATCACCAGATGAAGACCAACAAGATCTGCTACGTCTACTGTGGATCGTAGAAATTCCTAAAATGATAAATAAGAAAAAAAACTAGTGAGTTCAATAACTGTTTACAGCAATTTGCTAAGCAAAGTTTCTAATGTAGGGAAATAAATTTAATGATAGCAGATGTGAGGGGTTAAACTATAACCACTGAGGCCACCTGCAGGCTGTTCAAAATGGTTCTAAATAGATACAACAACAAGGTACAGTCAAACCTACATGTAGTCAATATGGACATGGAGGGGGCTACAGAAAGTGTCTGTATTCATGGAGTGTCTGCATTAAGCAGGTTGAATGTAGAGAAAATGTAAAGACATTATTTCCCCAGGGACAAAGCAAACTGTCGGTAAACATGAGGTGTCCATGATATCATGCTGGTGTCCCCAAAGCTGGGTTGGACTGTAGTCATACTGCCGTGGTTTTAATTAATTAAAACCAAATTGTATGCGATGGCTTTAATTTATTGAAAGACTACATTCTTCCAAAAGAGAAACAACATACCCCCATGAAGTCCATGTATCCTGGAGATACATCTGATGTGGGAAAAAATGTTGCAAGAACCAACATCTGAAAAAAAGAAACATTAACATGTAAAGCTGTCACACACCTCTTGTTTATACAAAATACATTGTAATAACTAAGGAATACCTTGCCACTTTCAATACAGTCAACTAGCTCTCTAAGAAGGACACCTTCAGGACTGGGGCCCATTTCTCGAAAGTCCTGGTAACTTTTCGGGCCCGAAATCAAATATTCAAATCGAAATATAAAGAATAAGAGTGCAGGTCCTGGCTAGCAAACTACTCCATTTTGTTTCATGTTACATGCAAAACTATTGAAACCTCGATCTTTAATGAAAACGGAGACAGCTTACCGGGCCCGTTAATTATCGGGACTTTCGAGAAACAGGCTCCTGGCCCCTGCAGTCCATCTTAGAGAGGTTTCTTTCTTATAGAGATTCAAAGTAACGTAAAAAAAAAATACATGCTGGGCATCCTGGATTTCATACTAGGTTCTCTTAAATTTTTTTTAGCTGCCTCGAAAGTACATGGATATATTGTGGTTCAATTTTATTCTTGGTTTAAATTTTATTTCCCTTTGTTTTGCGGTATGGTAATGATGATTTAAGGAGTTTAAAAAGAAGAGGAAATAAAATTTAAACCAACGATAAAAATGAACCAGTCAACAGGTACATAGTCACACTGAATTTTTTGAAAAGGAGCCGTTAGGAAACATTCAGTACATTGGTAATGTTCCGGAAAAATCGCCCAAAAATTAGAAAATTTGTAATCGTTTCTTGCTTAAATGTGCCAAGATTTGGCTGCAAAAAGTCATGAAAAATTAATGATAAATTATTTTACAGACGTTATTTTGTACACTGGGGGCACAAACTTGCCAGTTTTGTTACACTTGTATCTAATCAATAAGAAAAATTGAAAAAAAAACCTGGAAGGGTCCATTATTGTTTCACTGCACTCTTTTTGAAAAATAGAAAAAACTGCAATTTTTTTTTCACGGTTAAATTTGCCATAAAATTATAAAACGTTGTCTTTTGTAGTTTCAGAAGAGTTAATAGGGTGAAATTAAGGTGGCTTGACCCAGTATTTTTGTAGCGACACCTTCCATCTTTGAATCTCCTATACTTACGTGATATTTACTCCGATCGCCCAAAAAAATAATATCGTAATAAAGTTTAATCTATGTGTAATACATATGTTGTAATGAGTTTTACAGTAAACATCAATTTGTTTGAGTATAAGCGATTCAAAGATGAAAGGTGTCGCTACAAAAATACTGGGTCGAGCCACCTTAAAATGAAGTGTGAAACAGTCTGGCCTTTCTTGTTACCTTACAAAGTTGAGTAACCAAGTAAGCGGCTCCTGCCTTCACACATCTCCAAAAGGCACTGTACTCAGAGCTACGATCCAGAAAAAGAAAGACAAAATTCATTGCTTTATCAAACATCGATCGAGGAACACCTGACTCTCACGCAACCGCACATTCTCCTTGAACATAATATCATACTGAAATTCCTGCAAACTTACAGTCCAGAACATTTGTAAACAATGAAGTAAGGAAAGTATGCTAAGGCTAGGCAGTTTCCAAAATGAAATAAAGTCATTTCGTAGCAATATAGTTCTAAAAGAAAGATTCTTTTTGAATTTGAAGAACAAGAAGGCTTCGGAAGACTTGGTAACCTGGCATACTAGGTAGCCACGCAAAAAAATTATATGTAGGATCGCAGGCTCACAAAGCTGCGGCGCTACTTTTGAATTCAAACTGGCGGGCTTGGAATGTCGATCGTTGTTTTCATTTGATAAAAAAGCTTTAAAAATTATTGAAACATCACATTTTTCTTCTGTTTTGGTTGAAGCGAAATGCCTCGAAGAAAGAAGACCAGGAAGAATGCGAATCGGATGCGACCGATGCTGCCTAAAGGCGAACTAGATACGTCAATGAACACTGATGAACGCCGAGCAAAATTGGACGTTTATTTGAAAGATTTAAACACACAAGGTTCTTTCTTGATCCTAAAGTTTTAAATACGTTGATTGAAAGTATGTTACATTTTCGTCTCTCTTTTCGTCCACAGTGGAAGAGAGAATAAAAAAGATGAAAGCTAGAGGTTATGATATGATCTGTAAAGTGAAGGGGGCCTTTTCTTTGGAGATCCTTAAACTTCCTATGGTAAGTTATAAGCTTATGATAGAAAGTATTAATTTGATTAATTTAGATAGATAAACAGGATCTAGACCACTTTTAAAGCAATATATCTACGCATAACATCATTTCGAGATCATGCGTCGCTGGCAAAAATAAATTACAGACTTTTGATTGAAATAAACTCCTGTTGTCACATGCGTTCTTAGGTCTTTGTCATGCATTCCTCCCCGAGAAATGTTTGGATGTCCATATTTTTTTGGGAAAAAAGGGATTTTTTCCATCCTGGTTTCAGAACTGTTGGCTTGAAGTTTGAGTTGAACGCCCACTTCTGTAATACTCTTACAGTAAAAACCTGATTATTAATGATACCAGATAATTTCAGTCTCTTTTTCATGAAAGATTGCTCTTAGTGACAAATCTCAGTTAGTTTTGTGTAATAGTAATTTTCGTCATAATTAATGCTTGCTATGGCATTGGCTGGTAAAAATGGGAACACATGCACTGTAATTGTGCTAGTTTTATTTTCATACCTACTTTCTGGTTCAATGCTAACAGGACATAAGAAAGATGAAATTGAGAGATTATTTAGGTATGTACAGTCATTTCTATTTACCTGAAGTTAGTTCATTTCTAAGATTATAATTTTTGCATGCACTGTTTTTTGTGATTCGTGCATGAATTCTATCAATCTAGCTTTTTTATGACCCTAAGAGAGTTTTGCCAAAAGGAAACTTATACTAGCATGGTTTGGTTCTTGAAACTGAAAAAGGCCTGACTGTTGCCCACTTGAATGAAGTTCATCATGAGTGAAACTATCATACTAGATTTTCAGTATTTCAAAGAAATATACAGGGTTGTCAGAAAGTTTAGAAGCAGACGGCTAAGTAGTCAAAGTAAGCGGGCCAAGCAGAGTCTAAGCTGCCGATACTAACCAAGAAGGTGGTGATTTTCGCCAGCAGCCGGCTACTTTTGACAACCCTGAATATGAGATTTATCTTGAATCTCATTTTGCAAAAGGTTTCTTGATTGCATGTGTCCATTTGTTTCAGCTGAGGGTGGTAAAGTGAATGATAATGCCTTTACAGAGGTATGTTCACATTATTTATAGTGTTTATTTTTTTCAATTTTCAATTTTATTTTAATTTAGCAGAGCCGGTAGCCCCTGGCAACTTACTTTAGCCCCTGGGCTTTAATTTTTGCACCAGACTCACGTTCATATAGCTAGTCATGTATGCTGAGCACCTTGGATTTTAAGGATTTAGAGTTTTGGTAGATCTCCCAATTATTTTTCTTTGAGCACAGCCTTGATTAAGGCAAACCAAGGTCCCTGAAATGGCTTGAAATCAAGACTAACCCTTTGACCTTAGCCAGTGATTTTGTTTACATCTCTGTGTCCTAGGACACATAAAAATCCCCAAAGATTCAAAATAATTTGTGGTAATAGCGTCCTGTAGGATGCAAAGATCAATAATTTGATTGATCTGAAGAATCATGTTTTTGTAGAACGTCCTCTTTGTGTGAATTAAGCGCTGATGAAAATAGCAATATTGATATCGGCGCTATATAAGTATTATTATTATTATATTATTATTATTATTATTATTCTGTGGCTGTTGTTTAACAGTGCATATTTCTTTTAGTCTTTGTTGTGCTTGACAGTAGAAGATTTAATCAGTAATACTGTAATACAGAGTTTTGGAGTCTGTATTTAGATTAACTGTGTGGTTACATAAATTAGACCGAGGGACTTGTGTTCTTGAACTGGGACTTAATGGTTCCAGACTGGGACTCATGTTTTTTCACAAGATGAGTCCCAGGAATCACCATAACTATTTGTAACAAAATCACAGTGACTGTTACCAGTACAAAGGCACTACATGTAATTGTTTTGAAAATGGGCAAGTCATACAATCACTTAAAGTCTTTTGTTTAATTAATTATTTGTTTGTTTAGAGGTTGCATTTTATAATCATGTCACATAAGGGGTCTCATTTCCATTGTTATTTTTACAATGACAAATAAATAATAACTAATAATAAATTAATTTGATTTTGTCTAGGCATCTAATTTTGTGAGTGAAATGACGAGGTCAATTTTAAATACTGCATCTGACATGGCTGTTAGGTAGGTTTTATAATCACAATTTGACTATATTATGTATTTTGTTTCATTTACATCATTTTGATCTTTTTTTCCTTTCCAGATGATTAAAAAATAAAATAATATATTATTACTATAATTATTATTGTTGTTGTTGTTGTTACTGGGTGGCAAAAGGAAGCCCTTTTTTAAAGTAACTTAATTATATTTAAAGTATAGAGTAGGTTTGTGGTTCAATTTATTCAGTTTCCATTTTCCATTTTTACTAATGTCGTGATTTTCACAAACATCCTTTTTCAAAGATTTACATGTACAATGTTTAACAATAAAAAAAATAATGATGAACCAGAGAGGAAACACAACAATATACGTGTAGACTTGCTATACAATTAAAATTGAATACATACAGAATAATGAACAATTTGCATGATACATCATGGTACTAACTCTAAGGTATCTGCCACACTTACCAGTCTACCAGTCCTAACTAGGAATTAGCAAAATCATTCAATTCATTCAGTTTTTTGCTTGAGTAGTTATAAATTAAAGTGAGGACAGACTAACAATGGCGACACAATAACCCTGAGCAAGGATTCTGGCATCGATGTTAGGATTTGAAAGAGAAATATGGATCTCTAGGTGGCCTTGATGTACATGTTGTATCAATTATTGATAGAGTGTATATTCTATTCTTAAACTCTCGAATATTTTTGCCGAAAAGGTTATTAGTTTGGTTGAGCTTGTTTTAGGCTCTGAGAATAAACAACCCTCTCCTTTAAATGCCTCCTATCCATAATTAAAACACCCCCTCTTGAACCCCTAAAATTAAATAGAAGCCCTGGGCATTTATTAGCCAAGGTCATTTACGGTAATCAACTTGTTTCAACAGGGGTCCTTTGACAGAAGTCAGTAACTTGCCATTAAAAACTCCTACCACAGGTGAAGTGTTTTGGTCAATTCATGCTTTCTATTAAACTGCTGGGAGTCTTTTGAATTAAACTAAGAAACCAATTTTATGCACAACTAACTTTTTTGTGGACATACAGGTTTTAAAGTGAAAAAAGATGATCAGTTTTCAACTGTGGAATTTACAGTGAGTATTCAACACTTGTGTATTTTTTAAGGTTAAAAGAAACTATTAATAACTTAATAACTGGTTTTAGCCAGCTTGTCCAGGGCCATTGCTTGCTTACCTTACAGTAGGTGATGGTTTAGTTACCAGATGACTTCTCTGGACCCTTGGCCATCAGACAAGTTGGGCTAAAAATTAACTAAAGGTAACTTGTGCAAGAAGAGCTCTCCTTGTCCCAGATGAGTCATCAGGACTTTCTTTAAGCCTTGTGAACTGTGTTTTTCATTTTTTCTATGGATTAAAGAATACTATGGATCAAATACTCCACAGTCAGGGAGGTTAACTGAGTGTTACAGGTTGGCATCTCAAGTGGTATTAAAAGAAGGTTGTACTTGCAAGAATGCAGGTTATAATATTGAAAGGGGTGTAAAGTCAATTTTCCCGCAAGACAACTCTGGTTAAACAAGTCTCTGTCTTGGAAGGTAGTTTCAAGAGATTATAGCATGACTGATGAACAGTAGCGAGATGTGTTTCTTACAGATCTGTCTGATCCAGTGTTGACTCACTTCCTCATCAGGCCTTTTTTCCAAAGGTGGATAATACTATCCACCAGATAAATCACTATCCACTGGATAGCACAATAAATTGGTTTCCTTAACATGTATCCATGAGATAGTGATTTATGTAGTGAATAGCGCTATCCAACTTTTGAACAACTAGGGACCAGGACTGTACTTTTATCTCTAGCAGAGCCTGGTGACCCCTGAAGCCTTAGTACTTTTGCTCTTGGGCAACCAGGAAATTTTGTGAATCATATACTAGGCACCCTGGATTTCACAGGTTAAGTGCTCAGGGATGATCCTACAATTTTTCTTAGAGCACAGCCTTGCTCCTAGACTTATTGATGTTGAGATGAAATTTCACTCTAACTCCAAAGGTGTTACCATTCAATTAAACCTCTTTGGCTAATAAAAATTTGTAATTTGAAAATGTTACTTTGACCTGTCCATATGAAGTGGAAGAAAGGACTCACTAAGATTTCAAGTTGCTGTGTAAATACAACAAGAAGGCGGGAATCACACAGCTAGGGATTTCTCTTTTTCTTCCATTTTGCCATGAAAGTAGCCGGAGTCCATGTTCATAGTAGCCACGGAAAATCCCCAGCCCCCAGATCTTATTGACAGCCCCGGGAAGAGTTAACTGAGGATTGACTGCATAATAATATTATACTCTAATTGTTTCTGGATAACAGGAACCAGAGGTGCTCGAACCAAGCACAACTTCCAGGTCTTTGCGTTCAAGAAAGGTAAAGTGTTTTTTAAAATAGCTTGAGAAAACAACAGTCTCTCCTTGCTCCTCACCATCCTTAGTGGCGAGGTGTGAGGAGAGAAGGATGTTTTTGCTAGTTGTTTTAAAATGAAAACGTACTTTTCAGTTTACCTGAGGGCTCTCTAGATTTTTCAAAATAATATTAAAGTTGCTCTGTATCCACCCTAGCCTGAGAAAACAGCCAACATTTTGTGAGGCTACTGCTTGATTCTCCACGACTAAAATGTCGTCTGTACCACCCTGAAAAATCTGATCCCAATGATTTGATCACAAAACAAAATCGTTTTAAGTTAATATATACACTTAACACTTAAGTTAATCCTGTTTTTTTTTTTTTCAAATAAGGGTCTATACCATTGCTATGGAAACTTGTGAAATTAAGATGTCCACTAACAATATGCTTTTCTTTTTCGGTACATGTACTATCATTATGTCAACTGAAAAGGAAGGGTAATATTGTTGCACATGAACTAACAGGTTGTTACATATGTACTATCTCTTGACTATATAGAGGAAGGATGCATCTCCAAGTACTGTTGAGAGAGCCACAAGGTCCACCAAGTCACGCAAAACAAAAGACAGTGATGATACAATGCCACCACCATCAACTGCCAAGCGCACAAGGTATGGCCAAATAAATTGCAGGTATAGAAAAGAATTAAGTGCTACTCCAGCCCAAAGTTTGGCCGTGGTAGCCTAGCCTCAGAAAAACAGCTGCAAAATGACCTCTGAGGGACGAGAGCAGAAATTCCATACTGATGATGTCGCACTCTCAAATCTGGGTCGTTTGGCGAGGGAAATTTGCTTTTAATAACCAATCAGTAGCACTCGCCAAATTTAGGTAGTGACAGGTCATCAGACTGAGTATGGAATTTCTGCGCTCATTCCTCACTGGCTCAGACCTCATTTCAGGGGGAAGCCAGTGGTTGTTTCTCTTGAATAAAGCAGCTTGGAAATCTCCTCACATGTACATTTTTTTTCTTGAAAGGGCGACGCGGCAAATATTAAATTTTTTGACTTGTCGTTGCAGCTCTCATTACTAAAAGGAATATCACAGTGCTCTGAAATGTTTCCATTTTTGTATTGTTATGTTCAGATCTGTTAACTTTAGCATAGAAGAAACCTAATTTAAAAGGTCTTTATCCCATTTCCTGATTAAAAAAAATAGCAATGACAGCGATTACAATGATCAGCTCATCAACCATGTCAAACGTTAGTAAGCACTGCGTTGTCGCTGGGAAATTGTGGTGCTTATTTTACACCCCGGTTTTGATTACAAGCACTGGTATGGTAGCTCTGGTGGTCTCAACACTATGACCCCACTATATACTCTGCAAGTCACGTTACTCCCACAGCCACGAACATTGCCGATATCTCAGCAGAGTTTGCGTGCGCCATGCAGGGTTTTGTAAAGTAACTCTATTAATTTTTCATCTCTTTTTTTAGCAAGCGATTGCAGTCGAAAGGACAGTTCGTGACTCCTGCTCCACGTTGTCTTTCACATAACAACACACCAATGGTAACGCCCAAATTCGATCCACGGTAAGTTTGGAATTACAGCCGTCTTTAAGTGCACCTTATCTTTAAGCGAAAATATTTTTTCAAGTTTAGTTCAAGACTCGCTGAAAAATTTGCCTTGTTTCAGTTTGTTTTTGAACGGCAAATAATATACCTGGCACTAACTAGTTCGAGGTTCGTAGATATACATGTAAATGAAGAGTCAATGAAATGGAACATCAATGTATCTTATTAGTACGGACCGAGAAAAATAATGAAGTAAAGTATTTATTGTATTTGTGTCAAAAAAGCGTAAAGGACAGGAAACTGTCAACTTTAGCGTGCAAAACACTCACAGCACTTGTTTTACCACCGGTTAAAAATGCGAGCGGGAAACGTGGGAAAATTCCGCTGTTCGTGTTTAAACATTACGTACGTAAACTACCGCTTATATAGCCCGAGAAAACAGCGGACATTTGGCGAAGCTAACCCTAACCAAATCTGGATAGCGCTTCTGATTGGTCGTGCACGTGGCCGGGAAATTTGATTCAACCAATCAGAAGTACTACCCAGATCTGGGTAGTGACACGTCACCAGTATGGAATTTCTGCGCTCGTTTCTCAGACGTCATTTGGCGGGGAAACCAGTGGTAGCGTCGCCAAATGTCGGCTGTTTTCCCAGGCTACCTTCTATATAAAGCCCTTGGCTTATTCATCTTCGTAATAGGTTTTAGGAGGGTTTATTAACGGAGGGGCTTATAACCGGAATGGAGAAAGCGCGTCGAAACAAGTAATATCGGTGTTAACCAAAATAAGTTTTGCATATCAGTATTTAATTAAGCCTCAAAACGTCATAATACACCTTTTGCTGTTCAATACCAGAAAATAGAATTTCATTTCAACAAAAAGTTTAATCATTAACACGAAATAACTTTCATTTTAGTCAAACATCATTCAGTTACGCAAAAGTACATTCATTAACGATTTTTCTTTTTTTTTTTTTGCATTACTGTAACAGACAACATTTCAGCATTTCAACAATCTCCGGTGTGAAAAAAGAAACATTTGCACACTTTCAGCACTCAATAAGCAAAAATATATGTTCAATCGCACGAGTAAATTGCAGTTGGGGGAAAGCGTGATTGAAAATTGGTTGTTGAAGGAGGTATACGTACTACTTAATTACTTATGTATAAATAAGGATTCGGCACAGCACTGTTTATTGGGAACAACAATTGAGCTGGTACATACTGTACAGTACATGTTGTTTGACATGCCTCATAGGAACAGAATAGCACTAGAACACCGCCTGTGAGAGAATAATAAGAGCGTTTGAAGATGACAAGGAAGATTACTTGCTTGTAGCGGACACCCTTAGTGTCAACAGATCAACTGCAAGAGGAATAGTCGCCAGGTACATTCGGGAAGGAAGAATTGCAGAAAGACCACGTGGCGGCAGAAACCATGTTAGAGTTGATGCCGAGATGAGGGACTGTCTTAATGACATTTTGAACGAGAACTGCCGATTAACATTAGTGAGTTTACGCAACAGGACGGCAGGAAGAAGAGGACGGCAAAACTTGCGTGTTTTTTAGTGATCTTCACTGAGATCAATGTTTTCTTGTTTTTTACAAAAAGATCTGTTTAAAAGAAAGTGAAGTTTGGTGAAAAGTTATTTTAAAAAAAATTATCGTCACGCTTGTCACACAAGGTTTGCCGTCTTCTTTCCTCTCCCGTCCTGTTGCGTAAGTTCACTATTGGCTCAGATAAACCGCGAGCTCAGAGTACGCCTCCCTGCTAAACCTAGAGTCCATGAGAGCACTGTGACAAGAGCGCTTGAGGGAATGCTGTTCCGAGTTAAACTGGTCAGGCTCCTCCCAGCTGATAGGAATAGGCCAGACGTGATACGGGGGGGTGGGGAGGGGGTGCTGACTATGCAGACTGGTTTATGCGCTATGCAGTGATAAACCATAACGTCTTTGTTGCATATACG
>JBBMOI010000010.1:11967500-12052500 GCA_038088405.1 Porites divaricata | reverse complement strand
TTTTTATTCTCGATATTTTTGACCAACTAGTTGGATTTTACTAAAACAATTATTCCTCTCGCTCTCATAGCCTCTGAGTCAATAGCCCATTCGGCCTTCGGGCTCGAGGAGTAATTGTTAAGTATTTTGCGAGGACTATGACTCGACGACAACGTCAACGGACGCGGTAAAATTTGACAGGACGCAAATTCATCTTTTAGCGCCGTTGTCACTACCGTTTTAGTTGCGTAAGCTCCCTAGTGACGAAGGGTTGACTGTTTCTTATTTTGTGCGTTGCAGACTTTTCATCTTAACACGACATCTCATCTGAGTCCATCACAGCCTGCTCTTTTGAACGAAGCTGCACGGAAAAATGTTGAACTTTTGCAGGTGAGTAACAAACAGATCTTGAAGAGCTTGTTATGCGGCTATGTTGTTGAAATAAAAGCGCTAAGATCTCTCAGAAAACATTAATTTTTTTGGTTTAATTTTAGGGCCGTTAATCCAGCTATTGTTTCGTTAGCCAATGATATTAAGCAATTCTCTCTGAGGGTTTCGTGGTCTCCGTTGTTAAATCAGAATATAGAGCTTCACTGGCAAGTTGCAACTTGATAAGCACTCTCAAAATCTTTGCGTGTAACTTTTTGCAACTCGAGTACCATTTCAAACTTCTATCAGTTTATTATAGATGGGGAGAATAAAAGTTGGCTGTTGAAATAGCAACAATAAAAATTCCCCTTTTGTAATTGTTCTTTTTGTTGTTGTTGTTTCTTTATCTTTCTTTTACAGCAAAAACTGGCTCAGCTCCTAGTACTACCGACCCCAGCCCAGAAGAAATGAGGAGTTTTCGTTTTTTCTATTTAGTTTTTCCAACTGTTTTCACGACGTTAGAATCCATCCACCATCATTTATTCTGATTCCTAGCCTAACAATTTCTAAGTACATTTTAAACTTGAGATTTACCTTCCAGATTTTCGATCACCTTGTTTGTAAAGAGCAATAACAGCGCAAAAGTAAGGCACAGACTACAAGCCTTTATTTTTATCTACCGACGTTAACTCGAAATCCCAAAGAAAACAAAAACTAGCTTGAGGTGATGATGTAAATTTACTGAAATCGTAATGAATTTCATTTTCCGAGGTTGTACTGTATAAACATTCACGCAAACCAGTGGCGGATCTAGGGGAAGGGTCCGGGCAGGGCCCCCCCCCCCCCCCATTTTTAGACCTGAGTTAAGAAATTTTGGAGACTGCCCCCCTCCTTCCCCCCCCCCCCCCCTCCCAAGGTCAAGGTCTGGATCCGGCGCTGCAAACAGTAGTGAGTTTACGCAACAGGACAGCAGAAAGAAAAGGACCGCAAAGCGCTTGTGTGTGACAAACGTGGCAGGGCTATTAATTGCGTGTTTTGAAAGGTGAAGTTTGGCGGAAAGTATTTTCAAACAGCATTATTGTCACGCTTGTCACACAAAGTTTGCCGTCCCCTTTCTTCTCCCGTCCTGGGCCGAGTTGTTCGAAGGCCGATTAGCGCTTAAACCAGGGTTAAATTTAACCCGGTTTTTGTTTTTGTTGTTTTTTTTTTCTTTTGTTCAAAAGCATTTTCTCGGATAACTTTCTTTAGTAAGAGCATCCAATGAAAAAGAATTAAAATGAATTTACTTTTTAAGCTTCATATCTGAGGGTGCGTTCGATTGGGAAATCCGGATTTCCAATCGAACGCGAAATCCGAAAACGGGTTTCAACGCTGAGATATCTGTTTTTGGATTTTCATTTTTACCGTTTGATTGGGAAATCCGCAAAAGGATTTGAAAAACTGTCCTTAAAGTGCCCATAACCTAAAACTTTTTATTTTCTTATCTGAAAGTACACATTAAGACAGGAATTTCTGCGAAAAAATTTTGTGATTTGAACAAAACGTGATTTTTTTATGATTTTTTTAAGTCTACATTTCTTTGGCACACCCGTTCAGCTGACCATTACAGCTGACCGGCTCATATGTGACGTCATGTGACGTAGATTCAGGAACCTCACTTGTCATACACAAACAAACGAAAGGCAACTGGTTGACATCCTCATCAAAACGACCTAACTAAAAGCACAGCAAAACCTCTCGGCTTGGGAAGAAAAGATGTGACAGGCCGATCTGATCCAAGTTCCTGAAGCTACGTCACCACTACGTCACGGATCCTGTCCGACCGAGAGGAGACTAATGCGAATGGTGGACCAAAATGGCGGCAAATATCGAAGACTTTAAAAAATCGTAAAAAAGTCACGTTTTGTTCAAATCGCTAAATTTTTTCGCAGAAATTCCTGTCTCAATGTGTACTTTCAGATAAAAAAATAAAATTTTTTAGGTTATGGGCACTTTAAGAACACCGGTTTTGCACGCGCACGCATAATTAGCAAAAAGAAGACCGCTGTTCACGAGAACAGTTTTGCAAATCCTTTTTACCTTTCGGATTTCCCAATCGAACGGTAAAAAGGAAATCCAAAAAATCCGGATTTGGATTTCTTAATTGAAATCCACCCTGAGGACGGATTTCTCGGAGGTGAAATCCGTTTTCGGATTTCGCGTTCGATTGGGAAATCCGGATTTAGATTTTCAAAATCTAAATCCGGATTTCCCAATGGAACGCACCCTGAATTCAAATTTCGCACTAACCCTAGGGGCGCTTTCCATTCAACCCAAAATTCCGGTAATTTAGGTTGCTACATCAAATGGAACGGACCATTTCGGTTTGGTCCGACCGGAATATTCGGGACCAGCTTTGAAGGTGGTCCTCTTTGACCGGTCTGGTCACAAAATTGTTGTGCCCAGTACCGCTCTTTTGTATCATGCTTGCAAGAACAATAACCAAGCGCGCGGTGGCTTGGGTCGGGTCTGTGCAACCGGAATGTACCGTTCCATTGAACACGTAAAATTTCCGAAATTTCAAACCGGAATTTTTGTTGAATGGAAAGCGCCTTAGGTTATCTTAACCCAGCTTTGAACAACCCGGTCCTGTTGCGTAAGTTTACTAGTACCATGACAACAACGCTCTACTCAGTACCTTTAAATTGAATGGTCCCACTAGGATTTCATCCGCAGACTCAAAAGATAGAACCACCTAGTGTCTTAGTGCAGCATGATAAACAGTACCACAGGAAAGTACTGCTCAGTGGCTTTCATCTGAATAGTCACACTCTAGGATTGCATCCAGAAACTCAAAGTTAGAACCACCTTGTCCAGCACAGCAAATATTACCACAGGAAAGTACTGTTCAATAGCTTTCATTGGAATGGTTACATTTCTAGGCTGCGAAAACAGCCGATTGGTTGAAGCAAATTTTCGGCCAATCATAATCACGACCCAGATGTAGGTAGCTACGCGTCATCAGTATGGAATTTCTGGGCTCGTTTCTCAGACGTCATTTCTCGAAGAAACCAGTTGTGGCGTGGCGAAATGTCTACTGTTTTCTCAGGCTCTGACAATAGGGAGCTTTAGCAACGACGAAGGCGACGGCAAATAAGACGTCAGAAAAGCAATAGCTTTATTAGGCAAAACAACAACTTTGCACGTGCATCACGCTTTTTTGTACATTTCTTTACCGTCCTTGTACGACTACGACGTGAAAATGCCTAATTGCAAGTTTTATAGAGGACGTAAACAAGCGACCACGAATCTCTTTTTCTCTCTCTAAACTTGAGTGCGGTCCTCAAGAAATCAACTCCAGGGAAATTCGCCTACACTTGCCATTCTCAGTAAACTGGAATAAACGCGACAAAGATTGAAAAAACGGGAATTCATTTTAAAACTGACGTTTTCTCTGCAGTTGCCGTCGTCGATGCTAAAGCTCCCAATTCTTGACTTAAACTGAAAGGGTACCTCTACTGCACACGTACAAAATAGTAAACAGCGCAGTGAAGGTATTTCTCGTTAGCTCTTTTCTTTAAAATAGTCACAGTTTAAGACTCGTTGAATTTGAGGATGAAAGCAAGAGTAGGCTACAATAACAAGATACAGCAGTGTAAACGTACGCTGATTCGTGCGGAAAGACAAATGTTGACGGAAATTCCGAAAATACGCCCCGGGGCTTATTTTTTTCAAAGGCCCTTTTTGAGGGGCTTATCTATGGAGGGAAATTTGCGTCTCAAAATCGATTGGGCTAGCGTTGTAGTTGGAAGGAAATTTACCGGTTTTGCTTTGTTTTACTTTGTATTTGGGAGCAATTTCCAAGTACAAGCCACCGGGGGGGCTTATATTTGGAGGGGTGATTTAACGGAGGGTTTTTTTCCGTTACGAGTTTGGGGGGCTTATTTTCGGAATTTTACGGTATCTCATTTTATTAGTACAAAGCGGGAGGGCGCTGAAAATAAAACACTTTTTGTGTTGTATTTTTTAAATTTTCCTTTCCTAGTCGAATTTTTGTAATATCTTGCTTGGTGACTTGATAATAACATTATTTGCCATAAACTTACAAAAGTATATCGTAAAACCAATTGCATACCTGGGCATTTGGTGGCGATATACTACTGTCATGTAGAGGGCACAAGTGTAAAAACTTGACCCAAGCTTAATAAATTTCCCATCTGTTATAATATTGTATTGAATTGCATCGCTTGCAATGCACCTATTGTATTGCATGGCATTGTATAGGCCTTATCACGATTTTGGAAGCCATCTAGAAGAGTAGGCAACCGCGTGAGAAATTACAGAGTTTGTACGAGAATCTAGTGTCGAATAATTTCCGTAAAACGGCTTTTCTGAAAAAAATATCTGAATTATAAACTAAAGCTTCGCTCCTAACGATTCTACTGAAAACAATTTGAGGGCGTTACGAGCTGCTACATGCGCTAAAGCCACTTTTTAAAATTTTCTATACATTTGTCTGTAAAAATATCTCTTCCTGCCGACTTAAAGTTCCCGAGAAAAATTGTAGACTAATATATGGACAATCTAAGGAAAGCGCCTGGAGAAATTTAAGCACAGTTACCGCCCCAAAAATTTGTTAGTAAAAATCCTTGGTTGTGTAGTTTTTTTTTTTTTTCAGAACAGCCTTTTTACGGGAATTATTCGACGTTAGATTCTCACAGGAACACAGCAATTTCAAAATCGATGTCAGAATCCTCCTTTAGGGTCATTGTGTTGTTGTCATCGTTAGCCTGTCCTTACTTTAAACTTGACATTGAACAGGATGAAATACGCCAACTCTTGTTAATCAAGCAAGAAACTGAACTTAAATGATTCTTCCGCTGTTGCTATTTTCTAGAATAGTGGAGTAATTGTCCCGGTTGGTGTTTGTCTAATACAAACTTGGAGTGATTTTACTTGAACCGTGAAATAGGTAGTAGAATACTACCTACTATCATGAACTAATTCTATTGTCTTCTTTTGTTTACCTTCCGCTATTTTGCACTATTTATTAGTATCTGTTTCACGGTTCACGCAAAATCAATCTAACATAGTAGGGGGGCAATTATGAAACAAAAGAGGCGTATTTTTAAGAGGGGGTGTCAATTAGATCATGCCGCCAAATGAGTTATCTCATGCCGAACAATCGTCAGGGAAAAGCCTCACTCATGACAGTCATTATTTGCAGGGGGTGTGGAAACACCCCCTCTCTTGCCCAGCAAATTACTTCCATGACTGTATATATTCGGAGATGATACCAGTTTATTTTTATACTTTATTTATATATTTTGTTTTTCTATTTTTATGTATTTATTTTTAGAAAAATTATTAATTTGTATATGTTTTAGAAAGTT
This sequence comes from Porites divaricata, assembly GCA_038088405.1. Lineage (NCBI taxonomy): Eukaryota > Metazoa > Cnidaria > Anthozoa > Scleractinia > Poritidae > Porites > Porites divaricata. Next base: position 12,046,780 of record JBBMOI010000010.1, on the reverse strand, counting down.
CCGTGTTCCCGGTTTATCGATGGTCCCCATTCAGTGATCCAGTTCTTTGTTGGAGATCTAGCGACTGAACAGTCTGAACTAATTGATTTATGTTTGTGCACTTTCTTTTCCTGACTTCGGGAGGACAAGTATCGACAAGCGTTTCAACTCTCTCTTCCCTTTGGAGTCAAACGGGGACTCTCAATAAATGAATTATGACAGTTGTTCCGCTTTGCCTCACAGGCGACCTATCCCAGGTATCAACACGAGATTGTTTCCGTGATGTGTATTCACTGAAGGACACCAGATGTTCTTATCTTAACAAGATTTCCCTTCTAAGAACTATGTTTTGGTTGAAGTTATCCGGGCTTGTCTTCAAATTTTATTTTTTGCGAGATGAAGAGTTTGCATATGCTAAAATCCCACTAAAAGCACAGGGAAGTGAAACGGATCGATCCTCCCGCTCATTTTTCAAAAACGCTTCCTTGAATTGAAACTACATCCTGATCATTCGTGTTCAGTAAACACTCTCGCCCATGCCATGGCGTACATTCTTTTAAATGTCCGTGAGTAGATCGCCGATTCAACAAAGCACATGATAGCTTAAGAAGTTCAAAAACAACTTTGAAACTTTAATATGTAAAATATTCAAAAACTAAAAGCGCCGAACTAGAGTCGTTGTATAAAATTACATAATAAAGATATTCATTGACAAGTTTTATTTCAGATTTTTTCTAGATACATGTATTTTTTTTTTTTACTTTTGAAATTCTAATTTGATGTCAGTAATAATACCTACATTTAACTGATGAGTTTAAAGCTGAGGAAGGCATCAAAACGCATTCTGCGATTGCACCCTGAAAAGTCATCCATGGTCCTCTAATTTTCTCATCCCTCGAGGCAAAGAAGGCGGCTTTTAACCCCTATTTTTAACTCGGCACTCTTGTAGTTATCTAAATGCCGCTGCCCTGTTTAATATACCGATTTTAACTTATGGCTCTTTACAACATCATTTGGAAGGAAGTGTATATGGGGTTTATTAGGTCACGTTTTTGCTTGAACGAAAGTTACTTCCAAAACGTTCGCCAAAATAACAGGATATGACATCACGGTTTGCGTGGTGAAAATACAAGAGCGGCTTCAGAACACCTTAATCCAGCAAAGAAAATAAAGTTTCCGCGGCATTTTAAGTGACACGTTTTACAAAGGTGATTGACTCATTTAAGCTAAGCTTAATGATGGAAATATAATTAGGTTCTCCGGCTATTTGTTATCTATTACAGTAATAACTCAAGGCAGTTTATGTGTACGGATCACGAAACACTGGCAGTCACTAGATGACCGAGGATTTCACTTGGCAACTTGCTAGATTTTACAGCTTTAACCTCATCTCGAAGTGAGTCTGCAAAGTTCATGATCAGGTAAGTTAAAACTACTTTAAGTTAGAGCACAGGTCACGAACATTTTCACAATTAGAATCAGTATGGGGTTCTTCTTTTGAGTTTATCCGTCCTCAACCTGAAAAGCTCGAATGCTGATCGAACTCTCATCGTTAAAAAAAAGTATCGAAGCAGTGCAATTATTTCTACTGCATATATATATATATTTTTTACTTCTTGATAATCCAGCACCGAAATCCACTAATAGAAGACTTGGCTCGCCAAAGTTATCCAAGTGTCTTTTACTTAGGACGGGTGGGAAGAAAATCGACGAATCAAGGTACGTCAGTCGCGTTTTTAGAAGCCCGCCTGCTATTTCAGGAGAAAGCTTAAAGAACCATTTTAATGCTAGGTTACCTCATCAAGCTAAAATTGACATGAAGTTTTTCTCTTGTTGGTCCATGCGAGTGTTTCTTCATTAGTCTTCGAGAAATTTGCATAAAAACTACAGTTTCGCGATAATTATCTTCTGTGAGTAAGTTGCACATTACCCCAATCTAAAAGATGCAAGGAGTACATTTTCCATTCACGATGCTGTAAAATTTGGATTGAACCATTGTTAGCGGATCAAATCGTAGGAGCTGTTCACATCTTGTCTCTCAAATTGAAGAAAAGGCTTTTCAGTGTTTATACTCCCGACCAGTTATGGCCGCAGTGAATAGATACAGCCCAATTTTGACCAAAAACCTCGTTATCTTTCCTTTGGAATTTAGTTACTCCCAAAACCCAAAAAAAAAACATGCATGGACTGTGTAAGTTAACTTTTTATCATTGCATTTGACTGACGAAGACGATAGCGCCCTCGCAGTGTCGCGCGGCAAAGTCTTTGTTACAGATTATAAACTAATTTACCCGGCTTTTTCAAAACTAATATTCCGACAGCCCTCCGGCGTCTTTTTGTCCTTTTCCTTCCTTGATAAAGAAACCTCAGTCTTATCTAAAATTCGTATAGTATAACACAGTTGGAGCTGATCAGAAAAAATGAATAACGTAAATGGATAACGTAGTTTAAAGCTTTTATATCGCTATCAGATCATTACAAAAAGATTGTTTTGCGCCGCTCTCAAACCCATTCGTGTATAGTAAGTGTCCAACCCAGCTTTCCTGAACCCAGAAGCCAAAGCAGGACCTTACCCTTGCCCGGAGACGAAGTTGCATCCCAGGCCTCCTACCCTTAGGTGATGTTACACGGGACGATTCGCAACGACGATTTTAGCGAAACACAGAGTTGCAATATTGGAACAATGTTGTAAGCATTCGAAACTATGACGCAACAATGTTGCAACCCTGTGTTGCGCTAAAAATCGTCGTTGCGAATCGTCCCGTGTAACATCACCTTTCGGAATTTGAATCAGCACCCACTTACATATAAAAAAGTAGCTACCACCCCAAACGGCTTAACGACACTAGCACCTTCTATAAGCCCGGCCGCCAGCGTCTATGACACCCTTTCCAAACGTACCCCTGTCAACAAGAGTCTGTGCAATAATCATCAGGAGGTGAAGGCTGTAAAACAAGCCTGGCATAGCCTGAGTTATATAACGTAGCGCCTCCTGTCTACAAAGCCAAGTTAGCTCTGAGGCGGCCCTTGGTCACTTAAAAATAATAACAACCCCCCAACCCCACTCTCCCACCTCCTTTTACATGAATTCACCCCTTTTGTCACGTCACGGTTTTTGACGACTGCGTCTGGAACATTACCTCAAAACTACCTTTAGTGAAGCCGACCACTTCAGAATATTCCGACTGCGCATCGTCTTATGAATAGTCCTATGAATCGCTGGATTGAAGCTCTGAGTCATTTGCGTCACTACCTTCGATTCAGAGTCTGCTTGAGTCATGACCAGCAAGAAGATAACTCAGAGCGCGAGCTGCTAGTCCCCCTTTTCCTCCACTTACGACTCGGTTATTGGCTCTGCCTCAGGTACAGTCTTAACTGTTTTCCCGTCAGCGAACTTACTTGGTGCTCGTCGTTCCGGTCAATGTTTGGCAGTTTGTTTCATTGAGCTGCTCAATTGTGGGCCTTTAAAGCTGCTAACTCTTGGTATCGCACAGAACTCTTTCAGGAACTCTCAAAAGACTTGCCGATTTTTTGGATAACAGAGTATTAAAACAAAATGAACTCGAATTTTGGCATTCAAGTTCATTATGAATGCGATCTGACACGGCTCAGTTCCCTTGAGCCAACTTCCAAGTACTCCCCTGACGTTTCATATGAAGAGCAATGTTCTTCGATCTCTTTTGGCGTCATGTTTGTCATGTGATGGAACAAGGGAAGCTTCCTCGCATAAATATGACGCTCTTCGCAAAATCTTCACGTTTGCTGAGGTTCATTTGACACTCCCTGGCTGAAAATGTCTTTACATCAGTGGAAGTGATTACTTAGGCCCAGTTTAAACGTCGAATTTCACATGTGCCGAACTTAATTCCTATTTTAGTCGACTAAAATAGTTAAATACGGCATTTGATTCAAACGTCGAAATTAACTCTCTGAACTCTGTCGAATTTAACTCTGTTCGCTGTCAGTATTCCCAGTAATATAATAATAATTTACTAACATTCATGCATTAAGTTCGGCACATGTGAAACGCGACGTTTGAATCAAAAGTCGAACCTAAGTCGAATCTTCGACTGTTTCAGTCGCAGATACGGCAAACGTCACATTTAATTTAATCAGTCGAATTTAATTGATTCAAACGTCGCACTTCACATGCATTTAACTCTCGCGTTAAGTTCGGCACATGTGAAATTCGACGTTTGAACCGGGCCTTATACTGTGAAACTCACCAAACCGTGAACACCAAAGATATTTATGGAATGTTATTGTGTTGCGAGAAATTAGCCAATAAGGCGCGAGATAACTAAACCGCAAACAGCAACGGTAATTAGTTCGTGGTTTTGAGGTCTGCTAGCGTATCCTGAACTTTATTGTGATTGGCCAGTACACAATCAACATTCCTGAAAATTTTCACGGTTTTCTGAGTTTGACAGTGAGGGGACACTGCCTCTGCCAGTTACCTCTCTCTTATAAAGTCAGTCCCCCTACTTGAGATTCTGGATACACCCCTGTTTGGTTATATAACTAAACTAAAATGTCATGTAACCAGATTTGTTCATGCCTTTGGTACTAATTATTGCTAATATTTTGATCACATATAAATCATGCTCTGTTCATACTGAATCAACAGAAAGAAATCAGTATTGTTGTAGTATTAAAGCTTATTGATGTTGCTAAAAGACAGCATGCCCACCAACAATTTTATACCACTCCCCTTCTTGAAAGAGAAACTAGCATATTGCCCCAGCCTGAGAAAACAGCAGACAGTTCTCGAAGCCAACACTGGTTTCCAATTCGCCGTCAAATGACGTCTGAGAAACGAGCGCAGAAATTCCATACTGATGACGCGTCACTACCCGGGTCTGGGTAGTGCTTCTGATTGGTAAAAATAAATTTCCCAAGCGGCACGACCAATCAAAAGCACTGCTCAGATCTGGGTAGTGACGCGTCATCACAATGGAATTTCTGCGCTCGTTTCTCAGACGTCATTTGGCGGGGAAACCAGTGGTAGCGTCGCCAAATTTCGGCTGTTTTCTCAGGCTAATGCTGCCCCCTCTCCTTTTTGCTATGATTTTACATTGCGTCCCCCGTCTGGTTTTACAGCCCCCTCCTGATAGTTATTGTCCAGTTCCTAAGTCCAGAGAATATTTAACAATTATTCCTCGATCCCGAATGGGCTCTGAGTCAATAGCCCATGAAGCCATGAGGGCGAGAGGAATAATTGTTTTAGTAAAATCCAACTAGTTGGTGAAAAATATCGAGAATAAAACAAGTTTAGCTAGTTAAAGCTAGTCTTTAATCCTTCTTTGCCGCCAAAAAGCCGGTGCTTTTCGCTACTAGTGGGCTGTAACATATAGCCTAGTAGTAGCTCAACCAATCAGAATGCAGCATTTATAATAGACCACTTGTTGGATTTTACTAAAAGCTGAAAGTAGCCGTATTTGAAACAGGTACTGGCAATGGCAGCTAGAACGGATTAATGGGAAAATAAAAAGAGAGAGACACCTCGTCTCCAGGGTCCTCTTGTTTTCCAAGTCATTTTGAAACCGAAAGCCGCTGGGGAAGAGACTGGAAACAGAGGGTGCCTGGACACCAGACCGGGCCACAGAAAACCCAGAGTCTGCGGAGGATCAGAGGCTGTTTCTTAGCTTCTATTAAATAGACCTTTTCACGGTTTTTTTAAACTTTTGACATGGAATTAAAAGTTCGGGGAAATCCGTCGACACCACTGAAAAGAGCGCCTTCAAATTAATAAAATTGTCAACTTTGAAAGTGATTTGCTGAAAACGCACAAAGATACAGCTCTTCAAATTCGCGAAATGTTACTGACGTTTGTCGCTCGCTAAAGAGTTATCACTTTCAGATTTGGCATTTTGACTAATTTTAAAGCGCTCTTCTCAGTGGTGTCGACGGATTTTCTCGAACTTGTCCGTATAAAAAGTTGAAAAAACTATGAAAAGGTTTATTGGCACCACTCCAAATTTAGAACAGGTGGGGAGACAGTCGAAGCGACAGTGGACGTATATGTTTTGGTTCAATTTTTTCATGGTTTAAATTTTATTTTCCTTTGTTTTGGAGTATGGTAATGTATGACAATGAGTTTAAAACAAAGGGAAATAAAATTCAAACCAAGGAAAAAATTGAACCACAACGTATACACTCTCCGCAACTAAATTTCTGATGGTGTTATGTACGAGATTTTCAAGACAATTCAAGCGACGAGCAAAGATCTCCTTTGGACGTTCACAATTTTGACGGAAAAAATGCTATTTCGAAGAGAGCTGAAAACGCATGTTTTTAGCAGTGAAATGTTTGTACTATTGTGTTAGAATTCAGAGGGAGATGGCATATCGGGCATTCTGCCCCTACAGCCAAGAGCATTGACGTAGTGATAGATAGAAAAAAAGGCATCGTTTTATCTTCTTTTCTTCGTTATTGCACACGCAATAAAATGCATTTCACAGGATGGCTCCAACTGGAGCAAGCAAATACTAATATAATTTCCAGTTGCTGACAAGATAATCATTGGACCGCAAGCTTGCTTTCTTCAACCTGTCTAAACACATAGCATTTGCGATTATCTTTTGATCTTGAAAATTGAAAATGACCGTCGGACCATCGAGACGTCGTTTTTCAAACGCTTGTTTTTCTAGTAAAATTGTTTTCCTTCAATTTGTTGATTCGAAACTACTCATAGTTGGCGGAAGGCACACATTTCTTTAAAACGTGTTTTCCAACTATTCGATACTTCCAGATACTGCCTTCTAATAAACTGCTTTCTCATCAAATTCAAATTCAAGTATAATCAAATTTAACGATTCTGCTTATCAACTCATTCATCAACCCAGTCAACTAATTAACTGTTCAAGGATTTTTAAGTCTTACACGGGCAGTCTTTGTGGTCATTTGAGCGTGGTTTTACCTAATCTTTCAGCAATCTATGTGGTTTTCAATCGCAGCCGTTTTCTCATTTACAAAGAACATTTTTCACTTGTTCGCAGCATATTTTGAAAGTTGCTGTAATCCTAAAGCTAAAAAACCTTTTGGGGTCATAATTTTAATTTCCTGATATCGTGAAATCCGCCAGGAACAAGAGAGGATAAAACCTCGTCTCGCTTTAGGATGTGTACTACAGATTTTCGTCTCACTTAGGGTGTTTAGGACGGAGCGTTCCCAGTATTTTTGCCTGCACAGGTATCGCGTAATTTTTTGCGTCAAGAATTATAGAGCAGATGAAAAACCAATCAAGCCGTCATACTCTGTGTAAAACAGCAGTTGATTCCAATGTCTTTTATGCAATGAAAACCACTCTAACCTTTATCTGTTGTCCGTTTGAGCCATGCCCTGAATGGAACCCGTTAGAAGCTAAATTGTAATTAATTTCTCGACGACCACCCCATTCGTATTCCTATCCCCCACCCCCGGGGGAAGATGCTCTGCTGGCATCGCAGCAAAGCAAAACGCGTTAAACACGAATTAGAAAAAACGCCAAATAAGGTACAATTAAAAAGGACTGAAGCTGTTAAAGTAGCCAGGAAACTAAAATCGCTGCTGGAAAATTAGTAGATTTTCTGTGTTTGAGGCGAAAGGCTGGAGACAACAGCTGTCAGGTACAAGAAAAATTTACCCTCAATCAGTCAATATTCAATGCAATTATGTATTTGCTTTACTTTTTCAGTCGTACAATTTCAATTTTTAATTCTCACCAGCCTTTTCACCGACGAAGATTTTTATCTTTCTGACATCAAATTCATCTTTTGATAGAAGAGATCACTGATGGTCTTTTTTATTTATTTTAAAGATTATTTCGCGGCAGCATTTTTTTCACCAATATTATTTCTAATATACAGAAATACACTGTTTAAGACGTTTGGGAAAGACGTAAATCTACATCCGTAAAATAAGATTTTTATTTACTGTCTTGACGACTTAGAATCAGATACGTCGTTTTAATTTCCCCCAGAAAATGTTTCGCAAAGTGGAAAACTGAAATCATTTTCTGATTCATCACTCCTTCCTTAAATTTCATCTCGAAAAGGTCAGCCTTACTTTGAGCAGTATAAAGATCGGTTTTGTTCGAAATTTGCTTTTGTAGGGAGTCTGTCTTTAGGTAAGATGGCAGCTCAATACGAAGCTGGCCTCGTTAGGTTTTCTTTTTTTTTTTGGAATGCTCCGACCGAAGTTACGATTTGATTTTAAAGTCTGCGACGAAGGTTTTTCACTCGTCGTCTGCGTTTTAAGCAAATATTTTACCAGAAGGCTAAACGAAAATTACAGTTATTTATGAGTCCTTTTTCATTGCTTAAAATGAAATCGTAATCAGCCAACAAGCTTGTTTAAACTCAGATATCGACCACATGTTTGAATTTGGTTTATTCCGCGTAGGCACGCAATAAAAAAAAAACCTCTAGTAACACAGTTAAATCCAAAAGTTGGAATTTTTCCATAAAACGGATTGCTAACGATGTAACACGACCATGGTTCATGTTCTTGTTGCATCTTATAAAAGGCTGTTTTAGGATGACAGACAGCTGAAATTAAATTGAACAAATAGTAGTGGACGAAAAATTAAAAATAAGATAAACCGGAACTGGAAAAATGTTTTCTTAGTACACAGTCGTGTTGGAATAAAGAGAAATTTGTCTTAAATTGAAATAAGATCCTTCCGCGGGGATGGAAAACACAAAATGGTAACTTATGCTCATTGTAATCTAAAGCAAAAACAATGCACTCAAGAATTAAAATTGGAGCAAAACACTCCAGTAATTGCTCCATTGAACAGAAAAATTGTTGTAAATTGCTCTTCTTTGAGAAAGCCGCTGATATTGTATATGCAAAAAAATATTTTAAAACATCTTTGTTTTTGTTAGGGACGTTTGCTGATGCTTAAGTTCGCTTTACTTTGAAAAGGTGAACGGGACACCAATCAATTTTAAATACACAACTCAGAAGGGTAACATATGTGAGCAACTGCTGTTTTTTCCTAATTAAGCATTGGGTGTCGCTTAGATGATTATCTTTTGTTTAATTTGAGTCTTTCTTTTCGTTGTCCAAAATAAAAATTTATCTTCTCTGATGCTTTCTACAGTCGAATGTTCTATGTAAAAAAAAGCATCTCACTCTCTTTATATACGAGTAAAACTTTATTAAAGGAAATATAAACTTCATATCTTTAGGGGAAAAAAAACAATATCGTTAAGTTTTGTGCTGTTTTCAGGCTTTAATTTAAACTTACTAAAAATCTATTACAAAAGGATTAAAACAAGAATCTGTTTAAAAGTGAACTTTGCTTAAAACTAACAGGTACCTTTAAAAAGGTAGGATCAAGAAAAAAGCGATTTTTCAGACTTACTAAAAACGCCAAAAAAAAAATGAAATCCTATCCAATCTTTCACCTGCCAGGAAGAACAATGAGTTATTATGATTTCCTGCAGAAATCGTCCTAATAATTTATATAATAACCATGGTGCGAATCCGGATTTTTTTATATACTTATCCGATGGGGGCTTTCAAAACTTCCCAGATCACGACAGGCTTGATATCGTTAACATCTTGTGTTTGTGTTCTAAATTTGAATCTGAAGCGAGGTTTTGCTCTTCAAAGTAAAGGTAAAATGTCTACAGGGTGAAACATTTAATTTGTTTATGCGGGGAAGTTGCTGATACCGTCTGTGTGAATACCCCACATCGCTTGACTAAAGAGGCGACAAAGTAATAGCGAAGTAATATTCTATTCATTTATATTCCTTTATGATTATCTTTGGGCTTTTTTTCACGTGATTTAAAGAAAAGGCATAGATGATAGTATTGGGTAGCTGTTAAGGTTGTTCCTCATTAGCACCACTGAAACGTTGAAAGACTGATGATCGTCGCGGAATAAATTTATATGATCCCCTTTCAGCGAATTTTTTTTTTTCTCTTTCCAGGTGGTTAAACGAGGGTAAGCCTTTTCACTTTTTTAAAAGACAGTATTTAAGAAGGTTTTTGTTATGCTCAATTCGATTTAAAGAGAAGCTAAAGAGAATATAGTTTTGCAGTCCTTTTTCGGGGATGACTGATTTGCAGTTCTAGAAGAACATATCGCAGCAAAATGCCTAATCTGATCTGATATTTCAGGCTATTTGAATTCATATATTAAAACCTATTAATTGCACTCTTTATCTCGATCGCAGATTGAACGCTTTCTTGGAGTGAACAAAGTTAAACAAAAATCATGTCCACCAACAGTACACATCCTACGAACTTGTCTACTAGTCTAGCCGGCAAGAGATCATCAACTACGTTTAGTTCTCTTTACGCCAGAAGTTTAATTTCCCTTTACATTTTAATCATCGTCATATCTCTGAGTGCATATTGCGTGATAATTCTGACCGTCTATCTAAATCGTCGCCTAAGAACGATCTGCAACTTCTTCATCATTAGCTTGGGAGTCGCCGACGCCATAATTGTTACCATGGTAATGCCAGTCAACATCAGCCAGCTTATGGGTACCTTTCGTTTCCAATCCGTCGCCCATTGCCGATTTGTGGGAATTGTCAGCCTCCTCAGCCTCTCCGCGGTTGCTCTCAACCTCTGTACTGTGAGTATGGAGAGGTTTTTTGCCATCGCCTACCCGTTTAAATACGAGGCGTTCACCACGACGAAGACAACGGCGGGAGTAATTGGCGGCGTCTGGCTGTATTCGCTTATCGCCGCGCTTTTGCCAATGATGGGCTGGCGTTCACAGCCGATAGAACTCAAAGGCAATGTGTGTCTAAATGAAAACCAGGAAAGCTACACTCTTTTCGTGACAATTGGTAGTTTTTTCCTTCCCGCTATCATCATGGTCTCGTCAAACGTGATAGTCTATCGTATCGCTACAAATCATGCAAAGAGGGTTATTCGGATCGTTCCAGTGGTGGGACCTCGCGCGGATTTACTTCGTAAAAACTTCCGCGCCGCGAAGCGTATTTCACTCATCGTCGGGGCCTTCCTCGTTTGCTGGGTCCCTCATATGGTGGTGTTGGTAGTAGGCATGTATATTGGAGCTAGAAATGTGCCACTTACTGTGTACCCTGTAACCCTGTCTTTGCAGTACAGCTGCTCAGCGGTGAACCCGTGCCTGTTTTGTTTTACCAACCGAGAGATGAGAAAAACGCTTAAGAAAGTCGCTAAAAAGTCAATGGGAAAGAGACCAGAGACATCGCACTCCGCAACAAGTGACCCGGGAATGGCGATGCAGAGAAGGCGTTCCACTTTTGGAGGTATGAGCCAAACCACGGAGATCTCCAATCCGCAGTAGAGATGAAGGGGACGGCGAGAGATGAAGGCAAGAGCAGTTGGTTTTGTGAGGATGGGCAAAAGCATGGGCGAGAGTAAATGGCAATTTGTACCCAAAATGCTCCTCATCATTATCATTATCATCATCATCATCATCCTCATAAGCACATCCTTAGCGTCACTATCATTATCAACACCATCATCATCATCATCATCGTCATCAGCATCATCGTCATCAGCATCATCGTCATCACAATCAGCATCATCTATCTTGACCTCTGAGTTGGACCACAGCAACAAACCTTTTCCAGTTTTTAAAAAGGCATACATGAGACTTTAAATAGCTCCTTTCTCCTATATGATCGCTACCTCCCCTGTACTAGCGTTAGACCATGAATCTTTCTGAATGCATGGTGTTTATTTGACCGACCGCTTGCCCTAATTCAGTGTTGACAGCGAAAATTGCACACGGCGAGGTAAATTGGTCTTTACACCTTAAACCTGAATAGCCTGTCCACAGACATTTTTCGTTTCGTTTTTTTTTCTTCTTTTTTCAACAGTTCGGCGGCGCGCGCGAAGCACGAGAACGAGCGCGAAACACGAGAAAAAAATAAAGAAAGGAACGTTTGTAGACATCTTTGGGAAAACAAGAGATTTATTAAGTCCCTCCCCTCCCCTATGTCAACGCCTTGTCATTTAATAGCACCTCTGCGTTTGCAATACTGCCAATTAAATTAGACCAATCCCATTGAAGATATTAAATGTAGACATATTAAATTCTGCAAGCAGAATACTGCAATTTTTATCGTACTACGTAAAAATTAACTCTGCGAGACATCAACACGACACCGAAGGAACTCAAAACAGAGCGGGATTGAAGCCATAGTCAGCTGTTTCGCCCTTTTTGGGGCTCGTCAGTATGGTGCAACAACCAGAGAAAGCTCTGACGAAAAATATCCGCGCAGAATTTAATATGTCTACATTATTATTATTGTTGATCAGGTCTTTATAGATCCTACGTTTTTCGGCATATTCGTTTGCGGTCCTTTGCAGTCCCTTGTGGTTAATGTTTATCTTTAAGATATTAAATTCTTGCTTATCCTCCGCGGATCCTATTTCCATTTGCGCGCGACGATCTCTAAAGAAAAAACTAGAGGGCCTAGGGCTAACCTAGGAATTACTGAAGTCTTATCAGTCTTAGTAAACTGTGAGGTTGATTGCCCGGGGATACTCTTAGTCTGCGTGCAAACGGTCGCAACATTGTTGACAAACAACTCCCAACATTGTTGGATGTTACATGTTGCGCATTGTTAGATGTTGTTGGCTGTTGTTGCGCAAAGTTTGAAACCGGACAAACTTTTAGCCCCGCGCAAGCGGACCCAACATTTTTGGCCAACAACTCCCAACATTGTTGGAAGTGGTTGCGTCCGTTTGCACGTAGCTTTATATGAAAATGCTGGTGTCATGTTGGAATTCCTTCTCCACTCCTTCCCGGGCTCCAAAATAACCTAAAAGGAACCAGAATCTCGTCTTACAAGCGTAGCTCAAATCGTGGCTTCCCCAGAGCCCGGGAAGTAGTCGAGTAACAAATTGTTCCAATCATTTCAGGTCTCAAAAACCTTAAAACCTCCAAAAAAGTACCGAGACAGGTCTTGTGGTTTTCATCTCGTCACGCAATTAACTTTCTTATAATAAAAGCAATAATATTTAAAAACCAATAAACACTTAAAGTCATAAAAAAGTGATCCGCATATACATACCGTATTTATTCGATTAACTGCCCTAGGCGCTTAATAAATTTTCACCATTTTCGGCAAGTGTAGTATGTTTATTTTGCAACAAAACAATAAATGGTAATAACAAAACGTGAAGATGTAACAAAGAAAGGTTTCTGTAAAATACTCTGAAGAAAACTCCGTCTTCGGGGAATTCTCTTATTGGTAGTTATTCAATCTCATTGTCACTCAAGTTAATAAGTGAATAGACCGATTGCAAATATGGCGACGATTTCACCAAAGCGAGGCTTTTCGGTAGCAACCGTTGCCAGGGGCTGGTTGTCTTTGTTTACCTGTGCCGTTGCTGGAAAGACTGCAGCTTCTCAGGCGTCTTTTCCTCTAAATTCGATAAAAATAAGTTAATTTTCTTCGTTGAAAGAAGCTTCAATCTGGTATGTACGCTTTGAATACTGTTTTTCTGTGCTAAATTGAACGATCAACTGACGTACAGCAATCTCAGACAGAGTCATTTGTAGCGATCGCGATACTTCGACTGCCTGATATTTTTCATTCATTGTATTTAAGGTTCACATGTAAGCTTAAATATTATCATTTTAAAAGCTGATCTTCAATTTTTAGAACTGTATTGCATGCCATTTTTGCTGTAGATTTATAAATAGTGCCATGCCGGATAGTGGTTGCGTGCCTTTGTGCTGCAAGAGTGGTTATCGTGTAGGGCCGGATGGAAAAAGATCGTGTATCATTGCCTTCCATCGGATGCTGTAAGACTGAAGGTACTACTTTCAAAATTATCTTTCATTAAACCTATCGTTTCAGATTTCTGATATTTCTCGATACAACTTATATTTCAGGAGTGGCTTGTGAAAATTCGACGAGACTTGGGAATGCTGAATGGTTTTACCGGTGTTTCGAACATATTTCACAATGGTATTATATGTGAATGGAGGAAGATCGTCCAGTAGTTTAACCATAGTCTTCTCAGAGGGACAAAATCTAAACTTTTCCTCATTCTCCCTAATAAGACCTGTGTCGCTCTTTTTGCTTCGAGCACGAACTGCAGCGGCGGTATCTTGATTATTATTAGGGAACTTGAGCAAAGACGTTTTTGAGCGACGAACGTCAACCGGAAGTGAGGTTTTCTTCCTTTTCATATGCCTTGACGCTATCAAATTTTCATTGCTAACTTTCTTTTCTCTTTTAAAGACGATTTACCCGAGAGTTTTAACCAAACCCCTGCCCAATGATGCAAAAAGTCCACTTCCGGTTGACGTCCGTCGCTCAAAAACGCTGTTGCTTAAGCTCCCTAGTACTTCCTTCGCTCTGCCCAAGAAAGAAAAACAAGGGACGCTAAATTTAAACTTGCAATCACTTAGACAGAAAAAAATAATGGGACGAAAGACAAAGGTGCATTAAAGTTTTCAAGTGTATTTAATCATTTAAAACAGAGAGTTGCTTACTTTGCAACAAGTTGGGCCTTCACTGTTAATCCTTTAATTCAGGCTCACTTTCTTCCTAAAAAGAAATTCTTTTAATTCCTTCACATGCATATTTTCCACAGGCCTATCCATTATGAAATTAATACTGTTCGGTGAAAAGAACATACAGTGAAACTGAGTCTAAGACATTTTCAAGAAGTTCAAGTTCAAAGTCGGAAATGTAATAACAGTTCACACATCAGTTCATCGCATTCGTGATTTTTCCTATCATCTACGTTCCGATTTGTATAATATAGGCAAAGTAAAAAGCACTGACCTTTGTTTTAACACAATGAACCGACGGTGACTTCTTGAAAGTTTTTTATTGTTTCCAGAGTGAAAAAACAACAACATAACGGACTCGCATTAGCATATAAACAAGCGACCAGCCCTTAGCAACGGTTGCTACCGAAAAGCCTCGCTTTGGTGAGATCGTCGCCATATTTGCAATCGGTCTATAGAGTGTTTTCACTCACGTGGCCAGCATCTATGCAAATTTATTAGAACAAAAGAAATCATTTGCATAAGAAAAGAGTACAACTCCCAGAGGATTGGTTTGGGACACCAACATGGCCGCCGTTTCATTGTTTTGGGACACCAATATGGCCGCCGTGACGTCATGTGAAAACACTCTATAAGCCATTTTACAGATTCGGATGGAAGCGAGGCTGACGGTGACCTTGTTTTGATACAGACCTTCCTGCTTTGTTGTGTGAATCACGTTATTCTTATGCTAACTAGTATTTTTCAAGGAAAATTTCCATAACAACGCAAAGGAGGTTTGTATCAAAACAAGGTCACCGTCAGCCTCACATTCACTCGAAGGCTAGGGTACTAAGTTCACAACTCTAAAATGGTCTATTCTCTAGTGCTGCCTCCTCGATGTCCGACACCGTAACGCCGAGCGAGAGAAATAGGACAATTGCACGATGACGATATTTGACTACAACTACCAGAATTCATTTCGTTTTTGCTTTGTTATTTAAATTTGCCAATTCCGCTGAGGATAAAAGAACAATAGCCTTAATTTGCACAAGAAAACAACACACTCAAGGATTCTGGTAGCTGTAGTAAAATGACGTCATCGTGCAATCGTCCTATTGCGGCTGAAAGAACTTTGCGCCAACATGGAAATAGGAGTTGAAACTTATGGGAAATTCCAACACTCTCGTAGACAATGAATTTAGAGATTGTAAGCCAGTGAATAAATAATATTAGTATAATTACATCGATGACTATCGAAAATAGAGCGCTGTGATTGGCTAAGAGCTTCGCACTATCCCGCTATAATCACCGCGCGGTGATTATAGCATTGAAGGCTGGCAGTTTTCAAAATGGCAGCCAGATTTTTTGATGTTTCGGGTCGGAAATTGATCAATAATTTTATTTTCTCGAATAATCATCAATGTAATTATACTAAGACAATTAGTCGCCTCAGGCGACGTGAATATTGGCGAATAGTCACCTCGACTTCGTCTCGGTGACTATTTAACAATTATTCCTCGAGCCCGAATGGGCTCTGAGTCAATAGCCCATGAGGCCGAAGGCCGAATGGGCTATTGACTTAGAGGCCATGAGGGCGAGAGGAATAATTGTTTTAGTAAAATCCAACTAGTTGGTCAAAAATATCGAGAATAAAACAAGTTTAGCTAGTTAAAGCTTGTCTTTAATCCTTTTTTTGCCGCCAAAAAGCCCGCGCTTTTCGCTACTAGTAGGCTATAACATATAGCCTAGTAGTAGCTCAACCAATCAGAATGCAGCATTGATGATAGACCACTAGTTGGATTTTACTAATCGCCGATATTCACGTCGCCTTCGGCGACTAATTGTTAAATACTACTCTCGCGCAGTTAATTATTTTGGGTGGGAGGGGGAAGGGGGGTGGGGTGGGGTGGGCGCTTATTTGAGTTTGAGTAGTAGGGGGTAGGTGCTAAATCGAGGTTGGGCGCTTATTCGAACTTAAGGAAAAGAATATCCCCCAAACTCACCTAAAAATAAAAAAGTCTCCTATCGAGATACAAGGCTTATATTTAAAGCTAAAAAACTATTATGCAACGGAAATTTCAGCCCTGTCCTCGCCCCTGCCCAAACAAATTACCTCCATAGGTTAATACCACAACATTTTTTTTCAAGTAACGCGATACAAGCAACAACAACAAAAGCTAAGGGAACGTTCATTATTTTTAAGGGGAAGAGGAGGCTGGTGGGATTTGATGGAAAGCTCTTGTAGTATACGATGACCCCCTTTTCCTCAGAAATTTTTTCGGGTGCTCCCACCCCCTTTGTAGCCTAAAATATTTGAGATGACCCCTCCCCCCCCTCTAAAAAAGGACAGAGATGGAGAGAAAGAGCAGACTGTCGATTTGGCAAGTTTTTGGCATTTTGGTGGAGTACATAAAATGTAGAATTGATTTTTGGTACACAGTTAAGTAGGGGGCACCCGGGGGCTAGCTCAAATCTCAATTTGTTTATGAACGTAAGAAACTCTGGTTTTTGGCATTTTGGTAGACTTTTTGCATTATTACAGATACCGTCAAAAAACGGTTTCTGGCATGACTCCCCCTTAAATTCCAACAACGCCTCCTACCTAATAAGCAATGAATGGTCCCTAAATGGCTCCAAATGTGTTAGATCATCTTCGATCTTGCTCTCTTGAACTTATTTAGAATACAGGTCACCGTGCTACGGTGAATAAACAACACTAGAAGTGTTGCAGCCATGATTAATAATTTCACGCGCGTTTTGTCCAAATCCTAATAATTTTAAGGATTTGGACAAAACGCGCGTGAAATTATATTCCCTAATTTCACGAGTATACCATTTGATTGCCTATTAATATCATGGGTGACGAATTACGTTAGCAATCGAGGATTTTTGACTCGTTTATCCTGGATCGTATCGATCGATCGTGAACTCCACTCTCTCAACGACTCGCGTGTCGACTTAAGGAATGGTTCTCGGGCGAGTATGAGACCCCCAGCATTGTGTCAAGTTAGCCGTTAACTAATGCCAAACTTTATTAACGTTTTGTTCTCGCATTTCGGTAAACAGTGATCGATCCGTACCGAAGTTCGTGTCCGCAGACCTCTTTAAATTTGTATTTAACACAATACTTCAATTTCGTCAGCCGTGGGAAATAATTTGCTTGAAAAGCCTACCATTCTCTCTTTTTTGCGTGAATTCTACCGGGAATCTATTCGGCTATTAGAGACCTTAAGATACCCCGAAATCGGTGTACGGGTAACTGGTAGCGCCATGTTTTTTTCATTTTGTGGTGACGTCATCGACCTTACCCGGTAGAACCAGCCGTTTTTCCGGGGTAGACACCAGTTTATCCGTAGAAGATTTACGAGTAGCTGTAAGTCCTACATGATGGAGAAACGAGTAAGTTTTTGAGACTTTTGAAGTACAAATGTAAATTGTATGACTCCTTGGCAATGTTATTGCAAGTCTGTTCAAATATTTTTGCCAAATTTGAATTTTAGCTGCAAAGAAAGCGCTTCAAAATGTATTGATTTTGGACCTCAAATGCGCAGGTTGAACTCTGAAAGAACATTCGTAAAGAAGAATTTTGGATACATATGATAGACTTTATTAAACAATTCAGTCAACGTATTTCAGAGGAAAAAGAGTCAACCTCGCCGCCGCAGCCGCCATCTTTGTAAACAATCCTTACCAATCCCCGCGCGTTAATTCTTCGGGTATCTTGATTGAAATTGAAATGAACATTTTACGTGTACGGGTACACTACCCGTACCCGTACACCGATATCGGGGTATCTTAAGGTCTCTATTGAAAACTGCGATGTGTCAGTGCGGATATCGCAAAATAAATCAGGTGAGTGTGATTTCGTTTACAATAATTATTGTAGAAACGAATTACGATTTTCGATAAAGCATTATTCGTAATTTTTACCTGTTA
Source organism: Porites divaricata (assembly GCA_038088405.1). NCBI lineage: Eukaryota > Metazoa > Cnidaria > Anthozoa > Scleractinia > Poritidae > Porites > Porites divaricata. The sequence goes on along the minus strand of JBBMOI010000010.1, from coordinate 12,028,414 downwards.
AACTAAAAGCCAACCCAAAGAAAGTGTAGTAAAGTGTACTTCTTTTTTAAGAGGGAATCCGTAGTTTTACCGACACCCGATCAGCAAATTAAGGCAATGTATTAATTTTTGAAAAGCCAAAGTAACAACTTTACCTTGAAGAATTTGATGTTGGTTTTTGGCGAATTCCTCTCTTTTGACCTTGACGAAGTTGAACCTTCCACATCCGGGGGATTGGGAGGAAAACTGATTCCCGCCAAAGCTTCTGTCACGTTTGGTCACCGCAGCGTTCGTGAAACTTCAAGGCTTTTTTGTCTTTTTTTGTTTTGGTTCATGGTTCAGAGCATCGTTCTTTCGTAGTTCCATGACTGATTAGAACAGATATGTCTTTTTGAATTTGAAAACTGAAGTAAAAGACCAGTGAGAAAAACTCCTTAAAGAAAAAAGAAAAGTAGAAGGTAAGCGCTTTTATTTCAGTTCAATCTGAAGTCGCCACCTACAACCAAAGCAGTAATTCAGTGTTTGTTAGCTCAAGTAAGAGCGTAGTTTCTGCCGGTATTGTTTTCGATTCCGGTAAAAAACAATAAGCTTAAGATTAACTTAAGTTTAATTTAAGCTTGTTGTTTTTGTTGCCCGGGTATTCCTTTTATGCGTTTAGTTAAGACGCGATGGTGATTACAACTCTGGTGTACCTTAGTTTTGCAAGTTTCAGTTTTATTTCTGGCTAAATGTTGTACAGAAATTAATAATAAAGACACAAGGCTAGTTTACTCCGCCAGTTCGCCGACCGATCGCTATTCTATTTTCGCGTGTGCTGCCATGCCGACGTGTGAAGGCACAATATTTTCACTTTGGTGTGTTTGGTTCGGCCTTCGGTTCATCAACCCAGCTTTGCTAATTAGAGCAAAAAGATTTGCTAAAGTCATACTATGGTCTGAATGGTTTACTGAGTGTGTTCAAGGGATTTAAAAAAAAATTGAGATAGCAGTCCAAAAGTGGCTCAGATTTTCAACCGAATGTGAGAAATCTTTGAAAACCTCACTGAAAAAACTACAGGCTGTATTCAATTTTTTTTGGCATTCGTGTATTACGGGGTTTTCCTTTGGTATTCAGGCAGGGATGACGGTTTCAGCAAGTTCTTTTCCCCGTACGTCTTTTTCTGCTGTAAGCAAACATTCTGGGACAAAGTGCGTTTGAAGAATTTTATTTTTAGCGATGTCCGATTCACTGGCATCTGTAATCGCGCAAAAACCTTATATGCTTCTGTCGCTCCTATCATTGTTTCAATTAGTTACGCTCGAGCTTACCATATGCTTTTGAAAGTGGTGATATCATTGTCTAATATTTAACGGCAAAATAGGGCTTTTTTTACTAGTTTTACTTCTAATCTCTGGATCGAGGAGTGAAATCGCCGGTAGGTCTACACAACGCGTTCCAAAGAACTGAATGCACTGATTTTTAAGGCTGGCAAAATTGTAGCGTGTAAAGTTGTATAGACTTGAAGCTCAAGTATTGTACATAAGTATAGTATACTTTCGACTCAAAAACGTTTTCGATGCCTGGCCTCCACTGTAAATGAGAGGTTTTAATCAGCATATAAACATTGAAATTTTCAAAAAAATTAAGGTGGCTCTGATCCACCCTCTAATTTTTTGTGCTAAACTGATGATCATCAAAATTCAAGTATGGAAACCTCAGGGATTTGAAAATTAAATTAAGGGTGTTTATAGTTGCTTAGGAAACCGGCGAAGTCAAGAAAAGGATGACTACTTCTGTTAAGCAATAATTTGGGTTTTGTTAATACCATTATGGCAGTATCGATTTTCTCAACGCCCTTCGGGGCTGGAACAATATAGTAAGAGAATGACAACCACATTGAAGAGTGAATTGTGAACCTAGGAGCTGTAAGTGAATAAACAACCAGTGAGCCAGAAGACTTTATTTTGTTGTAAGGGTAAGATAGTCCCCTACGAAAAGTCCTTTCAACACAGCGTACTGCAAATCTTGTATTTCGATTGACTGACGTTAGTTTCGTCTTAAGAGTTTAGCTCAGGGGGGGGGGGGGGGGGGGGAAGCTACTTCCCATACATTCTCTTAAGGTGGCTGAACACAGTTTTGGCAGTTTCTGAGTATATGTCGTTTTGCCAAATCATGGCAAGAGAAAGGTTGCAGCTCACAAGCTGAAACTTGGCAAGTGAATAATATACTGAGGGAAGTTTTTGGTTGATGGATAAAATTTGACGATTTTGTAGTTTCCATGGCAACATGAACGATTGAATACAACCCTAAAATTCCACTTTTGTCCAGTTTGCATAAAATTCGCTCATTAGATTTTCCTATAAACTTGCACACACCTTACTATGATTAATCATAACCATTTGAAACTTATTTGACCAAATTTTAACAGACGGGTTTTTAGATAATCATTAGTATAATTGTCCTGTAATTATTAAATGTGTTACAAAAATCGTCTGTTCAACTTCCATTTTAAAGTTCTCATTATTTAAAATACAATAAAAGTAAAAATTCTGCCAAATATCACAAAATTTTAATGAGTAGATTTTGAGAAATTGTCTTCTGTGTACCTTTGCTTTTTGCGCCGCCATGTTTGTTTGTCTAATTTAAAACACGCGCGGTCACGCGAGTTACCGCTGACCGCCCGCAAAACTGTGTTCAGCCACCTTAAATGAAATCCAAACGATGTTCTCACAACTTGCAAAGCGATCAGCAAGGGTCTTGCCAGCGGATTTGGTACTGATCATGCGCATTACGTCAAAATCCATAGATCAACGGTCTTGAGAAGAAACAAAAACATGGCGGTCGAACGCGGGACTGTTTCTCACTATTATATTTTGGTAATTCGCAAATTTATTGATTTGATGTCGCTTTTCAGACATAGTGTGTGGTTTTCTTTTTCTGTTAAACAATTTCCCTCTGCAGAGTTTGGATTATGCAACATATAGCTCCGTACTGATAAGAACCGCCGAAGAGTTGAGCTATCGAGCAGTGTTTTGCAGCAAACCTTAGGAAAGTTAAAGTCGCTTCAAGGTACAGATCGTTCAGTAGTAGTTCTGATTTGTTTATTAGGATCGTTTTGAATTTTAACTTTGGATTCAAGATGTTGACTGATCGTAATAAACGAAGTGAAATGTTATGAAGTGTGAATGTTTATCTGTTGTTAATTCAGTTATGATATGTAGAGCTGCAAGCTCATATTTATAAAGCTTTCTGAATATTCTTACTTCCGATAAATTTGACACTTTCTCCAGTAATTTTTATCAGCATCAAGTTATCCTTGCTCGGCAAAAACGATGTAACCTATACATCGATCGAGCGCGTTGTTGTTGGTTAGATCCAACGCAGTTGTGTTTTAGTTTCCCCCGCAATTTCAGTACCGAAAGACAAATACGATATGCAAGAAGAACAAAGATGCAAGATATTATTTTTTTCAATTTTTTAAGCATTTTTGGGTTCGCTTCTTGCTTCTAAAAAGTGCTCCTGGTCTAAAAATATTTACTGTGGGAAAAAGAAATGCTGCAATTATCCGCTGGCCATCACGCAGGGTGATCGCTTTGCAAGTTGTGAGAACATCGTTTCTCGGTCCCAGACCTCGTCTCTTCCCCTCCCCCCCCCCCCCCTCCCCCCACCTGGTTTAGCTCTTCGTATTAGCAGTGAAAACTGAGAGAAAGCCAAGTTTTATGCCATAAAATACCTTAATACAAATCACCAGAAGATGCACTTTGATACATCGTTTTTAATTGACTACGGGTACGAAGTAGTCGAACATGTTTGCAGTGTAAAGCTTATGGTATTCGACGAAACGAAACGAAAAGAAACAAGTACTGTGATTCTGTGATTTAATTTTGGAAATGAAAATCTGTAACTTGTGAAATGAACCACTAGCAGATTAATAGAAGATACTTTGCTAAGTTGGCTGCTGTGGAGATTTAACTCACTTTATTTTTGGCTCACCATTTTTTAGTTGGCAAGCCAGATAGTGTGTTGCATCCTGAAATTAAACTGATGCTGGTGATGGACGTTTTCAGTGGAAAGCGAAGGTATATAGTAATCATTGTTACACTGGTCTATCCAACTGGGGCTCAAATTCAAAAGGTGCAACTCAGAAACAAACCTGCGAGAGATTTATAACCTGTTTCGCTGCTTGCAACCCGCTCTAGTTTGTTTAACTTACACATTTCATATGCAACTACCTTATTCTCCTTTATTTTTGCGGGACTTAAATTTCGCGAAAATTTTCTCGGCACATTTCGCGAGTCTTTAATTTCGCGATCGATCGCGGAGAAAAATTGTGTTTGCAGGGAATTTAATTTCGCGAAATTGACGATTAAGTGACTTTATTTTTTCTACAAAAATTGTATGCTAATCAACAATTGAAACAAAACCAATATGCTGTTCCTTGGCGGCAGCAGTTGTTCTTCCGAGTCATTATCGAGTACAAGAGAGAATGATTCTCTCTTGTGAGTATCGAGAGCATCGTAACGGTTACATGTCCTTTCTAGGAGATCTCAATAGGGACTTTAAGATCCAACGACGCGACGGCCACGAGAACGTCGCTTAAAAAAGTGTATTTGCGTTCTTTCAGTCTTTACAGGGATTATTCGTACCCAATTACTTTGTCAAATGTAGGCGAACCCTCCTGAAGCTGAATTTCAAGGGACCATATTCAAGCTCAGAAAGAGAAATAAAATTTCGTCGTTGCTTGTTTACGTCCTCCATAAAACACGAAATTAGGCATTTTCACGTCGTAGTCGTGCAAAAACGGGAAAGAAATGTACAAAAAAGTGTGATGCACGTGCAAAGCTGTTGTTTTGCTTATGAAACCTATTGTTTTTTTGACGTTCTCGTCGCCGTCCTCGTCGTTGGATCTTAAAGTCCCTAATAGAAATTTGGAAGCCCATCGATCGTTACGCAATCGCAGCTAACAAACGGCTCCTTGGTCGCCTGGCCGATTCGATTAGGCCATTTGCCCAGAGAGATTTCTAGAGCTACTCGCTTTTTCTTATTGAGAGGTGGGATGGTTCATCTTAAAGTTACTGATGAAAACTATCGTCGATCCCCATTGATTCAGTGAGGTCTTGAAATTCCTGTTGAGGTGATATGTGAAATGGGACGATACACCATGGAACAGGGCAATAATGGAAAGATACAAAACACTCGTAACTACACACTACAAGGAGCCGTGACAGGATGGTCAATTTGATGACTGTTCAAAGGATGTATTGGAGGAATTGTGCGAAGATGATTACTCAGATGCCAAAGAAGAACTTGAGGCGAATCTTGACACTGATTAACATCTAAAGTTGATAGATGATAGCTCCTTGTACTAACACCTTGTGTTAAAAATTGTTTAGGACCCTTGAAAACACGAATACATGATTTTCCTATGTGCATTAAATTTCGCGAAATCAAAGTTCGCGGTCGTTATTTTTCCCTCGAAAATCGCGAATTTAAGAACCCGCGAAAATTAAGGAGAATAAGGTAAGTAGTGTTTATAGCCTGCGTATCACGGTCAATGACTCATTGAGGATTTGAGTAACGTTAACGGAAACGGGGTTGCACCTTTCAAAAATATGAGGATCAAAGGCAATGACAGTCTTAATCGTGGTTTCAAACTTACCTTTGGGACAGTATGTGTCCCGCTGTTCGTGGTGAAAATTCATCTTTTTAGTAGGGTGTACCGCAGAGGGGGGGGGGGGGGGGGTCCTTTGCACCTCTCAGCTTTGTGGGGATTGCGGGAAAATTGTGAGGAAACATGGCGTGCTTTACTGATTTTTAGGCTGACGATTCGCAAATCTATTTGTCGTTTGACTCGAACCTACCTGGTCATAAACGCTGCACCCAACCTCAAGAATGCGGCGTTTATTCAAAGATTACAAGAAAAACCTCGATACACTCCATCCAGACAAGTACGATTTAGTATGTTTGCGAAATTGAGTCTATGGAACTCTGAAACACATCATTTCTGTTTTACGTAACATTTAAAAATAATTTATCGTAATTGTTGTCGGTGATTTTGAAATAAACCCGCCCTTGATTTTGAATCACTGATCAATAAACGCCGCCGCATCGGAAGGCTTAAAAATTCAATAACCAAAAAGATCGTACTGAAAACGGTATTGAAATAGAAATATCAGTTTGTTTTCTCTTCGCCGTAGGCATTGGGATCTGTTTGCTGTTGTTTCCAAACCACTGAGAAGAAGACCGTGAAAGACCGCCTGATCGAAGGTTAGTTGTTTCCCAACCCTGTGATCATGCCTCAGGGAGTTTGGGTCTAGAATATGGTATCATTTTCCGGGAAACTGATCAATTGGTTGAAGATTTTAGCAAATTAAAAATATAAAAAATTCAAATCGGTTTGTTTTGGCTACTGTGCTAGTGACTTCAGTAGTTTCTGGAAAACAGCTATACCCTAGGATAGGGGGATTTGAGGAGTTTAGTCTAGTAATAGGATAGTACAATTCAGCTGAACTAACTCTGGTATGGGCTAATTAGGGGTTCCAGGGTCCCAGCGGCACATCTCCACCTAAAAAATTCTAAAGTACTCCCCGGGGACCATGGCAAGTTCCTTGGTCATGGTGGGGAAAACAGCTAGGGGCGAAACGAGAGATCTTCAAGGTGTACGCACGGGAAGAAATGGTAGAGCGCCGAAGGCGCACCAAACTAGTAGGGTCTGGGGGCATGCTCCCCCATAAAATGTTTGAATTTGGGACCTGGGAATTGCCATTCCCTGCGTTTTATGCGGGACATTTTCAGTAAATAAATACGAAGGAAAATGCAGTAGTTAGTTGTTTATTGTACCTATCCCTAGTTTTATCGGTAACGTACAGTGTTTACGGAAAAAAAAAACAGTAAAACGGTAACGATATCAAGGAGGTTACATACAAAGGTCGAGACGTTTGCCCTTCTGACGGGCAAACTCTGTTACAACGCCATCAATATCAATATTCTTGCTTATGTGCAGAATTACAAGAGAGCTCAGCCTCTTGCCTGTCATCCCACTATCTCGTTTCTTGAAGTCCGGTTTATGGAACTTATACAAAGATAAAGGAAAAACGAAAACAGAAACTCCAATATAACGCGACAATTTATCAGCCATATCCAGAATTAATTATATACTGCTTTCGCGCTTTCATGCTTGGGTTTTAGGAGATTCCAGCTGTCGCACGGGCGTACATGCGTATACGAACGTTTATTCACGGTTCCTGACAGCGGAAACTTTTGGCAAGCGAAGCGAGAGTTTATTTGCCCCAGGGGGATACTCCCTTATATAAGATCATATAAACCATATAGGTATATGCCGCCCCAAGGGGTACGGTTTTTATGGTATACACTTTGTACATTTTGGTCTGGAATCGGGTATGGTTTTCGAGGGAACTACGGGAGCGTATGAACGTCTTTATCGTTTCAAGTCCAAATGAATATTAACATGGAAAGAAATAGACATATGCGAATTCGAAATGCATTTGAAGCAATTTTTTTTTGCGCCCTTATCCAAGTACCATGGGTACCAGAGGTTTTTCTCGCGTGCAGCGGGAATTTTCGGTGTTGGCTGAAGGCCGACACATCTTCGGCCGTAGGCCGAATTCACGACAGAAACCGGAAACCGCGCTAGAAAAGTCTCTGGCACCCAGGCAGGGTATTATCTAAGTAATGATGACATAATTTCTGCCTAAAGGTCAGGTCCGAAAATGAGTATGGATTTTAGAGGTCATGAGGTCTGAAAATGGGTGTGGAAAAATGATATTTTTCGGTCTGAAATAGGTTAGGATTTGGAGAACCGGGCGGCACACACCCGCCAAGAATTCCCAGGAGCCCCCACGGGATTTGCCGTTTTTCCTCGCCATGGAGCCTAAGGCTCATTCCTCGAAAAGTTCTCGTAACTTTTTGGGCCCGAAATCAAATATTCCGTCGAATCAAAAATAAACGCGCAGGTCCTGGCTAAGAAACTGCCATTAGGTTTTGTTTTAGCCTGTACACAGCCGTCGTTTTATTTTTCTTTTCGTTCTTTTCGAAACGGATTGACTACAATGGGGTTGCATTCTCATTAGAGTTACTAGAATGGCGGATCACACTTTTTCGGGTTTTGGGGACCAGAGAATTCAGGAAGGCAGGGATTTAAAAATGCGAAGATTTTTACTTCATAAAGTTTAACCAATGTGCCAATTCATTTCAGCATGACGTACATGTAGTTAACAGGCTTTATAAAGTAGATGCATAAACAGCAAGTTACCAAGTTGGGATCGCGAAAATTTCATTTTCCCGAAAGTGACTAAGATGCGGCAGGATGGGATCTATATTTGGCCACATAATAGACTATAATAAGGTAGGGCACTAATTACCGGGACTTCTGAGAAACGGGTCTCTGGTCCCGGGTTATTGTTTCCCCTGCCTGGTTGGTCACATGCACCATCCACCCGCTGACCAATAGAGGACACTGAGTGCAATATTGTGTAAGAGTTCAATGTACAGCCTTCTTTATCACCAAAGTTATGTACAAAATGCAACTTCAATCGCAAAAACAACAAACTTTAAAATAGTTCTTTTCTTTAGCTTTCATTGCTGAAAAATGAACTAATTTCCGTTTCCGCTCACGTGGCTTGCACGTTCTTGCACCACACCCCCAGAATGCATTCTTCATGACCGCAAGAGACCTGAAAACTAGATAAATATCGCGGGCTCAAGAAGCCGCACCTCGATCGATTTTTGCCTACCTTGCTGGTGTGCTGCTAATACTTTGACTGCGAAGGAATTTCGACTTTTTCCGTCTGTCATAAGGTGAGTTGTACACTCTTTTAGTTGCCTTTAAATGTAAACAACGTTTTTACTTGTTTTTGCATCGCTTGAGGGTAGAAATTGTTGCAAACAGAGCTAATGTAACCTTCCACGCGACGCATGTCGCAATTTCATGATCAGCGTTTCCGCACGTCCACGTTATCGTTCTCCTCAATTTTGAATCATTTTGGCGCTTTGAAACCCTGAGATCTTCTGTCCAGTAACTACTTAAAACGTGAATTAGCTGAGCTAAACTTTTTGTGTGAAACCTTCGGTAGCTTATTAACTTGAAAATGTAAATTTTTGTATATTTCCTTGTGTGGTTGATCGCTCCATGGCCAGCGTTCTTTGCCTCTGTCTTTTCCTGTCTCGCCACAAATACCTTGGCGTCGTTGCAGTTCGAACGAAATTCGCTTGTTTGTTTTTTGCCTCAGTAAATTTTATTCGCCGCTACACACAATAGGCCCTGATTTCAGCTGGATAATGGTTACCAGTTTGAAAAATTTCCATATGACCCTGAATGCTGAATTGTTAATGCTGTCTCCGAGTGGCAGCATCTGCGGGTTGCATGATTATATTGCCTTCTGAATTTAAGTGAATTCTTAGCTTTCGCATCGACTAGCTTTCGCTCTCTTTTGTCTGGCTGGACTCGGTCTTGTGAAGAAACATCTGTCTAGCTTAAAAAACGTCAATTCGTGCGTGCAGCTCAAATAACACTGCCAAGCGAAATCTTTACAACCTTGCATTTTCGGAAACTAAGTGAAAAGCCGGCTCGTACCTCAATTTTCTGCTGTATATACTCCATAACAACATAGCTTTTTATTACACCTTTGATTAGTTCTCTTTTCTTTGGTTGTTATCCTATTGTTTTCATTGACAAGGACATTGTTTCCTTTACCAAACTTACATGGCTGTTTAATTCAAGGAAAATGTCTGTTTCTTTAAAGTATTTACAGTGTATTTTAAATCATTCTTTGTCCACCTTTTTGGATTAATGAAGTTACAATTTATTCTCTCTTGACAAAAGAAAACAAGGTTAGGTGATACCGGAATCTTCAACAGCTATTTTATGCAAGTACACTTAGTCTGTGTTTGCAGCCTTGTCTAAATATTAAAGGCAACTATTCTCTGGTTGTGTCTACATCTGAAAGTTTACAGCAAATTTGAAGAATTGCTTACTATATAGATGTAGTAATTATATAAAAACTGGAGTAGTAAGCTATCTTAAATTACTTGTATCACCCTGTTTCATAAAATCCCATCTGCCCACAGGTGTCAAGATGTTTCTTTAGTTATGTGTGGTGACCGAGGTTGTATTTCTTTAAGTGTTTAGCTGGTTGTTGGAAAAATTTTTAAAGAGGGATATCTCAAGTGCATTATTTGCTTTCTTTGTCAAGTAGATTTGATTAGATTTTTAAAGTATCGTTTTCAATGCCAAACCAAACTAGGCCTTCCATGACTCAATGTAACTTGGATGATGCCAGAGCATACAAGCTTCTGTGAGGCATTACTCTTGAATAAGTGAGAGGTTTATTATCCGTATTTTTAAATTTTATGGAATACGCTATGATTACAATTTTGCCAACAATGTGTAGGACTGCTTCCCAACAGTCTTAAACCAGGAATGTGCCATGCTGATTGGAAAGGTGGTTACAGTCTGGTGGAAGTCTCCGAACAACATAACCTCGCACACAAACGTTTTTAGGGCTTCATCGCGTGTTAGTTTCCTACAAATGTCTGCAGAACTGAGCAGCCATTCCATTTAACAGTTTGGCCACTCACAGTACATTTTTCAATATCTGGAAATCATTTAGTGTCCCAATTGATGACGTAAGAATATAGCAGTTTTGTTCTTGGTCGATATAACTATCCCAAACTGGCGCTTTGAAGAAAATTAGAGGATTAAAAGAGAATCTTTCTAAAAGATAAATTAACCACACAAGAAAAGTTTGTACATTCAACAGGGGTCAGATTCAAACAGTACGTCTAACAAGTTCAGCTGAGCTCTTTGTGATGTACATCTCATTCACTGTGATCTGTCAGAATAATCGGCAGCTTGACTGTTAACTGAATAATTAGTTTAGGTGAACAGTTAATCTATGAATCAGGGCTCGAAATTGCGACTTAATTTTTGTGTTTGCGACTAAAACTTCCAGAGGAGTCGCAAATTTGCAAGTAGTTTTTGCCTCGGGCAATAACAAAATAAAAAGGCTAGCAGTCACTACTTTGCCACTATTTTTGCCGAAGCAAATAAAGAAATGAAAAAAATATACTGTTGTTTGCCTTGATTATCGTAGACATTTGAAGATATAGGGTAAAATTGTACCTAATTTACCCGCAATGCCATTCCCTCGATCGGCCGTATTGCAGTGGTTTCTTATTCATATGTTTTGCAGGCTCATATTTTTGTCTGTTAAACGGCTGAATTACAGCTGTCATCGCGGCCAGGTACTGGCTTGGGCCCAGGGTTAAATTTTAACCTGGGTTTCTTTTTCTATTTATCAAAAGCACTCTCTTGGATGCTTTTCTCTATCATTGTAGAGTATCCAATCATCAAGTTGTAGGCAAAGAGAATTTAACTGAATTTGCTTTTTAAACTCTCATATTTGAGTTCAAGTTTCGCACTAACCCTATGGGTTACCCTAACCCAGCTTTGAACAACCCGGCCCTGGCATGTTAAATATTTATATTATTGCAAAATCCACTCTGACCCTTGCGTTCTTGTCCAGTGATTTCAAGGTGACTGTACAATGTCTGATACAAAAGTGGATTTAACTGCTTTTCAGAATTGTCTTTTAAATGGTAAAATCAACCGCGCAAAAGGTTTACTTGTCAGTGAACAGGACGAATTTGCAAGTTTGATTGAAAGACAGCAATCTGGCCCCAATTACAAAGATTTTTGTCATGATCTTGCAGCATCGCTTATTCTAGAAGATGTCAGGGCAGAAGTGGATAATCAACTTGTCGCACTGAGCACCACAGGTAACAGAGATTGCCTTTATAATGCCTCGTCCATCATGTTATTTGGCAATGAATCAGTTGCAGCACTTTTACGATTATTGGTGGCTGGAGAACTGTATTTCAACCACTGTTTTTATGCTGACCACGAGGGATTCACGGAAATGATAACATCTAACCCAGAACTATATCCAGATGTTGTGTTTGCTGTTGCTCTAACAAAGAGAGTAAGGCCCCCGATTACGGCCCTAAACAAGTGGTCAGCAAGATGCTGGTGTTCAATGTCGACAGCTGGCCAACACATCCCAGGATTACAGAAGAGAAGAGATTAGGCGCTTGACACAGTGGTTTCAACCCATTTTAGAGAGAGCAGGCTGCAAGACCTCCGCTATTCAAGATTAGTGGATTTTTCCGATAGTTCAAGTTAGTGGGCTATTCCGCAAGCTTGATTATGGCAGCCTTTGGGAGGCATTACTCACCAAAGTTCCATACAAGAATGACTTAGATGTTATACATCTTGTGGAGTTAGTTGTTGTCCTTCCAATTTCTGCAGCGCAGTGTGAGCAGGCTGTCTCGGCACACAACCGAATCAAGAACAGTACCAGAGCCACGTTGAATGTGTCAGTACTGGAGGACTTGATTCACCTGTCTTCAGAAGGCCCACCAGTTTCTGAATTTGATCCAATGCCAGCAGTCGACCGATGGTTTGAACGAGACAGGTCAAAGGGAGAACGATCAAGACAACCTCGCTTCTTAAACAACAGTGCATAACTGTTGCATACAATTTTATCCAGTTATTGGTAAAGGGTTGGTGAATGGGGTCTCATGGGTCTTGCAAAAGAATTCAGTGTTGACTTTCATGGCACTCGCACTCTTAGTTTTGCGCAGTTCTCAGTACGTCTCGGAGTCTCGATTTTTTTGTGAAGCCGTGTCGTAATCTTGATTTTTTGCACAGTCTCTAATTCACATCAAAGCGAAACGACCAAGAAATTAGGTGACAGGGAGGGAAACAGTGGCTATTGAAATATTTCATTCTCGTTCTTGACAGGCAGCTCGGAGAGCCTCTGACTTGAATTTAGTACAATAAGATTTTAAAAGTCCAAAAGAATTGGGCTGACATTAAAAATTCCAAGTCTCCGTTTCGGATTTTAAAAGTGCAAATGTCTTGGGCTTGCAGAGAAGAATGCTAGTCTCGCAAAGTCTCGAACTTACTATTCGCCACCCCTTCAATTCGTACAGCCCAGATTGTTGCAGTGACATTGACATAACAAAACCAAAGGAACAGTTACAGTGAGACTTAATTCAATAATTGAAAAGTTAGTTAATGATTGAAAGCTGGTTCCCACTCCCAGTTTTTTGTTCATTGCAAATTTACTTAAATTAATTTTATTCCCGTTTGAGCGTGACTTACTGAAGTTGGGGGATTGATCTCGACCCAGGCCCCCACGACATCTTGCAAACAAACATGGCGGTCGCAAAGTGTTTGTCTTGAAAGATTCAAAGTAAGATTTGACAAAGTTCAAACCTTTCAACTTGATTGATTATTTTATGCTACACCAGGTGTAAAGCTAGGTAAAATACCCTAAGCTTGCTTGTTCAGACATAAGTGGAACACCTGCAGTGCAAAAGGTAAACCAAAGCGATTTTATAATACCTAGTGTCGCGGCGTAACAAAAACTAAAAGATTTTGCAGAAGTGACGGATGTTTAAGTGGAGATATTCCAAGCTTGTATCCTTTCTTGAAGCTGGAAATCTTTTAATTTCACCAAAAATATAATTTTGCATTTTATGGGATAAAACACTGCCATATTTACCCGTTTATAATGCGCGCCTGTGTATAATACGCACCCTAGTTTTTTACCACTTTATTCTAAAAAAAAAGATTTCATGATAAACACCAAGAATGAAAACTTCCATTTTTCCATTTCATTAACAAGAGCTGGGAATTCATTAATGACATGTTTACAACAAACTGCAAATATCACACGCACCGAGCACTTATTGACACGCCTTTCTATTCAATAAAAGTCAAGTGTTTTACAAATCGTGTAACTTGAAGTCCCTACCAAACGATATTTCTACTCATTGCACTGCTGGTAGCTTGAGTATCACTACTGTATTGCGTTCGATTCAAGTAAAATGTTCAGTGTCTTTAAACAACACATTCCTGAACAACGAAACCTTCAAATTCTGACTCAGGGTCTGATTCAAATATGTTTTCAATGCTTGAGTCATCAAGTTCATGAGTGTTCTCGGTTGAATTGTAAACCAGTTCATCTTCTGATCCATCCAAATTGTTTGTGATGCCACACTTCAGAAAAGAGGCGGCGATCATTTCTGATGGAATGGCTTTCCACGCTTGCAAAATCCACGAACAGATCAGTTCCTCCGAAGCCTTCTTTTGTCATCCAGTGGCGGTAAATTCGTGAATTCCGTCAGCCATCCACTGCTTTCGGACTCCATCTTTAAACGGTTTGTTTAAAGATACATCGAGCAGTTGGAGAAGGGAAGTTAAACCGCCAGGAATAACAGCAAGTTCAGTGTTCTCGCGTTGGAAGGACGCTTTCACAGTATCTGTCACGTGAGCTTCAAATGAGTTGTAAACAAGCAAGCTCTTCTCCCCAGGCCACCAGTCTGTGCACGCCATATCAAAGATATACTACAAAGCTTTTGTTTTCTTTTTTTTCCTTGACCAAACAATGGAATCCGTGTGATGACCACTAGTATTTGAAATACCTACCAATTTGGAAACTACTTCTGATGATACTGTTTATCATAACTTCTCAAAGATTGTCCTCAGTCAACCCAAAAAATCACTGGGAATGAATTGAGTATTGGAATGATGTAATATGAAGACGCCAGGGTCACTCACAAATAGTGTTGCTGTTTTACTGATGCTCACAGCAATAAAGCAAATATGGATCATGAAAACTGCATTCATATGGTTGAATTTTTTCTCTGGTCACTCAAAATACATGGTAATTCACCTTTCAGGGTCCCAAAAATCAAATTTCCCCTGTAGGGGATGGTGCCCCTTATTACATTTGCCCCTAAAAATGAGCACTTCTCCAACTAATTTACTGCTGTGTATTTAACTGCTTTCTCTGTTTTTTATCTTTTCAAAGAACCCTTCCTCAGATCACCATGATAAGAAACAAATGCAGTAAATTAATTTTATTAACAGAGGTATTTTGCAGAATGTGCCACAGCTGCCAAATGCCTAACCACTCTAAGGTTTAATGATTATGGCTAGGTCGCCTAGTGAATTACATGTTAGTTCCATAAAGAACAAACTGAACTGGTGTTCCGAACTCTAACTTGGTTCTTTGAAACTTCTGAGTCATTCCCAGCATTATTTTGGTGTTTTTAAAAATACTCTCTCCATAATTAAATGGAGATAAAAAATTATGTGACCACAAACATGAACTTCAGCTTGAGCTTTTAGGCTATAGATTATTGTTTGTCCCTTCAAGGCATCTAGAAGGGAGAGGAGAATCGGTAATTGACATTTTAGCTTCGTATTTCGAACCAATTGCTGGTTTTCAGTGTCATGCCATTCAAAATAGATGAAAAAAAAAATCAAAACCATTCAATAGATAAAATCCAGAATCTGGGAAATGAAAGGAGGTACATATGCAAAGACCCTCGCTAAGATTCAGGTCAGAAGAATATTTCGTATACGAGATATCCGAAGAAACGTTTTACACAAATTTATGCTGGTGCTCACCTGGATGAGCTCCAACATGGCAGACGGAAACCAACAGAAACATCTGTTACCGAGTTTTGCTACAAAAGCGTGAATTCATTCTTTGCGAAACTCATAAACATTAAAATAATACTTTTTCCAGTACATAAACTGTTTAGATGGCAAAATTTCCTGAAATAAATCATTTTTTTAACCTACAGGACAGCTCTCTTGGCCGTCATGTAAATGCCGCGTCACGCAAAAGCTTAGAAATTCAAGCGTACTCTATCACAAAACCAAGAACCCTTTTGAAACAAAAAGTTGTTTGACAATTAGTTTTCAGCTGCTCTAATGCACCGTGAAAGTAAAATCTCGGTAGGGTGGATAGTTTTTTAGTTTGAATTTTAGTGACGTCATGTGAAAACCAATAATTGAATGACCAGCTCGTGCTTGGCTTGCTAGCTCAGTTTGGTTAGAGCACTGCACTGGTATCACACAGATCAGGATTCGAATCCCAGCGAGCCTGAGTATTTTCAAGCTTTTTTCCTCTAAATTGTTATTTGTTTATTTACGGTTTGTGATGCAAACATGAACAAATTACTCTGGGGATGTACAATAATGTGTTTTAAAACATATTAAACTTAATACTACACTGGAGAGAAAATTCTCAGCTTTCAGCTGTGCTAGAGCCTCTGTCTGGTCTAGATCACGGGAGGTTTTTTCACTCCCCTGGTGGACCAGTTGAGATCTCTGTCCAAAATCTGCATGGTCAATGTCAACATCAAACAAACCAGGAAAAAAATGATGAAAACAAAGTGCTTGAACTCTGGGTTAGCTTTTGCTGTCATACCGACCCGGAGCTCTTAGGAGCCTCCCCAAACTTAAGTGTGAATTCACTTCCAGTATGCCCATTATAGTCATTTGCTTGTTTCAATGTTTCATTCTGAGTTTCGAACAAGCGAATGGTATTGCAGTGGGTGCTAAGGGGCTTGAAAGTGGTAAGCGATGTTATTTTTACTTGTCTTTTGTTTGACACTACAGGGACGTCATCAAAATGTCTTGGGATAGCTATATTGATAACCTTATCGCACAAACTAAAGACAGTTCAGGAACTGCTCATTCTGACAAAGCCTGTATAATTGGAATGGATGGTGGGGCTGCATGGACAACTGCTGGTCATGCATGTGCATTAAAGGTAAGAACAATTCTCTCAGCTGTGGAATATGAATGTAATTAGGAGTGATTGCTGCATTGTTTAATAAAGGTTGGATGCCCATTGCAGTGTCCATGAGCTTTTACCAAGGCAAACTGAGTGCTGCTCCAATGCCCTGCAGCCTTGAGTGTCTATTATAAGCCCCCCACCCCCAACCCAGTTTAAGAGGTAACTTGGACTCTCCCTTGCCACAAGAGAAATAAACAAAAGGGCTGACACATGTGATAATCTGTAATTACCTTCTAAGCTTTTGCATTTCTGCTTCATCAGACTATCTCATTTACAGTCTTGAAACTTGTAAATGTCATATTTTTCATATACATGTACTTCTTTAGAAAACCTTGACCACAATAGCTTACAACAGTCAGCCTACTGTGCCAATTTTGTTTCAAAAGATGAGTTTTGATATCAAGTCTCGCAGGCAGCTGTTATTTTGATCATTGTTCAGAGTGGTGCGTTACCCAAGTAATAGCAGCTTAGGAAGCTACTGAACATGTGTTGATGTATTTATCATGCATTATTCTTTCTTACCTAGTTGGAAGGACAAGAAGGACCAAACATAGCGAAGTGCTTTAAAAGCAAAGATTTTGGAGTTTTTCAGGCAGGTGGTATCTGGGCAGAGGGGACCAAGTATCAATTTCTGAGAGAGGAAGATAAGAAGTTAGTACTTGGAAAGAAAAAAGACCATGGAGCTATCACTATGCAAGCCAGCAAGACAGCAATTGTCATTGCTCACACTGCTGAAGGTTGCCAACAGGGTAATAGCAACAAAGGTGTAGCCGTAATTGCAGAATATCTGGAAAGCTTGGGCATGTAACAGAAATTGTAAATTTTCTCAAAATACATTGTATGTTGATAACCTTGGGGGAGAGTGCTTCCTTTTGAGCCTGTTTCAATTATTTCATCAAGTCTTTGCTGTAGATGAGATTTATAGTGTGTGAAGCAATGTGTTGTTGTTAAAGCCCTTTCCTAGTTTTCGTATTGTGATGATAGCAAAATGTGGAACAAGTTATGAAACTGTTTTGTTATCTTGTTTTAATTAAGCAAATCAACCCGTTTCATGATTTTTTGCATTTTGGTTGTAGCTTAAACAACGACTTCCAATTGAAATGAATAAACTTAATTCTGCAATTTTGGGCAGCTCTTGTTAACCCTTTAGTCTGCCGAACATGTAGCCTGCTCAACCGAGAACAACATTCCTTTCCCATTGTTTTATTCGCGTGGTAAGTGACCAATCAGCAATTTTAAAATTAAGTGTTGACAAGCTAAACACGACTTGTAAGCTCGTGGTGGTGTAAAATCGTGACCCTAGAGTTACCTTTTTCCTTCTTTTCTTTCCCTCGTTAAGGTTATGCAGAGCACGGAGTATTCGAAAATCTGACTAAATCTTACTTTTGCCGCTCTGAGTCTAACAAATATTATTAGAGGTCATAGAGCTTTCCCAGTGTCAATGCAGATCGAGTGATTCAGGTTACCCAGCGGTCAAGGCCAGCCTTCCAGAATTTGGAATGTACAATGTGATTAGCTAAGCTTGGGAAAGGAATGTTGCTCTCAGTTGAGCAGGCCTTTTTGGGGAGGGACTAAGTACGAGCTCCACTGAAAACGCCTGCGTGGGAGGCTAGCCGAACAGCAGGTGTGACTTGCCTCGCCGTCCACCCTCGCCCATTCTCGTTCCCAGACCTTCGATCCTTTTGGTCAGCGGCGGGGATGGAGAGCTCTGGCTGGTTCCAATTTGGAGTCCGCAACCCGCGGACCTCCGGTTCGACTGCGCAGTCGCCGGAAAAAAAAGAAAAAGTAAGCTGAAAAATTCAGCAGCAAAATGTGCCACCGTTGCACAACTAGAATTTCCAGGTAAAAGTTTTTGTAGCCCGACCTTAATTCAATGCAAGGAAAAGTTTGAAAAACTAATAAGCTTACTTGTAAATTGCGTGGTTCGTGAGAATAAAGATGTTTCGCAGTTTAACGGATTTGGCAACCGACGTTCAGTAAATCGCCGTGTTTTATGTTCTGTTTGGAGAAAAAGAGGAAGAGGAAGCACGGACTATTCTTATTTGTTTCATTGCTCAACGCTCTCTTTTAGGGTCAAAAAGTGAAAATAAGGTAAGGCTGTAAGTGCGTGTGTATTAGGAGGCGATCGTGTGAATATGAAAGATGATGTACTGTAAGATATCACCAGCTCGGTTTTACCATTATTCTCACCATAGTCTCCAGTCCTGAGGTGATCACAACAAACCGGTTTCTGAATTGCTGATTAGATTTTTGGAATTTAAGTGAAAGCGAATGTAATATAACGTAACGCTTCCTTGCTTTGACTAGTATGTCCAAAATGTTCTAGAATTATATTTTGTGTTGAGCGGTGTTGAGTCATTTCTATATAAGTTTTAAAAAATTTACTAGAATTATTTTGAGTGAATTGAAGTAAACTTCCGTCAAGCAACTAATGTGCAGCCTTCAAACTGAGGGATTATTCGAAAATTATCCTGGAAATGAAGACTAAAAATGAAAAGGGAATGTTAAGGCAAATAGGCAGGATGCCATCATCTGGGGAAAATATAGGTAACCCCTACACTTTATCCACTTTCTCCTCTTGAAATTTTGGAAACAAGTTGTCAAGAAGTATTTTGGTTTCCCTTCCTCAACAGACACGTGTTGGGTCTTCTGATACTGATGTCAGAAGAATTAATATTTACTATTTATGGCTTTTTTTGCTAACAGCAGCCTCTCACGTAGGTGTTTTTAGGGGAGCTCATAGTTCTACCTCCCTCCCCCCCCCCCCCCCCCCCCTCACAAACGCCTGCTCAACCGAGAACAACATTCCTTTCCCAATGTTTTATTCGCGTGGAAAGTGACCAATCAACAGTTTTGAAATAAAGTGCTCACGGGCTAAACACGACTTATAAGCTCGTGGTAGTGTAAAAATGTGACCCTAGAGTTACCTCAGTTTTCCTTCTTTTCTTTCCTTCGCTAAGCCCTGTTTCGAACGTCGTGCTACTGCCGTGCTAAGCTGGCTCGACTGTAGCACGACACCTGCCTGCGTGCAGACGTCTCCTATTTCCTTTGTTGCACGCGGAAAAGGGACGTCTACGTAACGCCGTCGCTAATCGTGTTCCAGCGTCCCGTTGGGAACATGCTGGGATAGGCTGACACACAATGAGCATTGTTTTGGTCTGATAATGTATGCGGTGATTTATGTAATCGGGGTTTTCCTGCCAAAACAAATCAAAGCATGTGCCATTCGGAAAAACGAGATTTACTCAGTCAAAGTTTGGAATGCTACATGCACTGTGTAGTGCTAGTAACCGCGCGAGACTCGGAGAGATAAGAAGAAAAACCTCTGTTCAAGCAGACTCAGTCAAGGTCACGTTTCGCATTGTAACGAGCTCATGACGTTGTGTTTGGCCTGTCAACTCTCATTTCTAACCGGATATTATTTCACAATTTATGCGAAATAGAATACCCAGCCAGCGGGACGCTGGAACACGATTGGCGACGGCGTTACGCAGACGTCCCTTTTCCGCGTGCAACAAAGGAAATAGGAGACGTCTGCACGCAGGCAAGCACGACACTAGCACGACTTGGTTTCAGACGTTGAATTTAATTCAATCGAATAGAACGGCTTTGCCGAAAACAAAACACAAAAATAAAGAAACGGTTTAGGAAACTTTCGAATGTATTCTAATGTATTTATAATTTATGACTTGAGTTCGGCACGGCAGTAGCGCGACGTTTGAAACCAAATCAAGCTACTGCGTGTAGCACGGCAAAGCTTGCCGTGCTGCACGGCAGTAGCACGACTTGGTTTCAAACGTCGCGCTACTGCCGTGCTAAAGTCGAATTTAATTCGATCAATTTAGTTCGGCACGGCAGTAGCACGACGTTTGAAACGGGCCTAAGGTTGTGCAGTGTCCGGAGTGTTCTAAAATCCGACCAAATCTTACTTTTGCCGCACTGAGTCTAACATTCATTAGAGGTCAAAAAGCTTTCCCAGTGATTCGTGCAGTTCGAGTGATTCAGGTTACCCTGCGGTCAAGGTCAACCTTCCAGAATTTGAAGATACAATGTAATTGGCTAATCTTGGCAAAGGAATGTTGTTCTCGGTTGAGCAGGTGTTTGTGGGGAGGGACGAAATACGAGCTCCCCTAAAAACGCCTGCGTGGGAGGCTAGCCGAACAGCAGATGGGACTTACCATTCGATTATACAGTTTTCTCCCGCCAACTCGGACCCTCGCTAACTCGAACCAAAGTCGATTTTCCTTGGATTTCCTTCATACATTTACTGTTATTTTACCCTTCGATTACTCGAACCTCCCGGTAACTCGAACAAATATTTGTTCCCTTCAGATGATTTTTATATAATTTTACCCTCGATAACTCGATTCATGTTATAAGCGCGTGACAAGTCGGGGAAAAAAACCTTGTACCGAAGTTTATTTCAAAACAACCGTGTCATTCTTTTGTCTTTACTTTTTTGTCACTCCAGTTGAAATTCAGCCTTCATGCCCTGCATATTAATCAAGCTTTGCATTCCCTCTAGTCTCCCTTGCAGCCGTTTTTAGGCTCGTGTGACGTGACGAGCCTAAAAACGGCTGCGAAGGAGACTAAATTCCCTCCTCATCCATTTGCTTAATATTTCCTTATTTCCGGTTGTTTACTTCGAACTCCCGTTAACTCGAACTTTTTTCGATTTTCCTAGAAGGCTCGAGTTATCGGGAGTCAACTGTACACATTTCCGAGTTCTTGTGTTGCTCGGTAAGATACCGTTTTATTTGTATGAAAAAAATTTGTCTAACCCGAGCTACCCTTAGCCTGCAGAGCAAAGTACGAGGAACGAGAGTATAGGGGAAACGCGCGAAAAAAGGCTTTCGTTCCATTTTTCGTGCTGCCAAATCCGAAATCGCTTGCCACGCAGGCTAGCAGCGCCGGTATCCTTGCCAGTCTGGGCCACCAACGGACGATGAATTACCGGAAGTGCATTTCCAATTTCCTTTTATCTTGAATGGCAAGTAAAGAATGGCATTTTTTACTGGCCATGGTGGCCCAGAACAAGGATTTCTACTTCGACGCTGTTTCGCAGACGGACTTGACCAGAGTATAAGGCAGGCTAAGTTATCCTGGGCAAGCCGTTTTTTCTTACATCCTGACAAAATTTGTCGAACCATGAGCAACAGAAACAAATCGTTTGCACGGCAAGAAGGGTGGCCGGTAACCTGAGATCAGGCATTATTGTTATTTTTTTTTTTTTTTTTGCTTCCTTGCTTCTTTCGCTCGAGAGGGAAAAAATGCCCTCTTCCCGTGAGAGACATAAAGGGTTAATAGGGAGAGGGCATGATCTCAGGCAAGGTTGCTGGTAGAGTCACCCTTCTATGGCGTAGCTGTGTAAACGTTTCTCCATGTAAACATTCTGGCCCGCCCAGCCGGGTCAAGGCGCTGGCGAGACATGAGCATGCACAAACACCGTTAGTTCGGGTCTCTGAGGGGTGGCCATGGGGTGCGTGGCTTCTCGAGGACATTTTTCCGGGATCTCCGAGTAGGATGGTGGGCTTTTAGAAACTTACAGCTTTCTGTTGAGCAAGCTATCAGGTTTTTACTGTTAACCAGTGTATGTTTCAAAGCAATAGTTGTCTTTTTTTCCATTGATGATCTCTGTTCACGGCTTACGCAATAGCTTTTTTTAATATAATTGTCATCGGCTCATTAATAAACCTGTGGTTATGATAAAATTGTGTGATAAACAACAAGATATTTTTACAATAGTACGCGCGCTCTGATTGGCTGGTTTCTTGTATTGTTCCCCTCTATGCTTCTCACCATACTCTCTCCACTGACTTACCGTTAATTATTATCTAAGATCCACAAAGACTTCTACATTCCAAATTTTATATTAATCAGACTCCTTAAACATGTCAGGTTCTCCCCCCGAATGGAAATTCCAGAGGGGTGGGGGTCTACACAATAGAAGACTTAAGTGGACAAAGTCAAAATTCACTAAATTTTCTATATCGTAAATCCTTCATTTAGCCCCCCCCCCCCCTCCTCAAATAAGTCCCCCCTCCCTTATAAGCCCTCCCCTTTTTTCAAGGGAACGAAGTTAATAAGCCCCCCCCCCTCCCCTCCCCTAATTATTCTTCACTTGTAATCAATCACGACTATAAAACTTCGTGTGGACTGATCCGGAATGGTTTATTCACCATCTGGAAGATCGGATTTGTTTTTGATCCTTGAGTGCATGACCGACCTCCAACTTTTTATACTTGAGCTTTCCACTTTGTCTTCTAGTTCTCTATGGAAAACTGATACCATCGTCTTTTCTAAATTAAATAAGCCCCCCGTCCCTATTAATCCTCACTCAAATGGGTTGGAAATAAATAAGCCTCGGGGGGTGGGGGGGGGGGGGGTGGCTTAATAGAGGATTTACGGTATTTCAACTTGTCAAAATCGAACCAAATGAAGGTAATGCAGAAGAGGTTTCAATATATTTTGACAGGTAACAGAGCAGCTGCGAACAAAGGAGAACAGTGAAAGTACTTCTAGCTGAAGAGGTTGTATTTTTTCTGAATGATAACACCTAAGGATTTTGTCCACAAGCTCAGAAGCTAGAAACATACTGTGGTGAGTTTCAGACGAATGGTAAGAGGATTTTATCCGCAGACTCAACAATTTGAACTCGGGCTGGAGGGGGGGTGGGGGGACCCAAGGAAGTTTGGTTAGAAGCGTGCCACCGAGGCCCTCAAATGGTCCAGGCTTTTTGTAATCTGACCTGTTACTAGCTACAACAGAGGCTTAAGCAGTTGGTTTTAACCTGTTAATGAACATGCTAAAAGTCTTTTAAGATCCACGCATGGGAACACCTTCAAATTAATGCGCCGCTAAGTCCCCCTTTCCCATAGTATGAAAACGAGGCTCTAAACCGGAAGTTGCTTTTATTGCGTTAATCAAGTCATTTTTT
Organism: Porites divaricata; assembly: GCA_038088405.1. NCBI lineage: Eukaryota > Metazoa > Cnidaria > Anthozoa > Scleractinia > Poritidae > Porites > Porites divaricata. The sequence goes on along the minus strand of JBBMOI010000010.1, from coordinate 12,004,840 downwards.
CGGTCCCAAGAGTATACTATCAACAAAGTGATCAAGAACCACAGAAGTCTTGAAACATTCTTAAAAATAGCATTAGCTAGGCATTTTTGATTGATCGTGGTTCGAGACAAGCATCTTTCAAAACGCTCGCATTTTGCAGCTTTTAAAGAGAGAACGGTATTGCTATTAGGCTTGGATAAATTCTGCTCAAAATTCTGCTCGAATTCTGTTCGGTGTCCGAAAAAAATTTTCAGCCCTTCCGGCCGTATTTATTTTCGCAAATATAGAGGGGAGCCGGGCCTTTATTTCATCTTACTGTTAATGTCACTGCGTTGTAGCTGTTAAATAATCAAATTAATCACAAGGTATTTTCCATTTGTTTTTTACTTAGTTTTAAATTTTTCTTACAACTGTTATGCATATCATTAGTGTCGCTGATTTTCCCTTACTCTGCTCAAATTATGCTCGAAAATGCCATATTCTACCGGCAGAATTTATCCAAGCCTAATTGTTATGTGTTTTTTAATCGCCCATGGATAGTACGGTGTTTGAAGTGGCCTGACTCTTGCTGGAGAGGTCTAATCTAGAGCCCTCTATGTGTTACTTATTCAACTCTTCACTACGTAGTAAAGGATTGATAGAATTGGTGCACTAAGACCCTTTCCATCCACTGAATATTGCTATCGCGGTAGATGAACCTCAAACAGTTGTACTGTTTGACGGAATCGAACTGATGAACAGTTCCATCGGATCAACTGCTAAAGGTCAAGTACATACACTGTTTACAGGTAGCCATTAAGACTCCTGAAGGAGGATCATTATCCCTACCGTAAATCCTCTATTAAGCCCCCCGGGGGGCTTATTTTTTTCAAGCACTTTTGAGGGGGGGGCTTAATAGAGAGGGGGGGGGCTTAAAAGAGAGGGGGGGCTTATTTAATTTAGCAAAATGCATCACCTGTAGCAAAAATACCGTGGTATGAGACAGAGTAGACTTACGCGTTGTACAGAGAGCTAGAGCGCAAAATTGAGAAAGTTAAGCATAAGAAGTTGGAGGTCATGCCGCCGAAGACCAAAAACAATATGAACTTCCAGCCTGAATAAATCATAACTGATCAGTCCACGTTAATCGTTAATTTTTTTGTGAAGAATAAGGATTGGGGGAGGGGGAGGGGGGGGCTTAATAGAGAGGGGGGGTTTATTAACTTTCCTCCCCTGAAAAGGGGGGACTTATTAGAGAGGGGGGGCTTAATAGAGGATTTACGGTATATTAAGATATCTTCTTACAGGTATAACCCACCCAACCCAGGTAAGGTTGGTCACACCACCGGGGTCTACGTCCCCTACTGTTTTCGAACAGTGGTGTGGTTTTTTTACTTCCGACAAGAACCAGCAGATAAGAGAAAGTGCTGTGAGACTGGACCTACGGTTTTTTGTCCTTATCCGAGAAGACTAGAAAGTCTAAACGTTTGCAGATGTCATTAGAAAGGCAGCACTTTCTTCTCATTTTATATTTTGTCTCAGTTATTAATTGTAAGACCCTGGGTGTTCGTCAGGCCGGGGTTTGAACCTGCGAACTCCGGCTCAGCAGACCGGAGGAGCAGGCGATAAGGCGGTCATAACAGCGTTCCACCTCTTGTCCTCTATAGACCTCTAATGGACATCTCTTTCACGATACCATCTCTACCATTGCTTGAGTTTTGTATACACTAGTTTGCAAGAAGAAAGTTCTTCATTTCGAGTGAAGAGCGAAGCATGCCGCGAGAGAATATGCTAGCGAGATGGAGGGGAGAAAAAAATGCTGGCAACGGATCACACATGATTTCTTGCAACGCTCACTGAAGACCGCTTTCTCGGTCTGTGAGAGATTACGTTCTGCCGACTGTGCGAGTGCTTTCAAAGGTTTAATTTAGAAGCCTTAAGCATTGGAACTAAAAACTTAACCGTCAAAGCAGAAGGCAGTGTAATGTAGAAATTGCCAGTATACTATCACGATAATAACCGAATTTGTAGTGTAACTAGAAGAAAAGTAATAATAAATAAAATAGTCGAAAACAGGGACGAGTTTCCCCACAGTGAAAACAGAATCTGATTTTTATATTCAAGCGAATAAATGGAAGTTCGGCCTCCCTAAAAAAATAAATTCATTGCATTCATTAAAAACAATGTTTTGAAACATTAAGCTACGCTAAAAGAGTCACACATGCACTTATAGAAATGTAGCGGCCAACGAAAAATCGTATTAACGTTTTCGAACTGGTCTTGCAGTTGAAAGAACACTGAGAAATCTCATACTTGCGGGCGTTTAGGGCTGAAACGTCATCATTACTAAACGTGTGGCCCCTGTTCAACGAGATTTTTTCTAGTATACTATAAACTGCATACTTTAACCATAAGTACTATCCATTCTTTATTATATACACACAAGCTACGAGGATGCATCCTTCTGCTGGGGTGCAATTTAATAACTTGTTACAATGAAATACTGGATCTTGCCCTGAGCAATCATTCGGAGTGTTAGCATGCATGTTTTCCAAGAGCAAAAGCGGAAGTAATCAGGGATGGATTTACCATATATAGCCGCTCAGAGATATCGTGCAATGTAGCACTAACATTAAAAAAAAAACAAACAAACAACAACGAACAACAATAAAACGAAATTCAGATCGCCTTTTAAAAAAGAGCAGATTATTAATAAAGACGTTTTAGCAGTTTTAGTTTTTTGTTCTCACAATCTTACATAACATAATTCGTTATAACGCGTATTTAACAATTATTCCTCGAGCCCGAATGAGCTCTGAGTCAATAGCCCATGAGACCGAAGGCCGAATGGGCTATTGACTCAGAGGCCAAGAGGGCAAGAGAAATAATTGTTTTAGTAAAATCCAACTAGTTGGTCAAAAATATCGAGACAAAACAACTTTAGCTAGTTAAAGCTAGAATTTAATCCTTTTTTGTCGCCAAAAAGCGGGCGCTTTTCGTTATTAGTGGGCTATAACATATAGCCTCGTAGTAGCTCAACCAATCAGAACGCAGCATTGATAATAGACCACTAGTTGGATTTTAGTAAAATCTAATGTACATGTTTTCTAATGAAAACCAACCCTGCAATGAAGCACTCTACCACCATCTTAAGACTATTACCGTAAACTTCCTCTTATACGGCCCCCTCTAGTAATAGACCCACGTAAAAAAAAAAAAATATCCGGTTGTAAGGTCTCCGGATATAAGCCCCAGTCTATCTTGAATTCAGTCTTCGCGAAATTAAAAAAATTAAACAGTTCAGATTTTTTGGAACAACACTTCCACGAACAAACTTAACTGCAGTGGTGAAGAAGGCAAAAATCAAGGTCTTATAATCTTCCTTCTATTATTAAAAAACATGCTAAACTATCTGGATACAACCGGCCTTGTTTTGGAGTCACTACTCTTGGCTTGTAGTCTAACTGGAGAAGATTCAGAAATGGATTAAAACTCCACAAAGACTGAATCTGTTGTTAGATCATCAATTTGGATCTCGAAGGATCTCTTCTAGGTCTTTTACAACGGCATCCATCGAGGGACGTTTTTCGGGATCACTTGCCCAGCAACGCTCCATAAGTTCCCAACAATTCTGAGGAAATGTGTCCAGCCTCTCCGGAGTCTTGTTTTCTACGGCGTTTAACATGAGCATCACCAAAGGAAGAAAATGTTTGTGCACGTTTTTCGGTTGGTTGCCTTTCCCCTCGCACACTCTCCATAACAACATGCCGAACGCATAAACGTCGACGGTTTTGTCGTACTGTTGTTTGATCATCTCTGGTGCCATATTTATAGGTGTCCCTACAAGCGAGTTAGAAGCGAGACCTTCCGGCTTGCAAAGGCCCATGTCTGTCAACTTTGCCCTATTGGAATTATCCAACTGAAAGAAGAGCAAAATGAACAGGTAGTTAGTCCAACAATCCTGAATTGTTCCACTTTCTTAATAGGCTACGTACAATATACGTAAAAAAAATACGTGCATCTCACGTGAATTAAGGAATGGGTAGAAAACGACATCGTGACCTCCAGCAATACCGATACTTCTTTGAGCGACGGAGAGAGCCGCAGGGAGAACGAGTTTTTTTATTTGTATTCTTTTCAAGAATAGCACCAAACAGGACATACACCACGTCGATTGGGTCATTACAGGAAAATCTCAGACCGAGTGGTATATAATTTTACGGTATCTGCTTTTTACAATATTTTATTGGTCCACTCACCAAAACATTCTGCACTTTGACATCTCGATGGATCATCTCTGCTGCATGCAGATACTGTAAGGCTTGGGCGACGTCAAGGGCAATTTGAAGTCTTTCCCTCAAGGACGAGATGGTGGGCAGACCTCCTTGGAGATCACATTTCATTCGTTCCGAGATAATTGATACAGAAAAACCACGTGCTGGATTGACTTCCACGATGCTACAAATTATGGGCAGAATGTTCTGATGTCGCAAAGACCTGCAAATTAATCAGAGGTGTTTCAAGACACGCGTATCTAAAAAGCACAACGACATCTTGGGTAGCTTTCAGTTCTTTTATCATCAAGAGAATCTTACAAAGTTTTTGTCACTGATACAACGCGTGGACGGAAAAAATGAGAGAAAATTACAATGCCCATTACATAGAGATAAATGCAAGGCAAAAAGTTGATATCAGTTTCCTGCAAAGAGAAAGTCCCTGAAACATTTTTTTTGCGGGGACAGCTAAAGAGGTAGCCTGCGAACAGTAGACGTATTTCCAGTCGTCGCTTCTCTCCCTCCGAAAAATAACGTCGGCGAACCCGAGCGGCAAAACGATTTCCAGCAGACGTACTTCCAGTCGTCGCTTCTCTCCCTCCGAAAAGTAATGTCGGCGAACCCGAGCGGCAAACGATTTCCGTGACGTAAAACCTTTTTAGCCAATCACGGTTTAGCTCTTAAAATCAAGGAACTAACTCGCGAGACTTCTCGCCAGATCGTGCGCGATGGATATGTTTACAAGTCTCAATTGAAAGGACAACGTAGCCTGTGTACAGCCGCCCTTTTTCTAGTCTCCCTATGCGAGGGAGACTACCCTTTTTTTCTCAGAACGACGCGTTTATGAATGTTAATTTGCCAGGATTGTGGAACTGATTGATGAAATAAGCGTCAAGAGGATTCATATTGAAGAAAAGATTAGAGGACATTTTTTATCCATTTGCCTACGGAGTCAATGATTTATCACAACTAGTCTTGCCCATATTCGAAACGATAAATGTTCCACTGACAGTAGATGCATCATCTGGCATCATGCCGATTGTTGCTTCTGTTCCTTTCTGGTTCCTCGCTGGAAAGTATGCTTTGGAGAACTCATCGATAGTTTGTCGTGTACCGCTATAAATATTTTTTAGAAGATACATGTATCCTTTTTCTTTGAAAGCTAGGACATGTGGTAATTGATTTTCTATGCCTGATTGCTTCTTGGTATAGACAGAACTTTGATCAAATCGAAAGCATTTTGTATTTATTCTTACATTTTTTTAAATACATGTTCTTTTCAAGGTTTTAATTTCCATAGTTTTTTATAAGATGAGTCGACTAGACTGCTGTAACTATTTATTTCACGCTGGGTCTGGCACATGCAGGTTTATAATATTTCAGATCATTGTTTTGTGGCGATACTTGTCGGATTTTGAATTATCAACGAGCGATTCTCAGAGATTTCTGAATCAGTCAAGGATGTGTCTGTACAATCGATTCACCGCCTTTTGTCTGCGCTGGTTAAATTGAAAAAATCGCGAGTCTGAGCGCGATGCCATTAAGCTACTTTCTGATTTTTCTTTCCCTGTAGCGATTATTTTGTCCAGGTTTTGTTTATGTCACGTACTACCGTATTTCATAAAGCGAAACCAAAGGCCCACTTCACATACATAGCTTAAGAAGTCGTTGCTTAACAAAGAAGTCAGCATTCAATGTCGCAGGAATTTTGCAGATAAAAGTCGTGAAATTCACTTTCCAAAGCGTATTTGGTAACTCTCGCCAAATCCAAGACAAGCCAGCGCGCATGGTCGCGAGGAGTCACTCGAGCTGTATTCTATCCTTTGATCTGATTGGCCAACATCAAAACAAAAGGTTTTACGTCACGGAAATCGTTTTGCCGCTCGGGTTCGCAGACGTTATTTTTTCGGAGGGAGAGAAGCGACGACCGGAAATACATCTGCTGTTCGCAGGCTACTAAAGAGGCGTCCAACCAGAAAATACATAGAAAAGATCGATGATGGACGATGAGGTCCGCGCCATTTAGACGCACACAGCGTGTGCAGAAAAGTGCAATAATGTTTATTGCTTTTATTGCGCACTTTAACATTAAAAGATATGATCAAATTTGTCTTACCTGGTGTTGTGCAATTCCAGGGTCAAATCCTTAAGTACTTCTTCTCTAGCAACTTTTACCACCTTTACTACACAAGGCTTTCCTTGAGGTGTCTTTATGTTATTGCAAGCGAACACACTTCCTTGAGCACCATCGCCAATGAGATCCCCGGTACTGGGTGAACCAAACTTGAACTTATCCATGACACCATATGCCAGCATCTCTAAGAGGGCAAGGTTTGGAGCAAATTCGAGAATCTTTTCCCTCTGTTCGTCTTTGATGGTCTCTCCCCGTTGAAACAGGCCTTGAACTTTCTTGATTTCTGCAACAAACTCACCATGGCACGTCGTAAAGTGGTGGTTTAAGCTCCTGATGACTTCCTCAGACATCGTGGTTGGATCCACTTTCTCGAGAACGCCTGCAGCAACATTCTTCTTCCACTCAGGGGATCCTACGCGGACCTTGCCCTTTACGGTGTTGATGAGGGTCTCAATTGGTGAACACACAACGTCATACATCCATGTGGCAAGTGATTTAATAAATCGAGCCACCACTCCGCCTCGTTTCGCAAAGGAGATCTCAGCTTCATACGAAGACAGAAGACTTCTACCTAAGGCTAGAGCAGCTGATGGGAATTCTTCTCCTGAGGCTATCTCTTCTTCAATTTGTTCGATGCGTTCTTTAATTTGGGCCACGAACACGTCTCTTGAGCGAAACATCATGTATAACTTTTCTTTGATTTCCCCTTGTAGCTTGTTGACCACCATTCTTTGTAGCTGGTCTTTACAGTGTGCCACGGCGGCTTTCTCAGAGACAAAGCCATCACGTGGAATTTGGTATTCTGTCAGAGCGTACTCAAATTTTTCTGCCTCTTGAAGAATTCCCTCCCGAGCTTCTTTGAAAACGTCAGATAACAAATCCTTAATTTCAATAGATCTCGTCTTCAGACTATCTGTGATGTTGTTGTGGACTTCCTGTTCCTCTCTAAGGAGAGTGTCTAGAGTCTTCATCATCAACTTCTGTCCCTTTTTCAGCAAATTGGCCTTCTGGATGAAAAAGTCCAAACACCTTGACAGGACACGGATAAGAACTTGGCATACCTTCTCAACTCTTTCACGCAACGACTCCTCCGCAAACTTCTTCAAGCTGTTTTGAAACCTTTCGAAGGCGTCGATGTATCCTTTAAACTCACCAATTGGCGCGTTTGGGTTGTTCTTCTTCGTCTCGTGGTACCTCTGAAGCCTCCAGGCGGAAAGGCCGTGGAATCGGTCGTTTTCATTCGGGCTACTTTCTTCTGAGAAATAGCCGTGCTGAACAAGGCGCTTGTACACACGTGCTTTTTTTCTTTTCTGTGCTTTGGCTTCTTGTTCTAAACGGCGCGCAGCAGCACTGTCACCTGACTCTTCGTCCTCGTCTGAAGACTCTGCACGATCTTCAGGCTCCAGCTTACTCACCACAAAAAAGATTTGCAAATCAGGTCTTCTAGATGTCATGTCACTTAATACCTCCCTGTCCTACAAATGAAACACGACGTCTTAGCAATTAAGTAAGTAGAACAGGAAGTAGGTAAGTAAGTAACTAAGTAGCTTAGTGAGTGAGTGAGTGATTGAGTGAGTAATGAAAGTAAAAGAGTACGTAAGTAAGTGAGCGAGTGTGGGTATTGTATTGTATTGCATTGTATTGGATTAAATTATATTATATTGTGTAACTTTATCTTTTCACAGTAACATGATCATAACGCAACAAGAGTTAAAAAATTAACTAATTAAATTAAAGCTAATAACAATTCTAAGAACAGTAATAGCAATGGTATATGATACGTATTTTTGCATCAAATGAAACTCGGAAAAAATCCGAGCCCAAGATTGGATTCGAACCCACGACCTTCCGTGATCTAGCGTTCTACTTCTTCAAAAGAGACTAACAGTGATAATGTTAATAATAAAAATGCAAGGTGCCTGCTTTCCATGAACGCCGTGCAAAATGGTTATCGTCTATTTCTGATAGAAATTACTGCAGCCGGATTTCAAATAGGAAACAGGTCGCTCTTGGCACAGTTGTACAGATAGACTATTATTCCACAACACCGAAGCTGCTTTTGACGTAATTGGCAATGTAATCTATAATGACATTTTTAACAAGCCAATCATAGCGCATACTCAAATCCTGGTACACAGGTGGGCGCCCAGCAATCTCGTTCCCAGAGCATCCGTTACTTTTGTCCAGCGGATGGGGCAACGAACGCTCTGGAAGAATCCAAAACCGGAACCACAAAATCCTGGTTCCGGTTTAACTGCGCCTGCGTGAAATTGTTTACCCATTTGACCAAGAGAAGGTCTGAAATGCAAGGAAAATTTTCCTTGCTCGCACATTGCTACAGTTTCCTCTTTCCAAAGCAGTTTTTCTTCTGTGACCTTTGATGGATGTATTTAGTGAAGAAAGACAAGTAAGGAGACCAAAAGTGTCTATTTGTTTAGACGCCGCGAATGAACATTTGTTAGTCACGACGACACACATTCTTTCGTGCACGGAATGAACACGGGTGTATGCAAATTTGAAAGGTTCAGTGGTATAAATGTATATCATCTCTTTTTAAAAAAAGCATTGGAATGACTTTCAAAAACAAGAAAAAGGAAATTAAAAAAAAAGAGTCTCTGTAGCCTGATTTCGGAAATTATCGATCGAGGTTAACGTTTTTCTTAACTGTTCCAGGTCGTATGAGATTTATGTGTACACAAGTGGCCTGTCAAAAGCTCACTGTTTTTTGATTAGCAAAGAAATTTGCATGTGATGAATACGATTTTATCGGCCAATCAGAGATGGGTTTTTACGGATTCTTCCAGAGGTTAGTGATCCCCGTCGCTGTACAAAAGGATCGCGGCCTCTGGGAACGAGATTGGGCGCCCAGAACAAGGTCTTTGGTGCTGTATTCCAGGGCCCTGTTGTTCGAAGGCCGGTTAGCGCTAGCTGGGAGTTAAATTTTAACCCGGGTTTCTTTTCCTTATGATCAAAAGCACTCTCTCGAATAATTTTCTCTATTATTTTTAGAGAATCCAATCATCAAATTGTAGGCAAAGAGAATTTTAATTTTCATTTTAAAAGCAAATTCAGTTTAAAAACTGAATTTCCTTTTTGAGCTCTCATACTGAATTGAAATTTCGTACTAACCCCAGGTTAACCCAGCTTCGAACAACCCGGCCCAGGTTTCCATTTCTTTTGTTCAAAAGCATTTTTCAGAATAATTTTCTCGATTCTTTTTAGAGCATCAAATCATCAAATTGTGGAGAAAAAGAATAAAACTGAATTTACTTTTTAAGCTTTCATATCTGAATTGAAATTTTGCACTAACCCTGGGTTATCTGAACCCTGCTTTGAACAAACGAGCCCAGATGTTTAGTCTGTGCTGCAGGCAGTAACGACATGCGTTTCAGTCACAGGTCACAAGTTCCTATACAACGTCATGACTTCCTACCTGCTTCGTAAACAAGTTATGTCCATCGACCACGTAAATCACAAAAGCCAGAGGGTTTTCCAGTTTCTCTTTGACAAGATTATCCAGAGCTTCATTTTCGTTCCTTCCAGGGGAGTCAATGACGCTGACACCAGACTGTAAGAATTCGATGTCCAGCCCGGTGTCGATGATAGCCTCTACCTTGGTTGAGTCGCCTCGGTCCTTACGGCTCAGTTCGATCTTCTTCCGTGGAATTTTGTTCTTGCCTTTCATTTTTATGTTCTGGAAAATAGAGCTATAAAGATAAAACTATCTCCATACCACTGAAGATATTCTTAGAGCTTCGTCACGAGTTCCTCCCCCCTTCGTCACGCGTTACTTTGCGTTCGTCGGGGGAGGGAGGGTGAGGGATCTTCGAATATAGATTCAATACTGAGAGGCTATTCTTCTCTAACCAGTCTGCTACAAAATACATCCTTGAAAATTAACAGTCCTGGGAGTCTTCTTCATTTGCTCCGGCGAAATCATGGCGTACTTCACAAGAATGACGAGAAGTTATTTTTGTTTTGTCTCGCCCAGGACAACCTCCGGGACAGGAACTTTCCAAATATTTCCCAGTCCCCCTCATCGATCCCAAGGCGGGGGGGGGGGGGGGGTGGGGGGAGGTACTTGTGGAATTACTCACTTGGTAACATAAGGAAAATATTAAAATGTTTAAACATTTTGAAGAGAAGCGTTAAGAAAACTTGTTACCTTGTTAAATGTTTTGTATATCGGGGTGTGTTTAAATATGAACTATACCTCTAATATTGCTCCATCCTTAGTAGTGAGACGACAGAATGGTTCCTTGGCGTAGTGGACTCGTACAATCCTCGCGGTGCTCGGTTGTTCCGAGGTAGGAAGTGACTTGCATCCCAGGAGCTCGTTGATGATGGAGCTCTTACCGCAGTTTGTCTGACCGACAAAAATCAGAGCTGGCTCCTCGGTGAAAAGCGACTCAACTTCATTTCTTTCTTTGGTGGTGTACAATAGCTCAGCCAGAGCGCTGTCGAAGTCGCATTGGATGTCGCCGAGTGCCACCGTTGGAGATGAACAATAGTGAATATCGTTGATTAAAGCAGTTGCTTCCGCGTCTCCTGATCTAGCTCCGGGCGAGTTTGGTGGATTCGTCGCTTGAGTTAACTCCACTTTTAATTCTGCATCGCGCGGACCAGACAGCTTTTCAACGAGTTGATTAAAATACTCGATTGTATCGTGGTGTATTTTTTGTATAGTGGCCTTGCTCTTTTTGAAATCTTCGAAAACATCTTTAAGCGGCATGACGAAAAGCGAAGATGTAAAAGACGCTTCTGATCTTTAGCACTGGCGGAAGTTATTTGCATAACCCCTTTCGATTCCCCGAAACACAGGATGATTCATTCTGGCATGGGAAATGCGGTACTAGTGGATGGACTCTTGAATGGCGACCACAGGAAACTGAGTCTGTTTCTTGCTCGAACACTGGGCATTTTATCTTATTCATTTATTCATTTATTGTTCATTTTTGATAACAGTCATTTAAGGATGTGAGACAATTCTATTACGCTAACTCGTCCTACTTCCACATTGAAAAAGGATGTCTCCGCCAGGCCGTAGGTCAAGGGCGGTGTCCATATTATTCGACAATACTTCTTCAAAGATAAATAGAGCCATCAACATGGTTTTTAAGGGGGGCATGTGATATTTTATGTTAGAAATTACTGATAAATAATTTATTTACTGTAGAAGTTAATGCAAAATATTGAAATCTATGTTAATAAGCTCCATTGTTCTCGGGAAGAGGCTAGTGTTCGAAACGTTAGCTTTCAAATATTTTTGCGGTGGCTGATTAACAGTGTCAACTCAGTTAATAAAGCCTGTTTTCCTGTTTCACTCGGCCACAGTTTCTTTTGAAACTATAAACACCTTTATAAGCTTTCAAGCAGTCTTGGCGGATTGCGTGACGAGCCCACGTTAGGTCTGCTGTTTTTTCTCTGTCGGTCACGCGACATTGGTTTTCGGTCTCATTTTTCCGGGAATCGACATTACTATTCAAAAACTGTGTATGGAAACGTGCTTCGGAGACTCGTATACACAATAATCCCTTCAAGCTACGATAGGAAATTTTTCTGGGCAGATTGTAGCCAGAATTTGTCAAGGTTTGATCAACATGGCGCAAGATAATCAAGAAGGTGGGTTCCACTTCCGTGCGCGATCGAATGACACTATAAATGTCTACGATTTTATATTGCAAGTAGCCTTTTTTCTTGGAATAGTCGCGGCATTGCGCCTTCTTTATGTTTTTAGCAATTTAACGATTTCGTAAAATGGTTTTTGAGTATTTATTGCAAGATTTCTGTTTTGTTTTCATACCAACGAAATACTAACTTTGGAACATTCTTCATTTGATGGAGTCGGATAGAAAGAGACGCCATTGTTATGAAGAATGTTCCAAAGTAACCTGTTGCTTCGCGTAGATTGTCTTTGTTGAAGTATGAGTGTTAATTAGTGTTACTTCAACATATAACTTGCGGGATCACTTGCGGAAACACTAACGCTTTTCCAACATGTTTTCTATCGGCTTCTCAGTTGGAACCTTGCGAGGACTAAATTATGGTCATTCAATTTCTTTTTCGATGCAGTTAAGAAACTTAGTTATTCTGATCGCATAACAAGTTTTTACTACAAATGGTTTTTAATGGTAGAATATTGGACTATGATTCATGTTTAAATACTGTGTGGTGTCACAGTAAATAATGTATTTACATGCTGTAAGTTGTGCAACTGCAGAGCGTACCTTCCTTTTCATTTGAATGCATCATGGTGCATGTAAATGATGAGCATGCACTGGGCAAGGGTTTGCTCTAGAGTCAGTTACTGAAAGTTTAGGTGGGTGTGTGCCATAGCGACCCTGTTACCATGCCAACATTAGCCTGAGTCTAGTCTACATTGAAACGGGCCAAGGGACTGGCAAAGCATGTTTGCTCAAAGGAGGATCTTTTCTGTGTATTTTACTATTAATATAAGGAAAAGAACATTGTTTTTTATTTTTAGGACATTGTTATAAAGACGTTTGTTATATTAAGCTTCCACTGTATATCAGTATGCTAGTCTAGCCTATATTGTTACTTATTCAGCTGCATTTTGCAACCCTATTCCAAACTATTCCAAACAAATCGCTTCCCTGTCCCAGACTATATTTTGTACTCTAAACTTTTAGCAATTATTGAATGAGGCTGAGTAGGATATGAAGAATTCTCCAGATCAAGGAGCCGGTGTTCATCCTTGGTGGAAAACACCCTCCAAGATCTGCAGAATTCTTCATATCCTAAGAAAGCTGAATTCAATAATTGTTTTATAAATATATTCCTTTGAAATAATTCCAAGTTTGAAAACAAGCTAAAACGTGCTAACCTTGGTCGAGGTAAGTTCATATCAATATTATGCATCTTTATCGGGAAGTTTAGGAAATGAAGCTCTGTTTAGGTCTGCAAATATACTCTAAATAGCAGATGTCGCCCGTCTTCATGCTGTTCTTGCCATGTTTATGGACAAAATTTTGCCGTGAAATGAGTGAAATGTTCCGCCAACTGTTCAGCCATTTGTTCTCACTACCAAAACAACTTAACCTCGTCCCCAGGTTTTCTCGGTTCCGGTTCAATAACCTGCAACCAGGGTGCACTTTTGACGTAATTTTGATGTCATCATTTCAATTATATGAGAAAATTCTTGACAAATTTGGTCAACAGTAGCTGGTTATAATTATGGTGAATCATGCCTGTGGTTTTAACCATGCAATCAGAAATGGGGAAATATTTTGAATGAATAATAATAAATTTATTCATAGCACTGAACAATAGAAAGAAGTTATTACATCACATTGCTATGGTAGCAAAATTTTTGGATGACAACAAAGCAAAAATTCACTTACAAAGTAAATTCGCACTGTTTCAAACTTCATTGATCTTATTCAACTTCATTTAATTTGTAAAATGTTGGCGAAATTTTCTGGGTTAAATCGGAAAGGACCATATCTAAGTTTAGAAAAAGAAAAAGAAACTTTTTGTGTTGTCTTCGCCTACTCCATAAAGCACGGGCGCATGAAACTAGGAAGTTTCATGTTGCAGTCGTGCAACAACGGCTAAGATTGAAATGTACAGAAAACTATGTTTCGCGTGCAAAGTTGATTTTTTGATAATCTATAAACCTATTGTTTTTTGCTGTTCACGGTCACCGTTGCAGAAACTCCCAATTGTTGTCATCCAGAAATTTTGCTACCATGGTAATGTGACATCACACTCCTCCTCTCTATTGTTGTCCAAATTCAACATGTTGATTGCTTTACCTTATTTCTTGGAAAACATACCTAATCTCCCATAGACATTTTAAATTCTGCAAGAATACTACAATGCTGACCTTACTCACAGGAAAAAATAACGGATTCCCATTTTTGGATATTTTAGGGTATTTAAAGAATACCCACAAAAATCGCAAATTTGGAAGAGTGAGACAAGTCCCAATCAGGGAACTTGGTTGGGAATTCCCTGGTTGGGACTTGTCTCACTTTGCCAAATTTGGAATTTTTATGGGTATTCTTTAAATACACTAAAATATCCAAAAATGGGAATCCGTTATTTTTTCCTGTGACTATGTGAGAGTCAACTTTGCAAGACATCAACATGACACCGAAAGAACTCAAAACAGAATGGGATTGTAGCCAAAGACAGCTAGCTGTTTCACTATTATTGTAGCTCATCAGTATGGACGTAACAACCAGAGAAAGCTCTGTTGAAAAATGTCCACACGGTCTGATTTCAGCCCTCACCCAGAATTCCGAACACCCACAGAATTATGTGCACCATATCACGTCTTCTGTCAGGGCAAGAATCCAAGTGTGAAGTTGATGTCTTGCAAAGAAAATATAAAGGATTGGCCAAAACCAACCTCAAAAACATGGACAGAACCATGCAAAAATTGCAGCATATCAGATCTATAATCGATCTATGGCCCCCAAATATGTCGTAAAGTACAAACATTATAACCACAAATGACTGCAAAGGACCGCAAACAAATATGCTGAAGAATGTAGGATCTATAAAGACCGTATAAAGTCCTTTGAGGTTATAATGTTTGTAATCTCCCATTTTATTTTGATATGACAGAACCCTCGGGGCATAGCTACCTGTATGCACGGCATATGCATGTGCATACCTGAAAAAGTCTAGGCCAGTTTAAAAAGTGAATAATAAGAATGAAAGCAAATATATATACAGATGATTATTTTAAAATGTAGCCTGTATTTAAAAGCTGTGTTAAGCCCCTCACTGTCATGGCCAGCAGTTATGCAAATTTATAAGGACAAATAAAAGTGAAAAAGTTTCAACATCTGGGACTTTCAGGGGGCTAGGTGGGCAGGTGGATTTTGAAAATTGTGTGTACCTCTTGAAAAATTCTGGCCATGCCCCTCAATGTACAAAATGGCCAGGCTCAAAAGTAAGTTGTTCTCTCTCCAAGCCTTTAAACTCACTAGAAAAGCTTTGTGGCATCACTGCTGTAGATTTTAATAAGGATCACAGGGTACCCAGGTTCATATTTAGATGAACAGTAGGGTTTGTGTAATTGTATCATTTATGGATTAATTAGTCAGTGGCTGATACAAATAATGTCTCAGATTTATACTTGATTGGTCTTGAAGGAAACCTGGTAACCCTCTGGTAAGATCTGTAGTCAAGGCTGCCCTTCATCCTTCTTTAATTCTTACCTAGAGAAAGGCATTTGAATAAAAACTTTAGTGTGTCTATTGCTGCATTGCTAAGTTCCCATTGAAAGCAATCTCCAGGCATAATCTCCGCTCAGTCAAACGTGGACTGTACCGTGAGCTGTGATATCATCCATCACTATAGACTTTGCGCGAACAACAGGATAAGAATTAAAGATATCACTTAGTAGGCTGGCAATTTAAGAAGCACTCTAGGAACCTGGGTTTTACAACAAAATTTCTCATCTCTATAAATGTGTGGGTTTTTGCTCAAAAAAGCTCTTTACATGAGTAGTGTGTCTGTTATAGGCCAAACATAAGGACTTTAACTTCGTTTTTAATCTTAATGTTGCTCGGGTTAAGAAAAATTGATACTAAATCACGTAGGCTATTTTTTAATATTAGGAGTGATAACCCTACTGAAAGAAACTTTTGTGCCCAGAACACCATTCTTTGGAGTTATTGCCGAGTTCAGCAAATCGAAATGTTCAATTTGGAAGCTAAAAGTGCAGTGGGAAAAGACAACTTTAGACGAATGGGTATCTGTGAACGGAGAATATAACGTGCAAAAGGAAGGAAAGGAGAAAACATTCGTGGCTGAATTATGTCTCTGTGTGTAGCTCCTGGACACAGTGAGACTCTTCCTAACCACGTTTTCACTACTACCACCACATTCTTTAACTCTTTAAACCCTAAGATCAGTAATTTCGTATCTAACTGAATGGGTAGTGAAATACGGTGATTTTTTTTTAATCGCAGTCTCCAGCCTGGACACATCGTCTTCGTTTGAAGACCAGTTCAAGGAGTTGACCTCGCTTATAACCTTCTTTGAGCAATGCTCGCAGGAGACACAAGGTTTTATTGACCTGATGAGCCAGGATCTTAGTGAGAGCATAAAGGCAGACCTAATGACAGATGCAGAAAAACAGCGTCTGTTGTCGTATTCCGCCAAGAAATCCACTCTGTTAGTGGTGGGTCAAACCAACAGCGGCAAGAGTTCTTTCGTGAATGAACTTCTTGGTGGTTCGTTTATGCCAACTTCTGAAGTTCCCTGTACGTCGCGCATAGTTCGTCTTAAGTACAGTGAGGAGAATTACTACCAGGTACAATTAACAGAATTCTTGAAGCAAAGTGCAGTAGCCGCCTGAAATTTTTTTATCCCATTTCTTGGAACACCCAGGGGCCCGTTTCTCGAAAGCCCCGATAATTAACGGGCCCGTAAAGCTGTTGTTGTTTACATGCAAGGTAGAGGTTTCAATAGTTTTGCATCTAACATGATAAAACTATCAGTTAGTGAAACAAAATGGAGTAGTTTGCTGGCCAGGACCCGTGCCCTTATTCTTCACATTTCGATTTTAATTTTTGATTTCGGGCCCGAAAACTTACCGGGACTTTCGAGAAACGGGCCCCAGCCCTCAAAACAAAAGGAAACCAGCAATAGTTTCTTCAACACCCAGAAACACCCTCAATTTATAATTAGTATTTGTATCTCGCAGCGGAACACCATGGGTAAGAAAATACGGTTAACTATGCACCCAAGAAATTTTGGTTTTGACAAAATCGTCCGCCCCTTCGTGTTAGAGGGTGTAAAAGGTTTTTAACTTGATTTTCCGACATCTGTCGATGTTATGATCAACTGACAGCTGTAAAAATAGACTATCCGCTGACTTATGTCACATGACAGTATTGCGGGCTCAGGTGTACAACTCACTGAGGTGACCTGTTTTTGTTAAGTTCTGCGCTGACCAGTTAGGACATTCAATTGATCGCAGGCTCAGAAACTTTACTTCAGAAAGACATTTCTTTTAAGTTTCCTCGAGAGCTTCGCTTTTAGTCTTGGCTAAACCTAAATATTAGTTTATTGTCTTTGTTCGCCTGTTTTACGTTGGGTTTTCTCCCTTTCTATTTATCGTTTAATACCTCAGGTGTTGAATAGCTCTCAACCTTCGGAAGGAATCCAGAAGGCTCCCTTCAGTAAGAAGAAGCTCCCTAAAGAGGCGATTGAGCTGGACGAGATCAAGAGAGGCGACCCATCATGGATCAACTCTGTGGTAGAAGTGGGGCTAAACAACCCGCTCCTACAGAGCGGCCATCTGGAAGTCATTGATGCACCCGGGATGAGTGAAAACGAGTCTTTGGACAAAATCGTTAACGAGTGCATCCAGGGGGTCTTACAGGTCATCATTTATGTTATAGATGGCAACTCATCTTTAAGATTACAGGTTAGTGTGAAATAAAGAGAGCCTCCCAGGAATTTTACACCTTGTTGAAGAGACAAAGTGGAATAAAGGTCTTAGAAACAACGCGACGGGCGAGGCTTGAGCCCCGAACCTCCAGATCCGGAGTTCGAGGTGTTAATCGCTCGGCCACTGACTCCTCCACCGACGACGTTCTGCTGAGGGGTAACCCTGCGATGGACTAGAATCCCGTCCAGGGGAGAGTAGCAATATTCCTAGGCATGATTCATGCCAAGGAAAGCGGGATAATCTCTGTTTGGGCCTTTGGCTCTCGCCTTTACCTTTACCTTACCTCCCAGAGGTTTTGGAAAACAAGGAAATATGTTCAGTAGAATACCCCCGGGGCCCTCAATTAGCTGTGTAATCTTACACAGTTAAATTTAAGTCACCAACAATCGCGCGCTTTTTACGCCTTTACCAGCCAGACCAAAGTTTGCAATGTGCAGGGTTTTGAGTATTAATAGGTATGGTCACACTAAACGTCTTCCCTGAGGCTCTCCATGGGGAAATAGCTTGGGTTGGGTTAGCTCTGCGTTTTGCTCACACAGCGATAAATTGCCCACGGGGAAGAAAAAACTTGAACCCGGTTTCGCCGGAAACGCCGTTCTAAACATTGGAAGGCTGACATAAATCGTAAACGGTTTCGACCATTTTTACCCTTTTAATAAAGCTGCCACATCAAATACGCTTGACACGAGCGATTCAGCCCTTAATGTTGAGACAAAAAGGGAAGACAAGGAAAAGCTAATTCTTACCTAAATTCTCGCTCAGAAGTCAAAAGTACGGGTTTACTAAAGTGGTTGCAGCGACTTTAAGAAAGGAATTCTCGAACATTGATTTTATGAAGAAAACTCGCGATTGTTTCAAGATGCTTTTGAATATTATGTTTAACGTAAAAACCAGAAAAACATTCACATTCACGGCAGTGCTCAAAATCCTGCTGAATGTTCGAACTTTTAGTTACGTTTTGGCGTAGGATTTTGCGCCAAGACGAACACAGCACGTAAACAACACATGATTTCTACCGCCTGGTACATTTCACTTTCTCGTGATTGGTTGAGCTTCTTTGGGTTTTAATTAACCCATAGAACTTACCTCGGGAACTGTCATGGGTGATTCTTTTGTTCTTTTTTACGTATCCATGGAAATTTCCCCGAGGTAATTTCACCTTGGGGAAATCCGTCACAACTCAAAAATTGCTTCCCCATGGGCAACGGCAATTTGCCCATGGGTAAAATCGCTAGTGTGACCGCACCTAATACTTAGCCGCCCATCTATCCTCTTTATCGATCAAGGGAGTGATCACGGGAACAAACAACTCATTAGCATCAGGATCCATCAGTGTAGCAACAATGACGGCGACGGCTACGAAAACGTCACTTAAAAAGTTGAATTCGCGCTGCCTCAATCTTTATCGCGCTTATTCCATCTCGTTCAGTGCGTCAAATTTTACAATTTTTCTTCTAGAGTTGAGTCCTTAAAGACTGTCTCGAAGTGCAGGAAACGAAAACAAAGTCGTCTTGTGTTCACGTCCTCCACAAAACGTGAAATCAGGCACTTTTCACGTCGAAGTCGTGCAGCGACGGCAAAGAAATGTACAAAAATGCATGATGCACGTGCAAAGTTGTTGTTTTGTCAATCTAAACCTTTTGGTTTTTTGACGTTCTCTTTGACGTCGCTGTCGTCTTTGTCTAAGGGGGTGTTTACATGAGAAAACTCGCACCGGCGCGAGTTTCATACCGACATGACTTTTTGATTTCGCATCGCGTTTACATGATGACTGGGTTATTTCACATCTCGTTATTTGAAGGTACACTTCATGTTGATAAAATGCACGTATGATTCAAAATCGCGAACATTACGCATGCGCTACCCATTCCAGTCTACCGGCAGACCGATTTCACACCGAAGCGGGTGGTCGTTTCGTGTTTACATGATACCGTTGCGAGATTTCGTACTGGAGTGAAATTCTCACCCCGGTGCGACAACCGGAGTGAACTCACGCCAGGGCGACTCGCGCCGGCATGACTTTTTGTGGTGGTATCATGTAAACAAATGTAGAGCCATGAGAGGGAACCGGAGTGAACTCGTCGCGGCGCGAAAGTCGTCCCGGTGTCATGTAAACACCCCCTAAGCTTCCTAATCTGTCCTTCGTCACGCTTTACAGTTCTCACTTAGCGCCGGGCGGCTGGGGGGGCGTGGACTCTATTATAAACCCTCCAAGGATACAGTCTGTATTTGCTGCGGGATGGTTGGCATTTTTTACCTTCTATGTATTTTGCACCTTTTTCCTGTGGGATGGAGTCACTGAATGGAGCGTATCTCACCCATATTCGATAGATGTTTTACATCTTCCGCTTATCCAGACCCCAGTTGTTTAAAAGGTGGATAATGCTATCCACTGGATAAATCTTTAACCAGTGGATAGCGCAATTGGTTTCCCTAATACTTATTCCTTGGATAATGTTTTATCGGGTGTATAACGCTTACAAAGTTTGAACAACCGCGGCCAGGTCAGTTTAACTATGTGCCAAAATATAACAGACATTATAGGGCCATTTATACGAGGGAAAATAAGACGCGTCTTTCATTCGACGCGTCCTAAATAAGGCTCAAACTATCCCGCATAAACGGCACATTTAGACGCGACTTAGCAAAGATGCGTCTTATCGAAGAACAGGTGTTAGTACCCTAGGTGCCAGAGACTTTTCTAGCGCGGTTTCCGGTTTCTGTCAAGTGCTCGTGAATTCGGCCTACGGCCGAAGATGTGTCGGCTTTCAGCCAACACCGAAAATTCCCGCTGCACGCGAGAAAAACCTCTGGTACCCAGGGTAAGGTGTTAGGGGCTGTTCTTAGATAAGATGAGTCTTAGCTAAATTTCAAACGAAATGTGCCGTTTATACGGGATAGTTTGAGTCTTATTTAGGTCGCTTCCTATTTAAGACGCGTCTTATTTTTGCTCGTTTAAAAGGCCCTATTGTAGTGAAGTGAGGAAAACTCGCTGACCGACAGGTCCTCTTCACTCAAGTTTTGGTCTGAAAAGGAGTGTGCAATCTCATCGCTTAAACCTGAGATGAGGTAGCAATTTTAAATGTTCTTTTTGTTCCTGGGCCTCAGCAAAACCCACCCACCAAAATTTTCTAACTACTCTTCTCCCACGGGAATGAACATAACAGAAAATGGCTGGTGAATTGACCAATCCTTTGTTTTCTTTGTGCTGAAGGAAAGAGGCTTTCTTCTCAACTTGAAGGAAAAATTTGGGAACTTGCCCATATTCTTCGTTTGCAACAAGGTAGAGAAAGACCAGACAGCACTAGAATTTGACCGGGACTCCGAATCAGAAGGCGATTCCGACTCAGAAGACGATAAGCCAAGTGGGAAAGAAAAAGGAAAAGAGGATGTCGTTTATCAAGCTCTAGCCAAGTGCCAAATGGTTCCTGAAGACGTTGCTTGGGAGGACTGTGCGTTTTTTCACGGGTTGTCGTCCAAGGAAGTAAGGAGTGCTCGTCGTAAGAAAGAAACAAACCAATTCACTGAGCAGTTTGACATTCTCAAATCCAAACTGCTTAAATTTGCTGCCATTGGAGTAAATTCGCATTTGAAATCTGCCACCGAGCTTCTTTGCCAGATCCAAAACAGAGTTTTCGATTTGTTCCTTACTTGCGATTTCCAAAAGCCCGTCCAAAGTGGGTTGTTCGATTCTCTGGAATCGAAGGAGCAGAGTTATATAGAGCAGACAGTGACATACATTAAATCAAACAGATCTAAGATTGCAAGAATCATTTTTAAGGCTATCAAAGAAAATAGAAGCAAAATCGAGACCGACGCATACGAAATGCAGTTTGACGCCATTAAAATAGGGGATGTTGTCGGGCGAAATGAAGTTGTCGAACAATGCCGAAGACAAATCAAGGACCTGGTGCTGTTTAAAGTTATGGGCATTTCCATGACTAAAGTGAGAGAAACAGTAACTGTAATTACGAAAAAAGTGCGGTCCTCTCTGGAAAAATCTTTCTGTGAAGTAGTAAAACAGGATGATCGTCTTGCTAATCTGGTAAAGAGACAGCTTGAGTACAGCTTTCTTCAGCATTTCCATCAGGAAGACGTGATACAGCATTTTGATTATGCTTTGATGAGAACTGGAATCAGAATAAGGGATGAAGCCATGAAGGTAGTAAGCGATGTGTGGTCTGCCCTCAGAGGAAAGGGGACAAGACTAAACGGAGAATGGAAGCGAACCGTTGCTAAGGATGTACTTGATAGCGTTGATACCGATGCAATAGCTAACAGAATATGCTGTAAAATATCAGATGATCTCGAAAATGGTCACAAACTTTTTCAAGTAAACCTTCAGTACATGAAAATAATTTGCGCGGCTGCAGCAGAGCAGACTGATGTTCAGAAAACGTTTGCGATAGCAAGGGCGCCACATTTTGCAAGCTTCATGAGCAGCACAGCAGCACTCTATGAAACCCTCGCATCACCAGTTCCTCAGAGAGCAGCCTTGGGTTCTCGACTGGGAAGAAAAGGACACAGAGGCGACGTCTATGAAGTACAGACGAAGGAGCGTCTTGTCGCCAAACAGCTAACCTGTGACAAGGAGTCAACGAAAGAAGAGTATTTGTTTGGCTTGATACGTTCTTATAGAAGGTCAGAATTGCATTGAATCATTTAGTTAATCACTAATCATTTAGTCCTTCATCTTTGGAAAGAAATTTAGTTTTTTAGATTGTGATGCAGCGCCGATAGAGCGTTTTCACTCAGGTGGCCAGCATCGATGCAAATTTATGGGAACAAAAGAAATTTTTTACATAAGAAAAGAGTTGAACTCCCATAGGATTGGACAGAATTCTGGTTATACTAACGGTCGGACTAAGGCCCAGTAGCGCTCAAAACGTCAGTTCTATATAGTGAGCAGTTAACCCAGTGGATGAAATCAAACATTTGTGTTCTTAATCTTGGTCACTCTTAGTGAGCCTAAAGTGGATGGATACTCAGAAAAGTCAAGTGGCCACCTTGGGTGAACTGTATATGCAAATCAGACCGATTATGAGCCAGAGGTGACTCCCCTCAAGAAAAGAGCGCGAAGATTTGTTCAATTAATCCAACATCAAACATACTTGGGCTTTCACAGCATTTCCTGTTAGTGTAAAGTAGTGTAAAATTCCGAAAATAAGCCTTCGGGGCGGGCTTTCATTCGGTGGGTCCTTATACTGCGGAAGATTTTTTATTTTGCTTTTAGAATTTGGGAGGCATTGATTTAGCCTGCTGCGCCACAGACCGACTAAACTTCTCGTCAAGTCTGTCGGCGAAACAGGCACTGAATTCCTTGCTCTGGTCCCCCGACCTGTCTACTCGGATTTGAGTACCCACCACGATTGGTATGTTAAAAATGTCATTATTGATTTGCTAGTCATGTTGAAGGGAAATTTGAAACGCACTTCCAGTTATTCGTTGAGTCCGTTGGGAGCTCAGAACGAGGATAACGACGCTGCTTCGCAGACGTTACTAACCGGGCGGGTTAGATTACATCTGCGACACAGGCTAGCATTGATTTGAAGACGATTACAAACGGAGGAACTTACTTTTTGACGGCATCTTCTATACTTGCACTTGCACTTTTTTATTTGATTGTCAATGTATTTAGCACGAAAGTACTAATTGGAGACACTATATTTTTACGTCTCCAACTTGAGACGGGACCGCCATTTTACGTGGTCATCCGAGCCACGCGAAGGTCTAACCGCTTGCATTGCAGAGGGAGTACCTTCATTTCTCAGTTATTTTAAGACCCTGAGTATTGGTCCGGCCCCGGGAATCGAACCCCCGACCTCCCGCTCTGCAGTCAACACGCTCTACCGACTGAACTAACACTGCTTTTGATCCTTAGGATTCAAAAGGACCTGTGCACAGTTTTGAAGCCCGTTTCGTTGCTATTGGATAAACGCAAGCGGATCACCGTGCTGCTACCACGAATGCGCATAGACCTGTTTGATCTTCTGAACAGGGATTGCATTTCATTTCGGCACGGTCTCAGAATGGTTCAACAGATAACGGCTGCTTTTGAAGATTGCTGGAAGAGAGGCCTTCATCACGTGGATTTGAGGATTTCAAATGTCCTGGTATATATATTTAGAAATCCTAATGATTTCCCTTCTTATTTTACCACTGTCTGCTTTTGTAATTAAAAATGTTCGATTCAGGTCCCTAGCTATTCCTTATCGCTAAGATTTCTTATGGTGATCTCAATACGAGAAGACTCCAATTTGCCCATGAGGACTGGGGTTGGGGAAGGAAATTTGTACTCTTTCCAGTTTTCCAGGTTTGGCTTGGCACCATTAGGAATCAAGATACTCGGCGATCAAAACCATATCTACAAGGAAAAATCGCGGACTCTGAATAGTCTAGTTGGGGTCGTCTATGAAATTGGTCTTTTTTTTTTTTATCTTTTTCAAGTATTGTCAGTTTGTGCCTCACTATCGTCTAAACGATAAAGCGAAGGACAATATACATTGAACCAAAGCTGGCAAACAAAAATATATTTACCAGCTTCTATATCTTTTGCGCTCTCGTCTCAATTTCCTTATAGATCATTTTCACTCACGTGGTTAGTAACTATAAGAATTTCTTGGAACAAAAGAAAAGAAAGTTTTTACATGAGAAAAAAATTTCTATCCTCGCAATTTTTTTTTGTACACCAACATGGCTGCCGTTTCATTCTTAAGGTAAACCGATGTGGCCGCCGTGACGTAATGTGCAAAACTATCTGTAAATGTAAGGTAGCTTTAGTATTTGACGGCGACGATATTAACGACAAAAAAAACTAACACAACTCAACATTAGATACGTTGGTACAACCTCTGCGTTAAGCGCGGCTGCTCTATAACTTTCTTTTTGTTTTACGGCAGCTGGACGAAAACTTGAACGCCAAGCTAAACGTCTCCAAACCGAGAGACGATTCCATTTTGTATCCCGACGAGAAAGCTCCGTTTCACGTGCCCGACATCAACCCTGGTGTTCGTACGTTTGATCCAGCGGTAGTGTGCATCCTTAAAAACCACTGTATGTACAGTCTTGCAGTACTGCTCTGGCTACTGTTGGAGGAGAAATACTCCAGACCTGACTACGCTGAGACGAGTGATGTCAGTGACGTCTACGGGGCAATCGCACAGGGAAGAGACTCTGAGTACATTTTAACAAAGCTGGAAAAGGGTGATTTGACGTCAGGAGGAAGGATCGAGGGGCTACACATTGTACAGTCAAGGTTTAGTTTATCGAAAGAAGAGTCTCTTTCCTCATGGCTAGATAACTTCAAAGTAAAGGTCACTTCCGTGCTTTCTTCTTATGAAACTGTGGAGACGACAGTTTAAGAAGGTTTTGAAACAACATGGTTGTGGAAGAGAAAGAAAGATATTTAAAACGAATTTGGTGTTGCAGTCAAACTGCTGTGAAACAGTTACCCTTTCCCAGAGTTCTCTCTGTTGGTACTGAGATCTATTGGAGGGAAAACTTGGCTGTCGTATTTTTTGACAAATAACCTAAAGAGCGCTGCAAAAGTAATGCAAGAGAATTTCTTACGGTATGCAGTGCAGTATCCCATATATATCTTGTAGCTCGGAAATGTGCAAAAATAAGAGTTGTTTATAATCCTAAAAGTTTTAATTGCTGGAGTTGGACACAGTCAATACTTAAGGTGGGGAAGAAAGACTGGACACTAAAGTAGAACGCGAAGAGCGTGTCGTTACACCTCGTTTCACCAGGAGATATTTCAAAGTTTATTACTTTACTTGTGGATTGTCCTGCCAATTTACTTATACCTGTTTCAGTGTTTAAACTTATTTGAGTGTATTGAGATGTTTGGCCGCGGTGGATCGCGATGTATGATAAAATGCATGTATCACTTTGCAAGACCTACTCCTAGAGATAAAAGACCGATTATCTAAACGATATAGTGTCGCTTAGGCCGCCGTTTAAGGCAACCTGCAGACCCATGCATATATTTATTTATAAATAAGTTAGAGGATAGAAATGTACTTTAATCTGAGCTACTCTTGATATTGCTCAAAGTAAACAGTTTTAATCATCGGAGTGGGCAAAATTGAAAATGGCAGAACTCCTTTTTTATTATCCACCCTAAACCTTCTAGTAGGGTATTTGTAAGTTAACCCTTTCACCGCCAGAATGCTTGATGGAGTTTTGTAAGGTGACTCTAACTTTTGAGTCTGGGGACCAAATCCCATGATGTGACCATTCATATAAAAGCTCTCTGCCTGTACTCACACATGGTGCTATTTGTTTTTCAAAATTTCACAAAATGAAATTTGGTCGAAATTTGCTTTTGGTTAAATTTGGCAGTGAAAGGGTTCAATTAACCCTTTTAAGTCACAAGATTGACCAACATCAATTTTCTCCTCACAATACCAATACATCAGCAAAAGAAAAGGTTATGAGATTAAACAAAATCATCACCTCAGGAAAATGCTCTGATCTTTTATCAAATTCTCCCAACTAATTCTTTAAGGGAATGTATGGAGATCAGTTTGGAGAATTAGTAAGTGGATATCAGGGCTTAAAGGGTTAATCATTTTTGATAAGGAAAAGGGAAAAAATAGATACTAGAATGAAACAGTAATAGTGACTAGGCCATGTGATACCGAGACAAAAAAATCCCAATGTTAGAATGTTTATTTCAGATATTCATTTAAAGAAATACTGCTCACTAACTCTGCCAGTACACTATAATGGTACATTACTATACAACATAACGAAGAAATAAAAACCGGATAAAATTCGCTTAGGGGGTTAGACAAACGAACTACCAACAATCATCAAAACGTTTAACTAAAAATAACTACAGATAAATTCTTTGGGGTGCAAGGGTGGCGGTGGCCCAAGTTTGTTGTTGGTTCTCTCCCTTGCTCCAAGAGGTTTTTCTCCGGATACTTCGGTTTCCCCCCTTCCTTAAAAACCAACACTTCCAAATTCCAATTTGATCTGGAACGCACGAGTACGTTTCAATGAGTTCTTATTAACTCCTAAGGGCTCCGTGGCTAAACAAATTACAATTTAATACAATAATACACTTTAATGATTTAGCTGAAGTAACTGAAGCTGCCGTTACCCCTGACAGGATAGTCATTCACACTTCTTTTTCTACAGTTTGATTGGTCTGGAGATCACAACGTTACCTTAATATGCTCGCCAATGACAAACCACGAACAACTGTTGGTAACGGCCGGTTGGTAAGAGAGGACAATGGGACCATTATCTTCTCTTTTGGCTGGAGGATGTTTGCCTCACTCGGGCACAAAATAGTGTCAATTGCGGATCTGCTTCTTATAGAAAAAATATAATAATTACGTTTTAAATATTGTCAAAAAAGGCTATGATTGATAAAGACACATTTCTAGATTTGTTTATCAACTCGCTAGAAAAAAATGAAAGAAATGATCTCTCTCTATGAAGTTTACAAAATCAGTCTATTTTTTAACTAGTTGTAAACGTAAATGATACCAATTTTCAAACATCAAGCAAACAAACAAACAACAGACGGGGTAAAATAAAAAACCCTCAATCTCGCGCGCTTCTATTGATTAAGCAAAATTACGACCATTACGTCTCTGAAAAGCATAAAGTATGTAAGTGTTGCACATTAAATGTTTCTCATATATATAGAAACAATCATGGCTATAATTCTGGTTTATAGCTTCCAAACGCGGCCACAAACAACCAAAATTGCAGTTATCAGCTCCTCATTGAATAACTTCTCTCTTCACGCACTCAAACTCTAAAAATTGCGCAAGCCTATCGACTCAACGAAGCTGGCTGTTTTGGAACCGACCCATTGCGAAATTTTGTTTTAAACATTTGCGTATACGCTTTTAGCTAACTATTCCGCACATCTACATAGGCAAAGTAATAAAAATGCTCCTAATCTAACTAACGCGCGATCCCTCAAAATGTAAAAACTATTATGACATTAACCTACGAGCGTATAGTATCGCAGAAAGAAAAAAATTTTGCCACATATATCCAGGGTACGTAAGGGGACCCAAAAACAGACCGTTCGAGCGCTTAGCCTTCGTTAGAGCAAACCAAACATTTGTGAATTTTTATACAGTGTATTCAACTCGGTGGAATTATTACCGAAGCTTCTAATAAAAAGTTAACAATAAATGAAAGGCTTCTTTTCTGTTCCACCATGAGCACTGTAGCTCCGCCTTTGGATTTATGTATCACAGTCAACCCACAATCCCCTAATTTGCTGTGATGAAGAGCTACCGCTCGAATCGTCAGTTTCTGCCGGTTACTTTTATTATGACTTAATTGATGATAATAAATTTGTGTTTATTACTCTGCAACTGACGCTTGCCAATTATTCTAAATCTTTTCTCACTAATTTATACGTATCAAGGACGCACCATATTGACACCGCAATAATAAGTGGTGATTGACGGTATCTAAACAACAAAGTGAAGTACAAGTAGATTATTATGTTCCGAACTCTTACAAAGGGATCACACGTGATCTACACGTGAGTGTAGAACTAGCCAGAGATTCTCAAATGGTCAGAAGTCCCTGGCTTACACCTCCAGCGTGCGACGTCAGACCATCTGAGGATCTTACCGGAGAACACTTCAGGCCTCATTTCCTTGTTTTAAGCATGGACTGTCTGAATGCTCTAAAGTAATTTCTAAGATTCTGCCCAACATCTCCTCTTTATTCCTTCCATAATTTCGACAACACTGTCCATACGAATAGTTTCTCTTTGATCCCAACAACTCCACATCAAATCCCAGCATGCATCGGTAATTCCTGGGAACCTCTCTGGAAAGATCTCTTTCTCCACTGCTTCCTTCATCTTTTCGATAGTCTCCAGGTGCCGGTACACGCATGGCCGTGTCTGTCCCGATCCCTCACAAAGCACCCATAACAGAATTCCAAATGCATAGACGTCGTACGACGGGTAACTCAGCTGGCCTGTTCCATGGTGCTGGTACATTTCCGGTGAGATATGGAATGGCGCGCCAAGTGAAGTCATCTCGTACGGGAATTCGGGTTTGGTGAGGTTGATCTTGGCTGTTCCATCAAACATTAACTGAAAAGATAAAAGAACCTTAAGTTCTACTTTCATTACTACTAACATCAGTCGATTGGGTAGGGGGGGGGGGGGGCGGGGTTGGGAGGGACAGGGTATCCAAACCTCTCCTTCCTATTCTCCTCGATCTCTCCCTTCAGCCCCTTTTCGATTAAGAAATATTTAGCATAACGTTGTGTAATTTCTCCCTATTTCTTCAGCTTCTCACCCAATGCGAACTCCTACCTCCTGCTCTTTCCCCTTCCCCTTGAGTCCCAAGCGTGGCGCTATACATGGTTAGAGAAGCTCCCGTCCCACCATTTTAGACCAGATTGCAACTTCTTTCTTGTTGCGAGAGATTTTTCTCCTGGTACGCCAATGCCCCTCTCCCTTTAGAAACCAATATTTCGAATTCCAAATCGATCCAGAAACGCACACACACGTCTGAACGACTTCTCAAAGGCTCTTTCTTGTCTGGTCCTATATCTCTAAAACCTTATCATGAATGCGTCTCCTAATCCAAGCTCAAAGAAAAGCTTAATAAATATCCATTCCACTGCTAAAATCGAGCTATTACGTTATTCTGGCTTTTGAGTCTACCGGCGAATTTCTATAGTGTTATTAATTTAACTCAAACACATTGTGGCAAAACCTTTGCATGGAACTTATTTGCTATCGAGGATTTTACAAAACAAAACGTTTTCCTTGAACTTTGATCATTATTAGGGATGAAGAGCTTCTAATCTTACCAAGACATTTTCAGGCTTTAGGTCCTCGTAAATGTAGTTGATCTCATGGATAGCCTTTAGACCCTTCGCTACATCCACCGCAATGTTCATCCTAATAAGCAGTGGTAATCCGCTCTGGAGAGCGGACAGGAGACCTCTTTCTGCCTTTTCCATGACCACATGTAGCACATCAGGCTGAGGGAAGACCCAGCCAAACAGGCGTAACAGGTTTGGGTGAGATCCGTGGAGTTTCTGAATCATGTCCCTACAGGAAGAAGAAACGAAATGGAAGATTTCCAAATAGCAAAAGCATCTGCCCGCAGTCGTTCAAAAGGCGGATAGCGCTATACACTAGATTGGTTTTCCAAATATCCGGTGGATAGGGCTATCCAGCCTTTCACCGCGGCCTGGTGAGTATGTACATGTAGAATCAACTCTAAGCTCAGACCTCGGCATTAAATGAGCTCATGTTATTTAACAATTTTCTTATGTATCCACTGTGCTATTGAGGAGACTTTGATGTCTCATTAAGACAGCACTTTTTACGTGTTCAAAATAATGTATTTTTATGAGAGCACCAAGTGGCAATTTGTTAAAGTAAATGGCAATGAGAGGATTACAGTCTAATCATTCTAGGAGAGTAATTTAAGGGTCGTGACAATTGATTGTCAACAATCGCGAACGTTCACCGAATTAACAGTAATTACCCCTTCACAATAACATCAAATTACCAACCTCTTTGTTAATCTTTCCAGCTCTAGGACAATGCGGAGTAAAAATGCAATTTGAAGGCATAACTTACATCATGTTGACTAAATCCACGGCGGTCTGTTTCCAGATAGCCTCGCCCAAGCTTCGTTTTTCTAGCACCTTTACTGCGCATTGTCCACTTGGTGAAACCATGCACCAGCGCTCACTTATACAGTCATAAATGACTCCCTTCCGTGTCTTGGCAATAATTGGGCCCAGTTCTACAGGCCCTCTACGATGCATGTTCTGCAGAGCCATTCCTTCAACAGCCAGAGTGCGTATCTCAGGTGTATAATGGACACGAAAAAGCTCAAGCCGAGATGCCACCGGGCAGTGCGCAAAATGTCTCTGCAAGGAGGAAAGTGAGGACACGGCTGTGCTAAACAGCTCGTGCATTTTCGTGAGACGATTGCAACAGGCCTCGTGGACTGCTTTTGCCACTCGTTCCTCGTCAATTGTCTCAAGGAGAGATGACACGATGACCTTTCGAGTTTCCTTTCTGTTAACGTCTTTGTTGGTGTAACTTGACGTATCTATTGAACTGAGGGGTTGGGAAATTTCTCGTCTCAGAGCAATACTAACGGCCTCTTTAAAGGAATCAAGCAGTCCGTTTAAAACAGTTTGAATCAGTTCATCAGCTTCTTCTTTGACTGCCCGGAACTGAATGTCATAGCTCTCTTCTAGAATGCGAGAGACCATGGGATGGGCCAGTTCTTCATTGAATGCAATTATGTCCTCGGTCAGGTCACTAACCATTTCATTCATTGTCGCCTCGACAAAACGCCCAAGTGAATTACACATCTTTTCCAAAATGCCACCTTTCATATCACTCAGGAATCGCTGAAAACCGATGTCAAAGTCTGTCCTGAGTAGTGTAGTGAGTTCAGCCGAGAGATCAGGAAGGTCTGTTTTTACCATTGTTTGGGCATCATTTCTAAGAAGTCGAAGGCTGACTGGTTTGTACTCTTCCGCGTCTTGAACACATTCTGTTTTCACACGTACTATGCTATCCACGAGTCTTTCTTTGGCATCATCTGAGGTGAAAGTAAGGCGTGAAAGTGATTTGAAAATTTTCGTTTCTATCTCATTGCCTTTCTTAACAACGTGCGGCAAAAGAGACGCTTTCTCTGTGATGACAGTTCTCTGCACCTGGACTATGTTCACAAAGCTTTCTTGAAGAACAAGAAGTTTTTGAACAACCTGCCTGGTCTGTGTCTTCATGATTTTTCCAAGATGATGCTGCAAATACGATTCAAATCGTTTAAATCTTTCGGTTGCCTGTGACTTTGGAGAATTTTTTTTTCTTTCATTTCTAACCGCCCTCGCGGAAATGGCGTGATATAAAGAGCACGTTTTCGATGAATTTTCCGTGAGAAAGTTGCTTTCTTTCAACTGACTGAAAACTACCTCTCCTTTTTCAAGTCTGCTTTCTTCGTCATCGCCGTCGTCGCTGTCAGCAGAATCTTCGTCAGACTCTTGCGCTTCTTCAGTAATGTCTACCTTATTGCATACAAATATGATGAGACACTGAGGAAATTTGTTTTTCAAGAAGCTCAGGGTTTCTTTATCCTTAAATAAGAAAAATGAAGAACAAAATGGTATTACTTAAAGCGTTTTCGTGCGGCATTTTCTGCGGCCTCTCCGATCCACCTTAAAACGTTCCTTCCTTCCACCACTCACTCAAACAAAATAGAGAGGAGAAGTCCTTACGTCACGTTGCCATGGTAGCAGAATTTTTGGATGACA
This sequence comes from Porites divaricata, assembly GCA_038088405.1. NCBI lineage: Eukaryota > Metazoa > Cnidaria > Anthozoa > Scleractinia > Poritidae > Porites > Porites divaricata. Next base: position 11,972,748 of record JBBMOI010000010.1, on the reverse strand, counting down.
ACAAACCGATTAAGTCACTTCAAAGTCTATTCGCACTATTTCAAACTTCACCGATTTAATTTCATTTAATTTGGCAAATCTTGGCGAAATTTTCTTTGGGACCGTATTTATCGTTATCTAAGTTTAGAAAAAGAAGGCGACAATTTTCGTGTTTTGTTCACCTACTCCATAAAGCGGGCTCGTGAAATAAGGAAATTTCATGTCGTAGTGGTGCAACGATGGCAAAGAAATGCTCAAAATAGTGTGATTCACGTGCAAAATTGTTATTTGTTAATATAAACATTTTATTTTTTTGCCGTTCTCCTTGCTGTCGACATCGTCGTTGGTTTTATTGTCATCCAGAAATAGTGCTACCATGGTAACGTCACGTCACACTTCTCCTCTCTATATACATAAAGCTATAATTTTTAATTAAATTTTTTGAGTTACGGTTTGTGGACAGATTATCAGCGGCGAATTCCAAAGCAGGCACGGAAGTGTCTCCATTTTGTTAGCAACCCATCGCAGTTCTTCCTTCAAATTGTGACTAATGTCTTTGCGTTTCCAACTGGACACAGGACCGCCATTACTTAATGGTCATCCGAGCCACACAGAGACCAAGCCGTTTGCGGGGCAAAAGGGAGGTGAGTCTCTTTAGAACACCGTGGTCGACCAGAAGCCGAGTCGGGATCCTATCTTTTGTTTGTTTTCTGCTGTATGTATTGGGTAAAACTAAACCGAAAAGTCACCCTATGTAAGGTTATCAGGATTCCGGAATCCCGCTAATAATCGGAATCCGGAATCCGACTTCCACTGACAAATATTCCGAAATCCAGTATCTGGAATCCAGAAATAACGGCCTGGATTCCAGAATCCGAGACTGTCTTGGATTGCCTTATATGGGCAGCGAAAAGAAACAGTTCAGCACTTTTTAACATCTGTCGAAAGGCCCTTGGACACCTTATGACGTTTACACAACGTAGTATTCCTTGTCGTTTTGGATTAGCCGGTTAGCACTGCGTTTTACAGATTAGGATTAAGCACTACCTTTACTGATTAGGGTTAAGCACTGCCTTTACTGATTAGGGTTAAGCACTTCCTTCACTGATTAGGGTTAAGCACTGTTTCGAAATTGGTTAGGTACTTTTTTTGGGTTGGGGTTGATGCTATGTGTACTTTAGTCTACCTTGTGCAAACTTCATAAGGTGTCCAAGGGCCTTTCGCCGGATGTTAACGAGTGCTGACCAAAGAAACAAGACAAATTAACAACCAAACAAAAAACAACGGACTTTATGACCTCAACACGGTGTTTTATAGACAATTGAACTAACTCGTTTAGGGGTGTTTACATGACACCGGGGCGACGTTCACTCCGGTTTCCTCCCATGGCTCTATATTTGTTTACATGATACCACCACAAAATGTCATGCCGGTGCGAGTTACCCCGGCGTGAGTTCACCCCGGTTCTTGTACCGGGACGAGAATTTCACTCCGGTATGAAATCTCGCAGCGGTATCGTGTAAACGCGAAACGACCACCCGTTTCGGTGTGAAATCGGTCTGCCGGTAGACTGGAACGGGTAGCGCATGGCGGTAACTGACCTCACAGCACATGCTCTTCTTCTTTGCTTCGCACTTTTAATGCAAGTGACGAGACGAAGAATTTGTAGTTGCTCAGCCGATACTTAAATATATATTTTGCGTAGACTGCTCCAGGAGAGGGTAAGTGTAATCCAAATTGCTTTTGAGATATTGCAATAAATATTTCTGAAAAAAAAATTATTTAGCGTCTAGTATTTTAGCGCAGCCCCATCGTACGCTCTTTGATGGGGGAGGGGGGAAGGGAATCAAGTGTTTATTTGGTTTTTGGTTGAGAAATGCGCCGCTTGAGAAAACGTAATCGGAAATCATCACTTTCAAAAATAAGATTCTCTTCGTACTTCGTTTTGCTGGATGCGTAAGAGGGTCAAAAGGTCTTAAGCGATTCTGGTCTTACTTGATGGCTTTCACGAGCTGCATCTCGACCGGTAAGCTTGAGTAATTATATTGCATTTGATGTTTATTTTTTCCGGTTTCATGGAGTCGAGCATTGTTTATGTGGCCGTCACTTTACGCACATTTAGAAGATTTGGGACAGGGATCTGACCATTTTCTGACCACGACTCAGAGATAGAAAATGATGTTCTGAAGAATATTTAGTTATCCTATTGGTTGTAAAAAGAAAGCTTTAGGCCATATTCTTGCCTCGAGTTCATCTTGAAAAATAGCAAACACGGCGAAGACGGCTTAACACTTAAGCCTACTGATTAAATCTGCAAGATTTTATTTCGTGACTCAGGATTTTCAGGGACACTTGCCTCTCAATACATGCCTTCGTGAATAAAAATTTCCTTTAAACTGTGTCATTGAATTATATTTTTTGTCTTAATTGTTAGTCAAGATCACTTTCTTATCGCTTTGCCGGTTGTTACTTACAGTTGTACATGAACGTCGCATACAGGAGTATTCAAAATGCCGCGTGTATCAAATGAATATGGTGATTTACAAGTAAAATGCAAAGAAAAATACAAGTTTGGCGCGTAGCAAAATTTAGAAGTGGCTGGGTGCAGTGGACGGGTGATTTTAGAAATTTAATTAAAATAAATTTTTTTTTGAAAGTTTTTGCTCAAAGCCCATTATTACCCTGCATACTACATAAAAGCAGAATGACATGACTGAACAGTCCCGTCCGTATATAAAAACGTTTTATGTTGTCATTTTCAGGGGTTTCAGTAAGCATCGACGACTGACGAGATGCGTTGGCTACTTTGCTCAGAAAAGTCGGCCACTTTTTTTCCTCAAAGAAGAAGCAACTAGTTTAAACAACGTCGTATTAAAAATAGAATTTGTTCACGTGCAAATGTACGTAACTTGATAATTATCATTTGTTCATTGCTTGTGGCCGATAAATCAAAATTTGTGTTACGAAAAACTGTATTGCGTGACTAGCGTGACTTTCTAGAAGCTTCGCGAGAGTTCATAGTTTGTTTATTTTAGGATTTTGAGTAAGTGTTTCTAAAGCGGTATATTTTGTAATCTTTCTATAATTAGACTATTTAGAAACTTCTAGAATATTATTATAAAAGTATATAAGTAAGCGAGTTTGAGCGGAGTTTTAACTAGTTTTGACAAGCGAAGAGAGTTTGACGTTAGTCGTGTTTAGTCAAGTGTGACGGAAGCAGTGTTTATTCAAGTTGGCGGAGGCCGTGTAAGTTTAACGAGTTCCGTGCTGTTGTGGAGTTTTACTTCGTGGAAACTACGTTCATTTTTGGAATAAATCTTCTTGTTGCTGTTCCGACAGCCCTGCGTTCAGTTTAGTTTGCAAGCTACCCGTCCTCTAAAAGATTACCCGCGTAACAATTTGACTTGAAGTTTTAGCCAAATTTTCTTGAATGGAAAACATGCACTCACTCTAGTCCCCTGAACGCTAAAAATCGCTTATTAGCGCTTTGAAATTTTAAAATTTTCTGAGGGAGCATGCACCCAGACACCCCTGGAAAAATTAGACTACCGGCCCCTTGCTGATACAGTCGGTTACTGTATTTAAACCTGCTGGCTACCTCAATTTTTATTGAAACACCTGCATTTTTATAATTTGTTGTGGAAGGGAAGCACGTGCTTCGATCGTCCTGAATATCGAATGAGTGCAATTTGTCTTGTTACATTATTCCGTAAAGAAAGCAGAATTATGAGTAAAATAAGACAAACTGAAATGACATAAATTCAGTTGGAGGTCTGAACGATAAACAAACAACGCCTGTTAGTTCTCTTTAGAATTACCTCAAAGGTGATTCAAAAAGGTTGGTTTACGCGCTTCCAGATTTGGAAAATAAACTTGTAGCGAGGTTGAGTTGCTTTGGTTGTGAAAACAAAATGGCCGACACTTTACTCGTTTCAAGAGTAAGAACTACAGCTGGAACTAGGCGAAGTAATGGCTAAAAACATAGCAAAAACAGAAAGAAGACAACTCGGAGGGCGACATCTGCTATTTCGGAGCTGGACAAACCTAAACGTACGCTATCGAAGATGAACTTAACATTGATGGATCAATGGAAGTAAGCATGTTTTAGCTATGCTTTTAAACTAGGAATTATTTTGAATGCATAATAAAACAATTATAGCATAAAATTATATTTGGGCCCTTTCCAATAGTTACCCTTAAAAAATAAAGGTTGTGTAGGTGGGCAAATACGTCATTTTGCTTGGGAAGAATTTGAATTTGCTTTCCACGCCTAATCCACTGTGATCAGAGGTGATTGCTTCTTATTGGGTGTACATATATATAGGACTATTAACTGGATGAAAGATTTTAGAGGTTGTTTCACTCTTGCACTGTGTGCAAACTGATTTGTGGATTACAAGATTATCACGGTTTGATTGAAATTGTAAAAAATTTATTAACTGGAGCTACGCTTTTAGCCCTGGCTAAATCTATGTATTGTGTTTTTTCATGCATAACGTAACGCTACTGTGAAAGTGCAATAGTGCAAGACAAAAACAACCAATTTATACAGGTTACGCTTCTCGCGTTGCACACGGTGACGCATCACTTTCACTTACACTTTTTCACTTACAAGTCTGTTTCTCGGAGGGTTGTTGACAAGAGAACTAAGCAAACAACGGGTTTCAAGCAAAAGGGAAGTACATTCTGAAGATGATCTTGGCGTACTCGTGGTACTTCCGGGATAAATATCACTTTCCAAACGCATCTATCATAATAAATTACCACAAACTGAATCCTATCCAAATTCAATAAATCATGGGGCAAAACGCATGCATGTTAGCCTTTCTTGTGGCGCAGTCAATTGTTCTATATTAACGTAGCTTTATACTTGGAAGAGTTTGGTGTGATAGTCCGTACCGGTGAGTACAGGAATATTACTTTATATTAAGAGTAATGTTTGGAGATTCAGCTCAGACTTACCGAATTTCTCAGGCGAGCGTTTCCGTCAATAACGTATACAAACAAAGGCACACTGCCCTTCTCCAAGTATTCATCCAAAACATCGTCCAACAAGTCCGACTCCCCCTTGCCTGGCGAGTCAATCAGCTCGATTCCACTTCGGAGGAGTTCGTGCTTCAATCCTACCTCCACGGTCGCGTCCAATGCATTTTCGTTCTCTCTGTCCTGATCAGTGACTACGATAAGTTCCTCAGGAATTTTTCCCCTTTTTGGCGCCTTTCTGCCGACTTCTACGCCATCGGATCGGAGAAGAACGGCATATGGCTCA
>JBBMOI010000010.1:11777500-11962500 GCA_038088405.1 Porites divaricata | reverse complement strand
CGAAATGTTTTTACGATGATGCAACGATCTTCGCCCGATGAACAGCTGACGACTTTGTTATTGCCAAGCCCAGATTTCGGTAACTCGCAGTGTTTGAGTGCGTCGGGGTTATCTTCGCGAGTACAACTGTAGCATTGCAGAGAATAAACTGCAAACGAAACACAAAAAAGAACATTCCTTAGTTAAATTAATTCTTTAACTGGTTATTTTATTGTATTGTTGAATTCCAGCAACGTCCTCGCAGTACTCGAGCCAGCCTCGAGGCAACGACGTCATTTCATGGCTGCTTCCGGGGGAATTTTGACTTTCTCTTACTTTTAATGACCCCTCGAATTCTGCTTCATTTCCTCTTTCAGAATAATGAAGACGAGGAAATCTATTATGATCAACTAGGTCTTGACGACAGGCTAAGTGACATCTAATGAAACACTGTCCGTCTTTTTGTCATGCAATGTAAAGAAGATCAGTCGCAAGAGGAACGCTTAAGATGGAAATACTACCAAAACACGAAGACCGCGAATTCAACGATGCGCGTGACAGATGATTTTGGCGCCAGACGTCATCGACTTAGGCCACGTGGTTTTCTTTGTCAAACCAAAAAGGTGAACTCACGCCGGGTAACATTCTTTTTTCATTGCTAGCATGGATCGTTATTCGCTCATCAGAGTGGTCAGAGTTTATATATAGCGCTAGAAGGATGCAACCTAAAGAACTTTCATCCACTGACTCAGTTCCGCGAACGAAAATTTCTCCTTTTAGAAATCACCTTGCCTGCGTAGCTGGAGGGATTGTTCTGCCCGGGGCTAAAAAAGAGCGAAACAGCTGTCTATGGCTACAATCCCGCTCTGTCTTGAGTTCTTTCGGTGTCTTGTTGATGTCTTGCAGAGTTAATTTTCACGTAGTACGATCAGCATTGCAGTATTCTGCTTGCAGAATTTAATATGTCTACTTTCCATTGCCGGATCCGGACCTTGAGATAAGGAGGGGAGGGGAGGGGAGGGGAGGGGGAAGGGCGTCTCCAAAAATTTTTTTTCGGCCCTTCGTGCCTCAGTTTGGTCTTAAAGCGAGGGAAAATCAAGAGGTCTTTGAGGATGAGTCCGCATGGATCAGGGAGTTAGGGTTAGGGTAAGGAGTTTGCACTACATGACGAAAGGCAAGATTGTCTGATCACGACTGATGCGCCTCTGTTATAGAGCCAAATTCTTGTCGTAAAACGATATCAGTCTTATCGCTTTATAAATAATGGATAGTAGAAAACCTGTCTTTAATTTTGAGACCTATTAGTATTTTACTCAAAAATGTCTTTCGAGATCTTATTTCCACCGTAAAGGTTATGGTGGAGTGGAACCTGTTAGCTTGCACATTTTCATTTTATTTCAGAACTTTTCCCTGGGAGAGACTAGAGATTACCATTAACATTTGATTGACGTGTTATCACCTCTCAGCCATCAGAAACTCCCGTACGCCTCGTTGTCAGACTATTCAAGTTACACAAGAATTAGAGCAGACGGGATTTGACTTGCTCCCAATCTTCACACGGTTCTGCCGCCAAAATACTACTGCACTCGCCTGCTAATCCCTGAGGGGGTGGGGGGGGGGGTGCACTCCCCTATAAAAGTGGCAGGGGGTGCTTGTCGGGAAATTTCGAGAACACCCCTAAACTGGTACCTGAATCTTGTTTTATAGGCATGTCCCAAACTCATTTCCACCCCTAGGAGGTACCAATTCATTAACAACTAATTATACAATTGGCACAAATCAAGAGAGACATTTTTCAGGGCCCAGTTGTTCGAACGCCGGTTAGCGCTAACCTGAGGTTAAATTTTGACCCGGGTTTCTTTTTCTTGTTATCAAAAGCACTTTCTCGGATAATTTTCTTTATTCTTTTTCGAGTATCCAATCATCAAATTGTAGGTAGAGAGAATTAAACTGAATTTGCTTTTTAAGCTCTCATATTGAGTTCAAATTTTCCACTAACACTGGGTTATCTTAACCCAGCTTCGAACAACCCGGCCCAGATCTATAACCCTGGGCGATTACCTTACCGAAAAAAGGTAACCGAGACAACATAACATAACACATAACATAAACTTTATTTATACTCGAATTTTAGAGTAGCTAACTAGCTAATATCTTCGAGCTAACACTACATGAAAATAATATAGAAATACATATATAAATTCGTTTCATTAAATGCATTCATTTAAGTAATAATTATAATAATAAAATAATATTAATAATAATATTTACATAAAAGAAAAGAAAAGAAAATATTATTTAACAATTTACAATTTTAAGTTTAAGTATGTCAAGCAAAAAGAATCTACGTGAAGGTAACATCCTGTATTTTGGTCTTAAAGTCTGCAAAAAAAACTGGTACGAAAAAAGTCCGGCAGTGCATTCCACTGCTTAGCTGAAAAGTAAGAAAAGGAGTTAAGACCATACTAGGTAGTTGTTTTAGGTTTACTTAGTGAAAGAACTGTGGCCGCGGTCATTTTAATTAGGTGTTAACACCCTAAGCGGTTCCAATCCACAAATTTAAACCCCTAAAAGGTACGACGAGCACCCCCGTCACTTTTATAGGGGGGTAACTTCCCCCCCCCCCCCCCCCCCCAACCCCGAGGCTAATCCCGCCAGCTACGCAGGCTACAGAACACCATTATTCGACTTGGCCTTTCTTTTCCTACCAAACGCTCAGAATTTGACCACGCGTGTCCACCTTTTTGGTTTGACAAAGCCACCTGACCCTAGTAGTGAACATCTGGCCCAAAGTCAACTTTCACGGGTATCTTCATCTGAATTCGCGGTCTACTTCCTTTTTTCGGTAGTACATAGTTAGTAGAAGGTAACTATGGGTAGTATTACTGACGTCCCCAAAGCCAGTGCGTTGCACTCGTCTCCAACCGTGTGGTGCCGTGCTCGAATTCTTTAGGGGGGTCGCAGTCGCAGCAAAGGTTAAGTTTGTTGTTTTTTCTCACCCATGATCTAAAATCTAGAGTTTCTTCCTTCGGGTACGTCGAAAATTACATACATAAAAAATGGGCCACGATTTCAAAATATGCAAGACCGTCGCCAGGGGATTTTTTTTTTAATCGAGGATCTATCAAGAAAAGAATTAACATAGAGCCATATTTTTTTTAACAACACAAGACTCTTTACTTTTTCAGCGCAGGCGACTGTCTTGGTTACTTCTATTGGATACTGGCTACCGCCTTTTTTTCCGGCGTTTTTCTGTTTCTCTCATAGTGAATGAAATTTGCCGAACATGTCACTCTCTACTGTATTATCTATTATGATAATATTTGTAGGTTTTTCTTTCAAATCAATGACAATCAGTTGAATGGCTAATGAATTTCAAGGTTACAGTAAACAGAAAGATGAAAAGCTGGCTCCTTGTTTTAAGAGGTTTGACTGAGGTTTTCAAAGAGCAATTCACGTACTTGTTCACTGTTCCACTGTCCCGTGCACAGACCCACATGAGGCCTTCTATAGCTAGCCGAAAACTTTCCGCTTACGTTTTAGGTTCGGCACGTCCTTATAAAATGAGTTAACTATATCCTCTCTAAAACCACACTCAGTTCTATTAACTTAAATTTAAACCTTAAATCTTGTCGATTTATATGACCTTCAGTTGAATTTCTATTTGTCTGAACCGTTCGCATCGATTTATTTGCGAAACATATCCGATTCTACGCTACTCTGCACGCAGAGTCTCCTTCGATCTTCCTAGATAATCGAAGGAGACTCTGCGTGCAGGGTAATTCTACGCAGATATTGTAGTATATAAATTCAAGACACTACCTGCAGTCACATATGAGAGGAATAACAGTACAAGTGGTCCGCCTAGTGACATATTGCCCATGAAGAATGCTACGAACCGCAACGAAGAGATGCCCTCAGAACAGAAATTGAATTGCAAATTAAGGTGGTGACTACATGTATGTTTATTTTTGTTTTCATATTTGCACATATCGGGTGCAGTGGTTTCCGCCCAAGAAAAAAATTCAAATATGTAATAGCAATCTGATCATAAGAAAGATGTCACAGCTTTTTGGCATTTTGACAGTTTTTGATTAAACCGAGGCTGCCTTAAAGAAACGTTGAGTGGATAAAGTGTGAATTTGTGAAGTGGTCTTTATCACCTCATCCTCTAAGCAATTTTCGAGATCAATGTTTTTCTTTTATCCAGATTGTTTACAAAGAAGATTCCAGATTAGCAAGGAAAATATTGAGGAATTTTAAACCCCATTTACAAGTGCTAAAAAATCGCCTCGGCATGCCAAATTTTTGGCACTGTGCCTCGTTTTGAGCACTGGTGCCACATTACATATGAGACCGATACGTTTACACGTCGAAAATTTGGAGTGACATGCTTTCAAATCGTCAGCACGGTACCAAAAATTTAGCAGGTCCTGTCGATTTTTTAGCGCGTGTAAATGGGTTTTAAAGTAGTCACAGGCAGACAACCTGATAATAGGTCATAAGTTTGAGACTAGCAGACCGCCCAAGACCTTCAGGGCGGAAAAACGTTCTGCGCAAGCTTCTGCGCATCCCTTATCGCAGGCTCAAGGCGGGCTTTTCTTTGACTGCACTGACAGAGTCACTGCACTGACTATGAATGAAACGCACAAGATGTGAACGTTTGCTTCTCGAAAAGCCGTTATACTTTTGAATGGCTTTTGTTTTTCGTCACTTGAAAATTACTTTGGACTCGGAACAACCAATGTTAAAGGAAAAACAGATCTTCCCGTCAATCTGAAGTCAGGAATAAAAAGTTTTGAACATTTCCCAAGAGGCGTGTATTTTGATTGTGCATTCGATTTATTTGTGAGTTGTTTTCGCCGTCTTTCGCCGGGCTGAATTAAAACCCGCTTGTATTCTGTTGTTAGTAAATACTTTTTCACATGCCCAGATTTATTCCCTTTGCAGAACCAGCTTTATCCATTTCTTCAGTCAAAGAACCATTTCTGCGCCGTAAAATTTTCTCGGAAATAGAAGGCCAGTAGGCTTACTCGAGAAGAAAAGATTACTTCGATCATTTTTCTGTTGCTCAAGTAATAGCAGTCAGAGTTTTCTTCACTCTTAATTACACAGTTTGGTTTTCCAATGCACTGTGAAAGTTTCTGTTCTTTATTAGAAATAACTTTCTGTACGCAAATTTTCCTTTTCACTCGCTGCGAAGTTGAGAACGTGACAACTGCCGGCAGTTAATTACTTTAAAACAATTGATTCTGCCCGTAAACAGTTGCTGGAGCTGGATTTGTATGAGGCGAGCAAAACAAATACCCTTATGTGCAGTTTTCTGTATTTTCGAACGATTGGCAGAGTTTAATTTGCTTGAATGAAGACCCTCACATGGACCAGCTATTCACTGAGTTATGAAAAATAGCTACATGGTGAATCATGGTTTAGCTGCGAAGCTCACTGAAACTGATCTTTAGAGATCTTTAGGTAGGTTGTTTTCGTACAAAAAAATCATTTCTTCATTGTCAGCAAGACGTTTTTGCAATATAATTTTAACTTTGTTTGAAGGAGATCCTACTTACACGTAGGTTTTTGACAGATGTTATGCATGTTCAACTTGACAACACAAAGCATAATTTATAGTTATCTCTTAGTACGCGAAACGATCAAGTTTAAAAATAAGCTACAGTTAATCTGAAACCGAATTTTGGGAAGATTTTACTAGATAAAGATTGACCTTTTTTCTGCCCACATATCAACGTAGTAACTTTTACATTGAGGGTTTTGTTTATATTTTAGTGATCTACAAAGCCACGAGTTTCCGATTGAGCGTGTTTTAAAATATCAGCTCACAGTACGACAAAGTTCAGTGACTTAAAACACATCGTGGGCAAGCGTTAATTTTTTTGGGCAAATCACTGTACAAAGATATGTTGTTTTTGTGTCCACAGTGGAGCTCCGGACCTTATATATCCAGAAACTTCCTTATATGAACACATTTTGTGAATGCATCTTGAAAAAAATAGGACCCACGCATGCACATTTCCAGTACAACGCACGGAAATTAAAGTCGTTTAAGTCCGTTTTACTATGAGGTCTTCTTCGAGAAAATTGAGTAATAATAAGGTTATAGCCACAGCTTGCAACTTTTGAAGACAAATTGCTTGTTTTTTCCAGGTTATGAGTGGAAACATTATATTTTTAGGCAAAAAAATATTTGAAAACCCGCCATTCTTTCAGACCCGGCCAGGGGATCTGGGCAGAAAAGTTCACGCATGCTCATTACGTTTTTCCGCCCTGAACCCAAGACCTGGCCCCAGTTGTTCAAAAGGTGGATAACGCTTCACTGTCAATTGGAAATCTCTGTGCAGTGGATAATGCGATCGGCTTCCCTACTGAATTTTCCCTGGATAGTGATTTATCCGGTGCATAGCGTGAACATGTCCAACGTTTGGAAAACCGGAGCCAGATGTTCTTAAAATAATCATGCTATTGTATAAGATTAAGGGAAAGGAAGATATCAACCTCCAAGATCTGCATTATTCTTACCACCATATGAAAGCCGAGTTTCTCCGGTTATTTCTTGGTAGCTTTGTTCCAGATACATAGTTCGTCTTGAACCGGTTATCTAAAAGTACACCCCCGCCCCATTCTCATTGCGGCTTGGCCGCTAGCTGGCGCTATCAAAACCGTCGTTACCCTTTCCTTTTGAGTTCAGAGTGATATTCAATGTTGAAAGTGCCGTTAGATCTCAAAAAGTGATATGCACGATTTCTTTTTATAAGAATTTTTTTCTGGCCCAGGCTGAATATTCTTATTTTTCTGCCGATTTTAGGCTGAAAGTATTCTTGTGTTATTCTTAAATTGAAGCTTATGTCATTTTCGCTTTAGCATGTATTGGGGTATCAATGTACCATTCGTCGAACTGTTATTAGAATTGAACATTAATATTTGGTTTTAGTTAGTGCAGTTTTTTTTTCAAAGTTTGCTTGCTGGTTTTCCCGTTTAGAGAAAGGAATAATTATATCAGTTAAGTTAAAAACATATAATTGTATTGTATTGTAATTATATTATTATAGATTTTCAACACACAAAATTATATCCTATTGAAAATCTCTGCCTCGGGTTTATTCTTATAACATTCTTAAAATTTCGCAGATTTCAGCCTCGATATTCTTATAAAATGTATTCTTATAAAAAAGAAAAGAGTGTACAGCCCAAGATTTAATTGGTTTCATGCAAGAGACAACGAACTAGTTCACCCTCTCTTGCTTTGAGATCTAAATCTTCTGCATGTTGACTCTCACTGAATGATGTGTTGCAGCGGAAAGGAAAATGTTTACAATTAAGACTCAAAAAAATGCTAATATTTCAAAACATCAAACCAAAAAAAAAAAAAGATTTTAATTCCGTTGAGTTTGTTTACAATTGCAATACTGGAACCAGAGAAATTGTTAATATTTCAAAATATCAAACCACCCAAAAAATTATTTTAATTCCACTGAGTTTGTTTACAATTTCAATATTGGCACCAGAGGGCCTACGAACGCAGACGTATTTCAGTTCCGGGGTTGCTTGTCTCCGCCCGAAAAGTGAGAGAAGCGACAACCTGAAATATATCCGCGTACGCAAGCTACAATACACATCCCATAAGGGTTGGGATGTTCACTACATTGAAAATAGAGCAGAATATAAAATTAAATACCCAAGATAAGAAATCGCTATTGAAATGTTTCTTTTCTACTGTCCTGTTCAATTAATTCTAAAGGAACGTTGCGTGACACGGCTGCGAGGGAGGAGACTGGATCAGACTGCATTTCAGGAAATGACTCGGTGAGCCTTAGCTACCGAGGGCAAGTGAGCGGATTTCGTATTCTTTACCATTTTTACGGACGTTCCTAAGAACAACAATTTATCGCACATTCTTTCAAGCCGTATTACAAATTGACAAAAAGGAACAAAATAAGAAAAACGTGGCGCCAGCTTTGGTGTAATTCTTTACAAGTACATCAATCAGTCTTAATCCTATAATTGTAAGTCGTTCTTCGATTGAAGCCCGCTAGTCAATCAGTCTTGATTCTCTGACTGGTCATGCGATAAATAATGCTGTCACGACCAGGATCCAGGTACCACATGGCCAGACTAACGACATAAAGAGCCAGGGCTAACACCACCAAAAGCCACAGACAGATGTTGAATATTACGGGATAGTCTTCCGAGTAAACTGGTGCCAGGTTGACCTTGCTCAAGTCGACACCACTGTTTGCAGCCTTGAGATAAAAAAATACAAAAGTAAATAGTTTTCATAGATAAATAAATATATAAATAAATAAGAAATAGAAGACTCAATATAAACACGAGTACTGAAGTTAAATTGAGGGGAATAAAGGAGCATATGATTTTATCCATTCGCTATTTTCATATAGACCATAATACACCTTGTTTACCCCCCAAATTTGCATAACTAATTTTTGGAGGGAAAGGAGGGGGGTGGGGGAGGTAAACAAGGTGCATTAAGTTCTATGTGAAAATGGTGAATAGTGCATTATTTGCTCGCTCCCTAAGGCAGGGCCCTCTCATGTTTTAAAGGCAAGGCCCTGGGAAGAACGTTGAAAAAGACCACCTCAAATGTCTGTCTTAGAAGGGTGACCGCCACCCAACCCTCCTCTAACCCAACATTCGTCTTAAGTGAGAAGTTAGTGTTGACGTTGTATTAAGGGAGGGACAGGTGAACAGTTTCCTACGGTCTCAAACTGATCCTCGTCTTTTAGAGTTCTTTGTTATAAGAAAGTTGCCAGTATAGCCCGTCACAATTTTACGCTAAATGTGTGCTTACCACTCCTTCTGAAGCACCGACGACTGCACGCCTTGACCTGTGCCCTCTACCACAGGTTACCTACGCAAAAAAATACAATGAGCGACAACTACAATACAAGACGAACCAGAAAGAGCCAGCTCATTTCGTACAGAATTTGGTGGCCATCAGTAGCTAAGCACTGAATAGTTTGTTACCCTTCAAAGTTTCATTCACAGTAACGTTATGTTAACATCCCCCTTTCATAGCACAAACATCACCACAGGAATTTACCGCTCAGTAGCTTTCATTTAAATGATCACATTTACGGATTTTATCTACGGTCTCAATATTCGGAACTACATCGTATAGCATAATAAACACTACCACGGGAAAGTACTGCTTAGTAGCTTTCATTTGAATGGTCACACTTAAGCATTTCATCCACACTCAAACGTTAGGACCACTTTGTACAACATAATAAACTGTACCACAAGAAAGTGCTGCTCAGTAGCTTTCATTTGAATGCTCACACTTAAGAATTTCATCCACACTCAAACGTTAGGACCACTTTGTACAGCATAATAAACTGTACCACAAGAAAGTGCTGCTTAGTAGCTTTCATTTGAATGGTCACACTTAAGCATTTCATCCACACTCAAACGTTAGGACCACTTTGTACAGCATAATAAACTGCACCACAAGAAAGTAATGCTTAGTAGCTTTCATTTGAATGGTCACACTTAAGCGTTTCATCCACACTCAAACGTTAGGACCACTTTGTACAGCATAATAAACTGTACCACAAGAAAGTGCTGCTCAGTAGCTTTCATTTGAATGGTCACACTTAAGCATTTCATCCACACTCAAACGTTAGGACCACTTTGTACAGCATAATAAACTGTACCACAAGAAAGTGCTGCTTAGTAGCTTTCATTTGAATAGTCACACTTAAGCATTTCATCCACACTCAAACGTTAGGACCACTTTGTACAGCATAATAAACTGTACAACAAGAAAGTGCTGCTTAGTAGCTTTCATTTGAATGGTCACACTTAAGCATTTCATCCACAGACTAAAAAATAAGAACCACCTTGTACAGAGTAATAAAATTTACTGGTACCACAGGAGCGTAATGCTCAGTAAATTTCATTTCAATGGTCACACCATAGGATTTCATCCAGACTCAAACGCTTGAACCAACTTGTGCAGCACAAGAAATAGTACCACAGAAAAGTACTGTTCGGTAGCTTTCATTTGAATGGTCACACTTAAGCATCTCATCCACAGACTCCAAAGTTAGACGAACCACCTTGTACAGCATAATAGAAGCACCAAATAAAGCTATTGCACCGAAGCTTTCATATCAGTGTAAACACTTACACTTTTGCACCACAGCGTCAAAAGCCAAGAAAAGTCTTGTATACTGCTATCATTGTCAACAAGATCACACTTAAATATTTTAAAAATAATTCAGCACGTACCCGTAACGGAGACTGAACGGAGAGAAGTTTATTCTGCAGTGCCTCACACAAGGACCGCTTCATAGTGTCTTCCTGTAAGAAAATAGAGAAAGATGTTAGATGTGTCATTAGATCACTCTAGTCTGTGGGCAAAATTCGTTCATGCTACCACTCAAATAAAACCTACTGGTACATTTAAATAGTACTATTCATTTTCGCGTATTTTCACAAAACAAAAATTTGTATTAAGAAATAAGTAAAATAAAGATGAAGAACGGCTACTATTTTCTAACCGGGCCTTTAATTTGGGCACTCAATTAAAGCGAAGACAAGTTTCAGCTTTTTTAAAAAATAACAAATAACGTGACATAACCACTTTAACAGTGTTACCTACTTTTTGAGGGTTCCCTGTTCATTCACATTGTACTTACCAAGTCATGTCTGAGAGTGATAGCTGGAAGCTGATCACGGAACATATCGGCTGACTGTGATGACAAATAAGGCTGCATTTCATTGTAAACCACGTGCATCTCTTGGGGGTACTTAGTATGAAGATCACTGGCCAGAAAAAGGGGAGCACGTTAGTACTAAGATCACAGCATAAACCTGGTCCCACAACACGTCCATACCGTCATTTAACTACTTTTTTTTTTACCCCCGACACAGTACTAAGACTCGTACTAAAGTATGAGGTCCGGTTCAAACGTCGTGTGCCAACGTCGCACGGAATTCAAAGCACACCGCATGGCATGGTATGAACAGAAATAACGCAAAACTTTTACAAGTCGTACACACACATCGTGCATCGTACCGGAGCGTTAGCAACACAAACTTGGTAGCGTCAAGGCAAATTAGAAGGGAAAGAGACCTCACTTCCGGTTGATGGCGTGCATCGCTCAAAAACGCCTTTGTATAATCGCTCTTTTATGAAATTGAAAACACGTGAAGTCAAGTGTGAAAACGCGAAACATGAAGCGAGTGTGAACACGTCATTTGGAACAGTGCTTACCCTTTCCATTCCAAAGACAGAACTTCTACCAGAACATTTCCGTTGTACAAATCAGTGAATTCCTTTACAATCTACACAGGCAAAAATATAAAATAATAAATGCCCCTTTGCTTCCTATCAGCACCGTTACGTATTAACTATCTCAACCTAAGTCAGAAACGGAGACAAATGAACCTCTTCAGCAGTACTATTATACTATTTAGTATGTAGTTTTAACTTTTGCGTGTTTGAATGAAATCCTATGGTGTAACCATTCAAATGAAACCTCTTCAGCAGTACTTCCACATGGTACTATTTATTTAGTGTGTAGTTGTAACTTTTGAGTCTGGATGAAATCCTATGGTGTTACCATTTAAATGAAACATCTTCAGCAGTACTTTCACATGGTACTATTTATTTAGTACGTAGTTCTAACTTTTGAGTCTGTGGATGAAATCCTATGGTTTTACCATTCAAATGAAACATCTTCAGCAGTACTTTCACATGCTACTATTTATTTAGTATGTAGTTCTAACGTATGAGTCTGTGGATGAAATCCTATGATGTTACCATTCAAATGAAACCTCTTTAGCAGTCCTTTCACACGGTGCTTTTTGTTTTTCAGCATTTTACAAAATCAAATTTTGAAATTTTGATGAATTTTCACTGTGTCCACTTTTGGGAATGAAAGGGTAAAACAACGTTACCGTTGGAATGACGCCCTGGAGAAAATGAACACCTCCCTCTGCTTGTAAGGATTTGTCACCATAACGACGGCGAAGCATCTACAGATAAATAGAAAAAAACGTGCGTTAGCTAAGAAAGCCAGCAAAGGAACGACCAACTGAAATATGGTGGAAGTCCTGGAATAACAAAATTTTTGTTAAAAAAAAAAGAGAGAGAGAGAGAACAAACAAAACATTTTTTAACATTTTTGCTTGTAGCAGATACTCAAATTCACAATACAGTGACCAAAGCAGTGTTGCCGCACAAACAGCTAATCAACACTAACTAAAGGTAAAGGATTCTTAGTACTCTTTATTATGATGAAAACCTACCTTGACAGAAGAGAGACTCAGGGTATATATGTCTGGTATTCCATCTTGTACCAGACTGGGGTTAGATTTCAGCTGAAAAGGCAAATAAAATAAATAATAAGAAATAATAAGAAAATTAATAAGAAAATAAGAAAAAGAGCAAGACTCAGTCTTAAAGCGGAGTAAACTATAACAAAAAAAGAGAGACAAGTGTTTAATCAATTATTAAATACCATCTCTATTATCTGGAAGATAGCGTCGATTTCAGCGAAGAGCAAGAAGTCTTCCTACAAAGAAAGAAAATTTTAAGTGAAAATATAAAACAAAAAACAAAGCAAAACGAAACGAAAAAGAGACAACAACAAAAGGCTAACAAAACAAAACAAAAGAAGATAAAAAAGAAACATTCTAAACGTATCCTCTAAGATAGGCGTGGGATAATTTTTTTTTCAATTTGCGTGTCGGGACTTTAATGGGATTCGAACCCATGGCCTCTGCGTTAGCGCTGCAGTGCTCTCACCAATTTTTCTAATTTTTTTTTTTTCGGGTTAATTTGCAATTGGTTACGGGTTAACCCTTTAAGTCCCAATAGTGTCCAAGATCAATTTTCTCCTTACAATTATCCATACACTGTAAAGAGAAAAGTTATGAGAATCAATAAAATGATCACCCAAGACAAAATACTTTGATGTTTGAACAAATTCTCTCAACTAATTCTTTAAGGAAATGTATGGAGATCAGTTTGGAGAATTTGTATGTGGATACTGGGGCTTAACGGGTTAAGATGATCTCAACAAATTGGCCTGCTCCCGTCTTTACAGCTCAGTTGGTTAGAGCACTTGAAGTCCCGAATTTTTTTTTCGTTTCCTCGCTAGTCCAGAGCATTCACTTAAGTTATTACTACATAAAAATCGTGTCGCTTTTATGTTTTCACCTTCTTCTCCATGTTAAATACAGCGTTTCCTTTGCCAGGGATCGAGACAGTGAATTCTTTACTGTCTGAAGAAAACTTGACGCCTGATTGCAAAAAAAAATATATGATAGAGTTCATGATGTGAATCCTGTTGAAAAGACTGTAACGCAACGTCTCCAAACGAATGGCCAGATTTGACCCTTGAACTTCCAAGATTGCCAAATGTTGAAATTGAAGAAAAATCCCAAATTTGATGTTAAAAAATATTGTGAAACAAACCGTACCTTGCGAAAGTGCCGCGCAAGTGGTATCATTTGAATGGTAACATTATAGGATTTTCAACACAGACTGAAAAGTTAGAACTTCTTACTGAATGAATAGCGCCACGTGAAAGTACTACCAAAGAGGTTTCATTTGAATGGTCACAACATAGGATTTCGTTCAGAGACTTAAAAACCAGATCCTCGTCTGCATTATATATCTTCAGAGTTGCTTGTGAGAGAGAAAGGGTTTAGGCATTACACTACACTAGGCAATTTTTTTCCCACCTGTCTCGCAACTTTATTGCTCAATTGGTCAGAGCACTTGAAGTCCAGAAGCGACTTCACTTGAAGTCCCCCCCGGGTAAAGCGTCTGCTTCACCCGTGAGGGTACTCCCTTATATAGGTATGTGCAGCACCAAAGGGTATGGTTTTTTAGCCGTTTTGGCCTGAAATAGGTTATCAATTTTGACCATTTTATTCAGGGTATGGTTTGTGCACGTTAGTCTTGAATTCGGTAAATGTTTTAGAAGAAGCTATTTCTTTGTCACTAGGCGATAAGACCATTTCCCTTTTAATGTTTACGCCAACCGTGTACGTACCGTATCAGTACAGTTTTGTATACTACTTAATAAAATCGTGTAAACATTGCTTTTAACATTGGTTTGACCTAGGAAACCAATTTAAGGGTCAGGTTTGAAATAGGGTATCAAATTTTTGACCAGGTCTGAAATAGGGTAGGGAAAATCACAGATTTTGGTCTGAAATACGGCAAGGGTTTCAGGAAGCGTGCCGCACACCCCCACCCAATTGTTCTGGAAGTACCCCCCCCCCGGGGCTGCTTTATTCCCTGAAATAAACACGTCTCCCCACGTTTTCGTTATGGCACGTGATGCTGCACAAGAATGGCCCAAGCGTTGCGAGACATGCTTATTCCGAGGGGTTTCGCATCGTGCAACTTGTCTCGCGACTAACTACGAAAGGGTCGTCAAGGGGCAAAGAGCCCAGCAACCTTTTGCAGAAACAAGTACCTTTTCCAAAATAAGCTTTCTCCAGCCTCTTTAAAATCTGAAAAATGATGAAAGTTACTTCCGTTAAACCACCAACAAGACAAACTAAAACAACAACACGGAAACTGAAATGAGACGTTTTTAAAAATTAACGCATATTCACACGGCTCATGCAGCGCAAAACAGACAGGAGTGAAGAGAGTGACGTAGTAACTCTAAAGTGAATCCCTCAATTGCATAGACAAAGTCAACCTAAGCTACCCGCGAGCCAAACGACAGAGTGACATGGAAATTCTCTCTAACCCACAAAAGGCTAGCCCTGTAAATTCATCTAGAGCGTAGAGATAAATAGGCAGTATCCTTTTAAGTTTTTACGAAAACACATGAGATCAACATAAGATCATGTAAGATTGTTTGCCCAAAAATGCTAAAAGGCTACTTTTTAAAGAAATGTTGTCAAGTTTGGTGTGTCTGATATGTGGATAATTTTCTTCTTTACTTCATTCTTGTACTTAACATTTTGAAATCTGGGTAAGGGACCGGCTAGATAGTATTTTTCCTCTTTCTTATGTTTATTATGGGAGGGGAGGAGGGTTGGTTTTGCTTGGTTTAACTTTTTTAGGGACTTTGTGTCCTATTGTTTTCCTTCTTATTATGTGATGTATAGATGTGTTTAATCAGCAAATAAAATCGTTTACCCAAATAAGAGGATTGCTATTATGAAGGTCATCGAAATGTTTACTTTTATCAGATCATTTTTAAAATTCTCTTTACGTCACGCAACTTGAACATCTAAAACAGGCTTTATCTCCGTCACCTCATCTTTAGCAGTCGTTAGGTCTGGCAGTCTCTTCAAATCGCCGTCTACTTGCTTAAATTTATCCTCTGCCTGATTCCAAAATAGGGTGTGGCTGTTGGCACCAGTGGCGTGGCCGGCGGCTGCCAACTGAAAGAACACAACAATTTCAATACAGTACTTCTGATTGGTTTACAAGCAACAGCTCCTCAAACTACATGTAATAATACTTATGTCGAAATCTACCCAGTCGCAAGTATTAAAAGGTTCGAAATGTATAAACACCAGTGTGTCATTAACATAATATAGTAAAACCCGTGTAACTCGAACTCTGAAGGCAAACGAAAAACAGTTCGAGTTATCAAGATCGATTGAATATTCAATTTGCCAAGTTAACAAATGATAGTTAATGATTTTTCAGCCCCTTAATGCATGGTACAGTGCAAATTTAACTTAGTTCACCTAAAACGGTAACATGATTATGCATTTTTATGACCAAACGTGATCTGTTCTATTCGAGTTCGAGGGAGTTTGAGTTATCCGAGTTCGAGTTAATCGATTAAAAATGACCGAAAAATGGGTTGAAATCCACGGGAAATGGAACTTAGTTCGAGCACGTGGAAGAAACGTCGACGCCACGACCCTTACTTACTTAAAAGGGTGTTTTAGTATCGACGACAGCGACGGCAGCGAAAACGTCACTATTAAAAGGAATTCACGTTTTTTAAAAATTTTTTCGCGTTTATTCCAAAATGCTGAAAATGTCAAATGTAGGCGAATGTCCCCGAGCTGGTTTCTTGCGGACCGTACTCAAGTTTAGAAAGAAAAAGAAAAATTCGTAGTCGCTTGTTTGCGTCCTCCATAAAACGTGAAATTAGGCATTTTCACGCCGTAGTCGCGCAGTGACGGTAAAAAAAATGTACAAAAAAAAAGCATGATGCAGTTTTTTTCTGCCCAATAAACCTTTTGCTTTAAGACGTTCTCGTTGCCGTCGCCATCCTCTTTGCTAAAGCTCCCTAAAGATCTGAATCCACCGATATAGTTAGCGTTATTTCCTTTTAAGCTTCACCCTACAGTTGTGTAATAGCAAAGCTAAAACTGTACTTGGTCGGTGTGGAAAATTGAGTCTACTCAAAGTTAGACCCTCCAAGGTGCACGTTGAGATACAAGTAAACAAACGTCGAATCTTA
Source organism: Porites divaricata (assembly GCA_038088405.1). Classification (NCBI taxonomy): domain Eukaryota; kingdom Metazoa; phylum Cnidaria; class Anthozoa; order Scleractinia; family Poritidae; genus Porites; species Porites divaricata. The sequence continues at coordinate 11,946,085 of JBBMOI010000010.1, read as the reverse complement.
CCAGTTCACTGCCAGAGACAGACACAATCAGCGATTTGCCACCAAAAGCACCTGTTACGCGTGTTGGTAGGTTTTCTTGCGTGACACTCGATGTTGATAAAATTCCAGCCAAACTTGAGGCATCCTCGGACTACAAGGAGTAACAGAAACGATCCAAAAAGAATCGTTATACGTTTCTAGAAACCTACCCACCTACCCCTCCCCTAAACCAACATTAACACTTACTTCTCACTTTGTTGGCTTAGGGGAGTAGTCCAGGCATTTTATCGTCAGACCTAAAACTAATTGCAAAAGAAGCTTTCTCATCATAGACCAGTTAGAAATATTGCATACTTGAACATACTAAAAGTCCCTAAAGATCCAAGCATGGGAACACCTCAAAACACGACTCTTAACAGGAGTCCCTTTTTCCCATAGCATGAAAACGGGGCTGTCAACCGGAAGTTGCTGTTTAGATTTTGTTATTGATATAAATCGAGCCATTTCGCCAAAACTAAGAGTATATTCTTAAGAAAAATTATTTTAGGCCTTTAATCGTGAAAGAAGTTCCCAAAATTATATCATTTGAATAAGTAAAATATTAAGGATTTTTCGAAACTGGGTACTCCCCAGCAGTGAGATCTGATTTTGCTAAAACATTACGAGACAAGACTCGCGACAAAAAAGTTCTATATAATCACCAGAAAACCCCTCTTTAATTCAATTTTACATGTCCCTTATACAAATAATTATTAAATACGCTAGTCTTCCGAATCTTAACTTTCGTAGTCTACAGTGTTCGAGAAATTTGTGCACGAAGACTCTTTGCGGGCCGGCAGGAAACACTGTATACCATTCAGCATTCTTGCGACAAATGTACCTCTTGCATCTGATTAACTAAAGAAGCTATTCTGGGGCAGGCGGCAAGTCGGTTGCAACAGAAAATACTTGACCTCGAGCGGACACTAACCTTCTCAAACTCCAAGTGGTCCAGAACTTAGGCTCGATTACCAGCCACTGCCCGGATGATCTGTATTTCCAGAAAAATCTGACCACGTTATTCCGCCTCTGAAAGAACTGCATTGGCTTCCTATTATGTCTCAGCTGTATCTCCGTGACGCCGTGCCTTCTTTTAAGTGTATGACTGGCTCCGCTTCTTAACTTACCTCTCGACGTTTCTAACACGTGGTGAAGTAAGGGCCCGGGGTGTTTACATGACACCGGGGCGACTTTCGCGCCGGGCCGAGTTCACTCCAGTTCCCTCTCATGGCTCTACATCTGTTTACATGACACCACCACAAAATTTCATGCCGGCGCGAGTCACCCCGGCGTGAGTTCACCCCGGTTGTCGCATCGGGTGGATAATTTCACTCCGGTACGAGATTTCACAACGGTATCATGTAAACGCGAAACGTCTACCCGTTCCGGTGGAAAATCGGTGTGTCGGTAGACTAGAACGAGTAGTTCATGCGTAATGTTTGCGATTTTGAATCACACGTGTATTTTAACAACATGAAGTGTACCTTCAAATAACGAGATAATTTATGAAATGACCCAGTCATCGAGTAAACGCGATACGAAATCAAAAGTCATCCCGGTATGAAACTCGCGCTGGTGCGAGTTTTCTCATGTAAACACCTCCCAAGTGGTCGCACGGCCAGAAGCTCCCAACTTCTGCATATATCCTTATTTAAAACCGTAAATCTGGATAAAGGACATTCTTTTATCGTATAGTAAGTCTGTGGAACAATTTAGATAATTTCCTCAAACTCTATAACTCTGCTCATAATTCAAAGAGTAAACTTAGAGCCAAATTTTTTGCTGCTTTCCTATCTTACCGGTCTTAGTTTGTATCATATCTATTTCATTGTATTTTCTAAAGTTTCTGTTGCAGTTGTAATCCAAGTGAATATTTTAATATTTACTTTGTAGCTTTCTTAATTTTTTCTATAAAACATTTTATTATTGTAATTTTGTAATTTTAAGATTTACCGTACCGTTTCGTTCCAACGTTAGTGATTATCATTGTCACTGAAAAGCCCTCTCTTAGAGAGTGTCAATTGTAAATTTGAGACTGGTTGAGTCATAAGAAGTTTTTCTTTTCGGTATAGTTAGGATACCTTCAATCCCGTAATTTTCTTTTTAAAATCGAAACGCGAATGTATGTATTTGAATTCTCATTGACTTTGTAATTTTCATCTTGAACCGGCATTTTGGCATTGCAGGGCGCGCGCTATATTTATTACTTCATAAGTGAGTGGAAATATTTCCTTCGGTTTTAGCGAAAAAGGTCGCCAGTTGCATAAAACTCGATACAATTCCTAGACCTTTTTCTTAAAATTTTGAAGAAAAAAATAGATGAATTTACTAATAAACTAAGTTTTGTGACTCCAGAAAAAAGTAAGCGCGAAGCGATAAGTGAAGTACAGGTTTTTTCACCGAGGTGTGATGATCAGTTCATTTTGGAAGTCTCTACTCAAGACTCTCAAGTCAAATATATTTTTCTTGTATTATATTACCTTAGAACACGATATTACTTTTACTTTCAGTTTAAAACTATCCTTTTAAAGTTCTAAATTCGCTTACAAAAGACATAATTCCTTACTAAATACTTCTCCTGCTTCACCTAGATAGCAAACAATCGTGGATATTTTCTACAGGTTTTGCGTGTTTTTTCAGATTCAAGAATCTTATACAGAACAGTTGTTTTATTCAATTGTTACATAAATACACTTCCTTACGAAAACACAATAAATTCTCTCAGTCTTTACTAGCCCATGCTGTACGGGGCTTCAAACTCGAACAACACAGCAGGCAGTACATACAACCTCGTTTCCATACTGCTCAGTATTAGTCTATATAGGGCTCTTAAAAAACTCGTTTTTCGTCAACTTCCCCTACTCGGATTTTTGGGCACTTTTGATATGTTATAGAGGACATGTCTCTGGACCAAAATCCGTTAAAAAAACCTTCTTTTGCGATTAGTGTTAGGTTGGCCGACTTTTCGCGATAAAATGCCTGGACTAGAGGGTTAGGCGGTTAGTTTCCCAGAAATGTCACAAAAAAGTTAGATTTGAAGCGGATAAGAGTTTAAAAGGAACCAAAAATATGAAACGTTTATTTATTTCACAGCTCACCTCCTGGACGGGATACGTAGCTACGCTTCCAGGTAGATCAAATTCGTCATCTAAGGTACAAAAACAAACAAACATACAAACAATACAGTAAGAATGTGTCACTTTTTCAGCCCTCAGATGACACTCATCGACCTAGCACCGAAACGTTTCATGAGCGTGCTTTAATCATAGAGAATTGCTCATGACTAAATTAAAACAAGCAATTCCACAGGTTACCTGCCTCATAAAAAAGACAACATTTCAAGTCAGTATTAGTTTTGTTTTTGGCTTTCCAATTTAGAAACTGAAATTAAAAAACAGCGTTTGGCCATGTTCCAATTTATAGTAAAAAAAAGTGCAGTTCAACTGCAGGTGGAACGAGAAATAATGTTGTAAGCTCAGTTTGCGGTGGCGATTATTCCACTTGATTTGTCGGGCAAAAAAATGAGGATTTGGCTACACCCCTAGATCGCGTGGATAAAGAGTGGGCGATTTACGCGCGATTAAGGTGGCTGAACACAGTTTTGCGGCCGGTTAGCGGCAACTCGCGTGACGGCGAGTGTTTTAAATTAGACAAACAAACATGGCGGCGAAAAAGCAATGGTATATAGAAGATTTCTCAAAATCTGCTCATTAAAATTTTGTGATATTTGGCAGAAGTATTACTTTTATCGTATTTTAAATAATGAGAACTTTAAAATGGAAGTTGAACAGACGAATTTTGTGACACAATTAATAATTACAGTACAATTACATTACTGATTATCTAACAACCTGTCTGTTAAAATTTGGACAAATAAGTTTCAAATGGTAATGATTAATTATAATAAGCGGTACATTATGTATGCAAGTTTATAGGAAAATCTAATGAGCGAATTTTCTGTAAACTGAGCAAAAGTGAAAAAGTAAGGTTGTATTCAGTCGTTCATGTTGCCATGGAAACTGCAAAAACGTCAAATTTTATCTGTCAAGTAAAATCTTTCATCAGTATATATTTTTCACTTGCCAAGTTTCAGCTCGTGAGCTGCAACCTTTTTCTTGCCATGACTTGGCAAATGACATATACTCATAAACTGCCTAAATTGTGTTCAGCCACCTTATTCGCAGCCAAGTCGCTGAACAGTCGATGACGCAACCTCTGGCCAACTTTTGCACCAAAACAGTAAACTCCGTCCGTCATAATTTTGCTGCTAAAAATATCACTTTCCATAGAATCACGGACAGATTGCGCTACGATCGCGGTGAAAATCGCCCAGCTTGTTGGGAAAGAAATCGCCAGATACAATCGCCTGTGTAAACAGCCCTGTGTAAATTGCTGTCGATACTTGTCATAAGTCTACGAAATACCCGCGATTCGAGAAGTCATCTGCCTCATGCGTTTAGTTCCTGGTTATCCAATAGAAAAATCTAACTATAATGAAAGAAATACACGAAAAAAATCTACGATGGAGGAATTTTTCTCGTTACCTTTGGTAATCCCATCCACAGTGATCAGAACATTCGCCTTTGGACGGCGGAAAAGATCTCCTGCTAACAAGCCAGCCCAGTTCAGTTCCTTTAAGAAAAGAAAAGTTATTCGCCTTGGCAAACCTGCATTTGTTATCAAACTAGTGTGAACGCGCCAGCACAGAAAGCGCGTTACATTCACAGTTAAGCACGACCACCCCAACTTGAATACCGTAAACTGCAGCTTATACAATTCCCAGGTTATAGGCACCCCACCCACCCCCCCCCCCCCGAATGCTATGGGTTCATCTACCTGTAAACAAAAAATACATCCGATTGTAAGCCCACCCACCCCACCCCCCTTCGATATATGGCCCGCTCCAAATGCACAGAAATGAATTAGACTTATTGCGATGTTTTGAAGCTTAATTAACAACCAACAAATACAAAACGTACTTTGTTCAGCACTGCTCTAGCTTGTTTCCAAGCGCTTTTTCTATTCCGGTTATAAGCCCCTCGGATATAAGCCCCTCGGTTATAAGCCCCTCGGATATAAGCCCCTCGGATATAAGCCCTTCTAAAACCCCTTACGAAGAGGGCTTATAAACGGAAGTTTACGCTACCCCGGTAAGAACATAGATTTACAATCACGCTAACAGAAAACGGCTCTGGTCAATTTGCATCATATAACCAAGTTTCCTCTTTGGGGATCCTTAAGTGATGTTTAAAATGATAGGAGTAGTTTCATGCCAGATTCATCCATAGGAATTATTTTGAACAGTTTTTATCTGCTCATTTCCTTATTTGAGACGTTACCAACTTGAACCTGACGTCTGCCGTTTGCCATGCACTTGATTCTAAACCGAGAGAAAACAGCAAACAGAAAACGACATAGATGGTCATACGATTGCTAATGTTTCCGATAACACAAAATAAGGTCCTCAATCGCGTTTGTATGGACGTGGAAACACCAACAATCGCCCACAAAATTGTTGAGACATTGTACACAAACAGGGTGACTTCAGAGAACAAAACAATCCACACCCTCCCCTGTCCCCTACATTCAAAGTTGAGATGTTTGTTGTTTTCTAAAGGGAGCTCGAACAGCGGTACAACATTGCTTGGAGAGAATGGGGGAGGAAAAGCTATATTTTCCCCTTTTGAAGTCAGGAAAACGTCAACGTCAAAAAGCCCCTTTAGGGAGAAGTGTGTCAACTCATTTTGTTGGCGATTGTAGGTTCGATAACCAGCCGCTGTTTGAGAAACTGAGCCCTTACGGGAAGGATCAAAGACGGGACTCGGGGGACGGCGGAAATCGAGCCTAGAAAACACCCCTTTTCACTTTCAAAACGGTCAGCAATAAATAGCAAGCGTAACTGTCACGCACTCCACCCCACATGAAAAACTAATTGCGTGACGGGTGAAGATATTCAACCTCTACAAGAGGACCCCACTGAGGAGAAGGACTAGTAGGGTGGAGTCGGTAATAGGGTCCCTAAGATCTGACCACGGCGACGGCAAACAACAGCAACAACGACAACAAAACAAAAGGAAACAAACAAACAGCTTTGATAAGTAAAAAAACACTATTGCACGTGCATCTCACTTTTTTTTTGGTACATTTCTTTGTAGTCACCGCACGACTACTGCGTGACAACGCATTATTTCACGTTTTATGAAGGACCTATTCGAGCGACGACAAATTTTTCTTTTCTTTTCTAGACTTCGATATGGTTCTTAGAAATTTACTTTCAGGAGAGGTCACCTACATTTGACAAAATAAATGAGTTGGAATAATCGCGATGAAGATTAAATGAATGCATGTTCTCCTTTTGGGCGACGTTTTTGCCGTCGTCATCACCCTGGGATCATAGCGCATGCGTTGACATACCTTTGTCGAGGAAAAGCCGAGGGCGAGGGCAACAACATTGGAGATTTCATCAGCGGCAATGGTACCAGCATTCGGCAAAAATGTAACATAGCTCGGACTGTGAGCAATGATCAACTTGGAATTATCAGGGCTTGGCTGAAAAAAAAAAGGAAAAAAGGACTAACAAATCTTAACTGTAACAATTTTTAACACTTATTAAAATCAAACCCCTAAGAGACAGTATCACGAATATTTAGTGCTACTAAATCCTGGTATAAGACATATGCGTCCTTGGACCAAGCTTGATGCCAAGATGGCCGAATATTGGCCAAGCTTTTTAAGTAAAGTATATGGCAAACATCATTATTACTAAATGTAAATGGTACTCATGTTTTGTCTCTACCGTCTTCGAAAACTACTCCTTATAGTCTGCACTCCTTGTCGTACTTGGCTTCAAAACTATGGAACTCTCTTCCAGATTCTTTCAGAACTTCTGACTTTCCTGATTTCAAGCGCAAGATTCTACAGTATAACTCTTTTTGGAAGTTTAGAATTTTAGAATGTTATAATTTCACAATTTCAGTAGTATTTGGAACAGATTACTATAAATCTAACTCAAACATACTAGCTTATCTTTAGCTACTCTAAATTTGAGATTAAATAAGGTATATGTATGTATTTTTTTAACTAGGTTACATGTTAGTTAGACTGATCTCATAGCAAAGATTACACTCTCTGTGACACTGGATATTGAAAGGATTGATTAGACTAAGAGCAGTCTCTCTAAAAATTTCCTGGGTCCGTTGAGCAAAACGCGCGAGGCACGCAAATGAGCACGCGCGTGACTGATGGCGGTCGCGCGCGCGTGCACTCCCCTCACTAAAGAGAGACTGCTCGCAGTCTAAGGATTGATGCATGAAGATAATGGCAAAGGTATTTTAAAAAAGGCCTTAATTTTCAGACTGCAACATCCTTCTATTCAAGGCTCTTTATCAAGTAAAAAAAAAAACAACTCGCAAACAGGTGGAATAAACTAACTACACATTTAAAGAAAAGGAAGAAATTTTTGCCATTTGTAGGCTCATAGAACGGGTGTCCCACATATGCGTCTCACTTTACATTTATGTTATAAATAATTTTGATAAAAAGTTCATTTCTTGTTTCTAAGAAAAAGGTAAAGTCTTGTTTTTCTCCTGAGACAAGATGGAAGTCCCAAAAAGTGTGGAAATATTTTATGGTAGTAGACAGGATATTTTTACAAAACATCAAACAGTGAGACTTGGATATTAATTTGTTATTTAGTTAAGTTTACGGTGAAACTGTGGTTAAAAACTGCCCTCTAATGGCACTTTTCCACAGGTGTCAAGACCACTGTCATGATGGCACCAGTGCTGTGTCTATTTGCAAACCCTAGAAACCAATTTAAACAAATCATGTTTGTTGTTTGAACACCATCCATCATTGCCAAATGATGTTCAATCTTTTGAAATGGGGTATAATGTTTCATCTCATTTAAACATGATCCTACATCACCCAAAAACATCCAACATCATCAAACAAGGTGTTCAAAGAGATCCAATGACCAATACGTAAACCTTAAAGACCAATATTAAATCAGATCACACATATTGTTCCAACACAATCCATCATTGTTAAATGATGGTAAATCAGTTAAAACTGGCCAAAACGTTTCAGCATCAAGACTACATCAAACCAGGTGCTCAAAGCAATCCAATGACCAATGCCTTTATTTAGGTGTCAATGCTTTCAGCACCAAAGTGCTAGTAGATGACCATATTTTTACCTCTCCTGCTGATGACAGGACTACTATTTCTACACAGCCATACAAGCCACATGAAAGCCTTGTCATTTGCAGTGCAAAGGCAGTATCTTCATTTCTCAGTAATTCTAAGACCCTAGCTATTGGTCTGGCTCTCAGAATCTCCCACTTTGCAGTTCAGCACTCTACTAACTAAGCTAACTTTGTTACGGTTACAAATCATGGTAACACAAAGAAATCATTAACCTTCTCATTCCAAAGTCAATATTATGAAGAGAAGTATTTTTTCCCTAAATTGTGATGAAATCTGAGTTAGGACCATTTAAACATAAAAATAACCTATGACGGAACTTTCACATTGTCCCATTTACTTTTTAACAATTTTAAAAATAAAATTTTGAATACTTCCATTATGTTTAATTTGAAGCATTAAACTTCATTGCAGTGACCAAAACTTTGTTCATACATGTAGTTAAGTTTCATAGCTCTGAAGGTAACATGCTTTAAGCAACAATGTTGGTGGACAGTCCATACATTCACTCTTGTTTCAACCTCTCTACAATGGCCACTTTCTACTGTCCCCAAGGTGGCCATTGTAGAGAGGTTCAACTGTAACAAAAATACATGTATACATGTAATGAAAGATATTGTTCATCGTGGTTGTGTATAACAGGTATCACTTATAGTATGTTTCACAATTGTCACTTAAATAATGATTGGGATGTTTTGACTGTGTACTGCAGGTCTTTATCAGGCCATAGTGTTGACTTACTGAGTACAACTTTTTGTATCACTGTGCTTGTTAGCAATTGGTGTGGACCTTGCTCATGGTTGGTGGGTTTCAACCCAAAGCATTGTTGGCATTATTAGAGGAGGAAACTGTTCCCTCAGTGGGTGCACTGTGGTAGCAATCAGCTGCTGTGTTGTCAGATTGTGAGACAAATGGTAAATGAAGCCCTTTATACTTTTCTAAAGTAATGGTTGAAACTAACTTAAGGCCTGGTTCAGACTCTGAACTTTTCATGAACCGAACCTAATTCGAATTAAAGCTGACCCAAATTATTTAGACCGGCTCATTGATTTAGACGCTGATCTTAAATACAGCTAAACTAAATTCAGAGGGAGAAAAATGTTTATTTCGGTCAAACTGCTTACAAAATATGTTATAAGAATTTAGGCCTAGGTTTGGTACAAGAAACTGTTTGGCATCTGAATCAAAGCCATTCCATAGTTGCTCCAAAGGCAAAATTCCTGGCCGGGCTAGGTGAAAAGAATGGCTGAGCCGTTTCAAATTAAAACAGGCATTGCTAATTGATTCAGACACCAAACTCTTCATGTACTTAATTCAATGTATTAGGTTTGGCTCATGAAAAGTTCGAAGTCTGAACTGGGCCTTAGTTTTCCAAGTGAGAAGGGATTTGGCTATCTACTGAGAACAGTTGATGGTAAACAGTATGTGGTACTTGACTGGATAGTTAGCCTGCGCGCAGACAAATTAAACCCTGGTTAACTCCGTCTGTGAAACAGCGCCAAAATCCTTGTTCTAGCCTTCCAGCTGTGTACCCAGATTTGAGTACGTGCCACGACTGGCCAGCTAAAAAAGGCCTTTGTTTTGTTTGTCGTGATCGCCAATCAGGTTGAAGGGAAATTTAAAATGCACTTTCGGTAATTCGTTGAGTCTGTTTGTGGTCCAGAACAAGGATCTCTGCACTGCTTCACAGACAGTACTAATCAGAGTATTTTTGCCGTCTACACGCAGGCTACTGGATAGTAGGCTGTCCCCTTTATGTTGGAGTCTGCTTTCAGAGTGTGGAGTTCATAATACTGAGTTTATAACAAAGAAACAGAACAATTTGGTGTAATGAGCTGTGCAACAACTATTAATAGCACAACTTTTAACTTGATGGATCAAATCCAAATTAAAGATTATTGCTTTTTACCAACAGGGTACACTCCACAGTTCTTTTTCGCTGAACTACAAAAAAACTGCATTTTGCATATCTACATCATGAAACATGAATACAGTCTTCACACAGACCTCTGATGACTTTCAAGTCTTTGATTCTCTTTTAATTCTATTTGTGAACTGGCTCAACACATATACATCTATTACAATAATGTATAATATACTATACAGCGTAAGGAAACACTTCTGTTGTCCTCTCAACCACAATACTTCATTATCTTATACATTATGATTTAAGGACGCCAAAAAGGCAATCAAGAGGAGGGGGAGTTCTTCAACAACTGCCCCTAGAATACAACGAAATTTCGATGAAATAAAACCACAAAAGACGAAAAAACAGCTTGAAAGCATCGCGACGCACGGGATGAGATCGATCACATGATAAAGGATATTGAATAAGTCTGGGTCCTGCAAACCGACAGAGTGGTGTCAAAATAAACAAAATTATAGCATATTTACAAGTTTGCGATGCAGATCGTGGAACTCAGAAACGGACGAAGACAATTATGATGGTGTGTTATAGTACGTATAAGTTAAAGTATAGGTTGTCTAAGATATGTTCTTGCGACGTCGAGTTATTGGAAACCAAGAAGCTAAAAGATTCACTCACCTTTTCTGCTTCCTGTATAAACAAGCTTTCCTTTCCATCATTTAATAAACTTGAGGCTATGGATGTAAAATAGGAAAAAGCATGTTGGATAGTTCCGATAGTTTACATGTAGTTTTTAACGTTACTACGTGAAAAACAGGTTCACAGGAGAAAAAAATCCTACTAGTGTAATAAGAATTCCTGTTTCAGAAATCGTAACAAGCTACGTGATAAATAACACGCTTGCTTATCAAATGTTGCTGTCGTTTTTACAGAAATATGAGGAAATACGAAGCCATTTGATGACACAAACGACAAGACGAAAATTTACGATCCACTTCGCGAGAAAGACGATAAATGATGGCGATAAAAAGCTTTGAATATGGTAGAAAAACTATTGAACTATTTACTTTAACTAACAGCACAAAATCTAGCAATTTACTTTCCCGCATTTTACCTGTTGAAACGAAAAGAAGAACCAAACACAGAATTCTCCTATCCGCCATCTTACAGATTGGTCACGAGATGACCAGTACTGCGGGCTCAAACTATTTGTTCTGTGTAAACAGAATTTATTTCGTTTGTGAAGAAGAATGTTAAACTTTTCCTTCTTCTGTTGATCATTTGACTATTTAGTCTAATTTATGAGTCATTTTTAAGTGTTGAACGTTTTTCTATTCCCTCAAGAACGTGCCAAATTTCACTGAGAGAGTTAAATTCTCATTGTGGTTGTATTCAAAGCCAAGATCAACATGGAAATTCTTACAATCTGCCATGACGTCACGCCAAGGAATGGAACAAGCGATCAACCGAGACATGACCCCACTGTTATCGTAGTTGCTCTTTGAGTCGTGGTTTAGTTCATGGAGTTTTATACCACGTAGCAATGGCTGATGAGTGCGATCGAAATCTTTGGGATGTTCTTGGTTTGCCGAGCAAGGCCGATGCTTTATCCGTTCAAGGAAAAGAGCAATCGCAGTAAGGATAATCTCTGTCAGTTCATAGCACTTTCGATCGCGGACCATCTTGACTGAACCTCGTGTCCGTGATGAATACTTGTTGTTTGTTTCTTCTAAGGTGTACAAATGAGGCTCAAGAACAGGATTTGGATAAAGCACCATCTGATAACGCACAGTGGATATCACATGCACCTCATCAGGTAACGTAGCTGTAGTTTCAAAACAAGGAAGAATCTTGCTTTGCCTAGAAGGCGCGTACCGCCAGGCGGTGAAGTCATGTACGTTAGCTCTCTAGTAAATTCCTCGACGCATGTGATATGGGTGTCTGTTATAGGTATTTCGCGTGTAAGACCATGGGCATACGCTTTGTTTTAAAATTCCCAGCCAGGAAACGCGTGAAACCTGGCTTACTTCCAAAACGAAAGCGAAACTCACGCCTGATACGCTTCGCGCAGGTCGGAGAGGGTGCTGCGGGTTTTTCGATAGCTCCGTGGAAGTTCATTGTGCATTTGAATTGTGTGCCTTTCTGTGTCGCATCATGAATTAGGAGAACGCTTTTGTATATCATGTGCGCACCCTTTCTACAGAGAAGTAATTAAAGATGCGGACTCGGCTCACCTCTTGACCCAGAGAGCTGCTGTGTACTCGTGGCAGAACTCTACAACGACTTGCTACTTCTCTGATGCTTGAGTAACTCTAGTAGCGTTTACGCACGAATATATCAAACTTCAACATGTTAATGCTCACTTAAAAAACATACCTCAAGTAAGAATTATCGAGTTCTTCCTCAAATCGAACGTGGCTCGATGAGGAAAGGTTCTTCAGGCGGATAGTGATAGTGAGCTAATGCGACTAAGAGAATTCAATAAACTGTTGCAAGAGATATATTTGGTGTATAAATATTCATCATTTCAGCAGTTGTGTCACTTGTAGCAGCTGATTATAGCGCCATCTTGTTTATGCCTACGTATTACGTGTCTTGCAAGGCACCAGATATTTCCTTTGGTTGTCCGCCATCTTGTTCGATTGTTCAGAAATCAGTGGAGAATCAGAGCTCTTCGCGCTCGCCGTCCGGACAACGCGATAGGTTTTAGCCTAATCCAGAAGAATATCAGCGCATCGGACAACTCCTAATAAAGCATTTACAGATATTTTAGTTTAGAGTTGTTCAAGAGCTGAATTTGGTAACGTAGAAAAACTGCAGAGAGCGGCATTTGTCTGGCGTTAAGGTGAAGTTCGAGTGATCTGTTGGAGGATTGTTCTGCGGCCGGGGCTGATCTTACCTGCTCTGTTCGACGAGTTATTCTTCGTGATTCATGGCCTCTCAGTTCCTAAATGTGACGGTTAATCGCCTAGTTTTAGTCCTGCATTCTGCTAAGTGTCTTGTTCCAGCCAAGAATAGAACCCTGCTTGGTATACCAGTTTGGAAGCCTTTAGCCAATCCGTACTTTATTGAATTCGGAATGACTGTCGCCTTAAATGGTTGTAACATGACCTGGTTGTGAACACCAGTAGTTACTTTGCCAGGAATAATTAGTGCCGTTTTGGATCCGAAGTACACACAGAAAACTAAGGAAAAGCAGATTGCAAATACTAATGCTCTGTGCTACTGTATTTTCCAGCGAAGCTGACTGTGTTAAGAGTCAAGTAGTATAAAATTTGGGGTAGTATCTTTTCCACAGCCAATCAATGTGACGTGTCCTTTAAGTTCGTGGATTACGTCCTTGAGTGTTATCATTCAAATTGAACTCCTGATAGAAATTTCCTGGCGTGCCATTGATTATGCTGTACAAAGTAGTTCTAACTTTCGAGTCTGTGTAACAATTCCTATGGTGTAACCATTGCCACTGACCGAACCATCCATCTCTGGTAGCGCTTTCTTGTGGTACAGGCGCACTTCTTTTGTGCTGTGCAGGGTGATTCTCTCATTTTAGTGGGCTCAGTTGACATTAACCTATGTTGCGATCGTTCACTCGAAATCTCTTCCCAGTTGCGGTGTCTTTCATTAGTAGTATCTGTTTCTCAATATTGGGAAAAATGAAATGTAATATAAGATTTTTGGTGAATGTTGGCCACTGTTGGAAGCGAGACGTTTAAGAACATGCAGTATAAAGTATCACTTCAAGGTTTCTTTGAATCGTTCTTCGTTTAATAGGAAGACCCCTTTGCAGCGAGAGTTTTAAAGTCCTGAAAACACAAACTCTGCCCTAAGGCGAACCAATTATAGCCTCCTCCATTTTACTTCGTTCTAGAATATAAACCTAAGCAACTGGATGTGTCGTATGTTTCGTATCTTACTTGTGCATCGCTGTCCATGGCACAGGGGTTTAAAATTCACCATCTCATTTGCATTATATTGCGAGTATACCGCCTATTGACATTCAAGTCCTAGCAGTATGCAGAATCTTTGTCACATAAACGTAGTTTAATGGTCTTTAATTAGCTACCACGAGCCTCCTGTAAAATCTGTGGCGCTGATAATCAGAAGTCCATGGGTTATCTCTTGTTGTGTTTTTTTTTTTCCTAGACGGCTGTGTCACTTGCAAACAGAAAAAAAAAAACTCGCAGTATACATCGTTGTTCTTTCACCAGCATTGAGAGTAAACGTTTGTTCCACAAAGTGATTGCTTGATAGTTCCAAAAACGATCGAGGCATCGTAAAAGTCCGTTTGTTAAAACGTGAACGTGATTTAAGATCCGGGGATACTTTTTAATGTTGTTAAGTTCTTATTCCTTTCTATCTCTTCTTATGACCTTTAATCAATTAAGTATTAAATTTTAAAGACCTCAAGCTGCTGGTTTCCTTAACTAGCAGAAATACTTTTGAAAGGGGAGCCCTTCACGAAAAACTTCGTGACATGCCATACGTTTGCTGCTGAGCACGTGCAAGCGATGTAGTCCTTGATTTCTTAAAACTAGGGAGTTGCTTTTTGTGGTGGTCATTTTGTTATCGACGGGATGTTTTTTAATAAATGTTGAATTATTGCCTAAGGTTCAAGTAGTACTGTATTGTCTATGTACTCCTAAGATTTTTGTTTTATCCTGCTTTTGTGATCTCTCATGACTACTAGTAGATTGTGCGTAGAAATTAGACATTGGTTACCATTATGTAAAGCCTCTCTTGAAAATTACTAGAAAATATGGAAATCAACCTACCTATTAACTTAAACGCTATATGTCTCTGTTGCTAGTTAAGCTGTGATGTACGTTGCAGTAGATCTCACAGAGAATCGCGGACTCAGTAGTGACTTTCATGACTTTCATGTTTGTACGTGCCACAGTTTTATAAAGCGGTTTGTAACAGACAAATATTTTGAGTTCGGTGGGCGTCACGCTTATACAATTGTTCAAGGTCAAAACCAGAAAATATTAGAGATGAAAATAGCGACATTGGCGACATTGAGAGTTGTCTTTCATGTATGTAGGTTTCATTTGAATGTCCAGGCCTTGTATGATTCTATCCATTAACAGAAATCTTTGAGAGAAAGCACTCCACAAAGAAAGACGTATAAATGTAACCCTGAAGATGTTATTCAGGCCCTGAAAAACAGTGTTTCTTTGAATGGTCACTCTAAACGATTATATCCTCATAGTTTAAAGTTAGAACCACCGTGTACGGCTTATTTTAAAAAACACATGGATGTATTGATCAGAAACGTGTATAGGAATGATCGCCCTTTTGGCTTCTTTCACCCACGTACTTAGAAGATAGTGCGACGTTTTAGGGATTATAAGAGAGGTAGCGGAAACATACTGCTATTGAATGATCGCATGTTCTTTTTCAACCATCAAATTGGAACCGTCTCGTACAGCATCACAAACAGCATTGCTATAAAGTTAGATCGACCTTGTTGCGGATAATACAGTACCACAACATAAAAAGATGCTCGGTTTTCCATTAAAGGCCAGACGACCGTATTTCATTTATTGTTGAAAATGTTGCGCAGCTGAGAGCCCGCCCACCTTGTACTGCGAACTCTTATGTTGCATACTCTGTTGTCCCAAGTTAACTGTTTCACTAATTTTGTTGTCGGTTGCACTTTTAATACTTAACGTCATTTTTGAAAAAAATTGTAATACTGATCATTATAAATATATATATTTTTTATTACAAGTCGTCGCACAGCGTTTACAAACCCTTTCAGCTATATTAAATAGTACTGTGATTGTAACCTAAATCACACTTCAAGCTATGCTTGTTTGAGGCTGGTTGCCATAAGGTCTTTACGATTGCTCAGAACTGATTTTCAGTCTCCCTTCTGGTCGTCTTCTTATCACGATCGCCTGACTCTGCCTGCAGCTGTCCCTGCTTTTCCACAGGCTTTTTGATCTTAATTATTGAGTTTTTCGCCGTTCAGTTGGTGCTAAAATCGCTGAACACTGTAAAAATTAAGAACTATTTTGCAAGCCGTCCTTCGGGTGTGTTTTATATTCTTCTTTTTCACCAGGTCCACCTTATTAAATACACACCGCAACATGGCATAGGTCCCGGAATCTTGCTAAAATTTTTTTAAACAAGATCAAAATTAATATTCAAAAATTCTGTGTACGTTGTCGTTATTTTGCCATCGTTAGTCCTGTTATTAAATATTTTAAAATGCGTTTTGTATTTGTGGAGAGAAATTTTCCCGCTTTCGATCGATTAGAATGAAAACCATGCTTTATATAATACTGGTTTTCTTATGATCACAAGCCTTGCCGATCGATCCGATCGTCCTCAAATATGCAAATCGTCGTCAAAATATTGCATTTTGGAAGCTCGCGCGCATACAGCGCTAAATTTTTCTTCTAGACACATCACTGTTGTTCAACCTCTGAAATCTTAGCTGTTGGTACGAAAAAGGTGTCTTAAAATGCGTAGCTTTGAAGGTCAAGTAGTGTCGGCGTTATCTTGCGAAGTTTGAGTCATTTGAAACAAAATATTGGTACATTAGTTCTTCTTATCTCATTGGGTAAATGTCACGCAATCGTCACGCTGGTACAAAAATTGGGCAATTTTTTCAAGACTTAACCTCCGTAAGTTTTTCAGTTATCCTTTGACAACATTTTGCGCAAACCGCTGTAGTTCTCTATACAGTTAGGGGCCATTGCAATGGAATCAAGACACTATTCATTGCATCCTTCAGATCTTTTGTTTGTTCTTCCCAGCTCCTTCTATTGCATTAATTATCAGAACAGTGTACAATTGTTACAAAAATGTATGTAACCAGAAACTCATAACTTGATACTTTATCATAAGAGTTGGACTACAAGCCTAACTTTGGACAATAAATTTACATTCCATACGGTGTGGAAAGAGAAAAATAGGCAGTTGTTTAATGTCATTTTTCCTTGCTGTTCATTTAGATTTAAGTTGTCAATGTTTTTACGGCTTATTTCATTATCGTCAGTAAAATAAAAAAATCGTCATCATCCTAAGCCGAGATTCTTCCAATACCACTGTATGAGCCATCGCAACACTGATGTAGGTTCCCCTGAGCCCCATTTCCGCTGTCCCTCGATTTGAATCCGGAAAAGATTAGCTTTCTTAATAGTGAGCTTATACAACAGGACGGGAGAGGAAAGAAGACGGCAAACCTTGTGTGACAAGCGTGACAATAATTTTGTTTGAAGAAACTTTTCGCCAAACTTCACCCTCCTTTAAACAGATCTTTTGGTACAGGACCAGAAAACATTTATAGTGTAAGTGAAGATCACGACAAATCACGCAAGTAATAGCTCTGTCACGTTTGTCACACACAAGCGTTTTGAAGTCCTTGTCTTTCTGCCGTCCGATCCTGTTGCGTAAACACACTTGATTTAGGCTGATTTAGCAGAACGGGAACAACTGTTGACGACTGCGCGCGGCAATCAAACAACTGGCTTGACCAATGGCAGAGTAGCAAATTCGGGACCGGAAGTCGAGTTTAGTCCTTTCCGCGCGCTTTCTATCGTCAAATGACGTTCCCGTTCTGTGGCTAAATCAGCCTACTATTTTCACTAGGAGAAGGCTCAGATTTCACGGTAGCCTCTTCGGTACGGTATAAGTGTTCCGTTAACTTCTCTTTTTCGGTTACAGTAAATGACCTAAAAGACCGGCCTTGGGGCGTCTATTTCAGTAATTTTAGGAGCCATCAAGATAGGAGGCGCTTAAGAGTGCGAAACAGCCAAAGGGCGAGTCTCCAACATAGCCTCGCCCCGTGTTAGGGAATCCAGATGCCGGAATGCTAAAAATTTTTTTCTTGTGGAATCCGGAATACAACTTAAGGAATCCGGAATCCCACTAACGATTGGAATCCGGAACCAAGGTTTACTGACACGTCCGGAGTCCAGTACCTGGAATCCAGAATCCACGGCTTGAAATCCAGAATCCAAGATTGTCTTGGATTACCTACGTGGGTAAGCAGCCGGTTTTGTCCGTCACGCAACGCTTCTACTTCAACGCTCGTTGCGTGACGAGATAAAATCGGCTGCGTGGGAGGCTACCGAAGGGTCGACACTGCAACTATTTTCGGGCATTGTTCTTAGATGCCGAGATAATGTAACGTTACTAAACTGTGTCTTGTTGTTTTAGGTAACTGCTGGTAGAATTTTGGTAAGTATCGCGGAAACACCAAGTTACAATGATTCCCTGGATGTACCAGTTGTAAATGGCGGCGATGCTAGTGAGCCAAGGTAAGAAACTTTGTGGAAATGGAAAAGAAATTACAAGGAAAACACTCATGAGCCATCTCAGTTCATATATTAATGTTATTAATGTGGTCTTTTGAAATTGAAGCTGTGTTAGAATGATTAATTTATTGAGATGGACTGATCTCTCGTTTAATTTGACGTTATACATTCCATATTCTTTTTTGTGTGCTTAACAATACTAAAAGTGAGCTTGTGCTTCCCTTAAATTTGCGGTGAAAACTTTTTTTGTCCAGAAAATTGAAATACATTACGTAGTCTACATAGTAGCGTATTCGAATCGTTTTCGCCCGTCCACTCGAAAACGATGGAAATACGATCGGATCCCTTACGGAGCATGCGTCATGCTAGAAGTGTATGATGTATGACATCATCGTTTTCGAAAATTAAGAATTTGTTCATGCTTAGCGTGCGTATATCGAGTTATTGATGCACGCGGGAAGTTTGGAGAGCACAAAAGATGCGTAAGAGTTGCACGAGGTGATAGCCGAGTGCAACTCTAGCTTCTTGAGTGCTCTCCAAACTTCCCAAGTGCATCCATAACTCGATATACACACAGCTAAAAGCATGAGCAAATTCTTTTATAATAGAGCTGACAAAAATGCTTGCTTTTTTATTAACTGCAAAATTCTCGTAACGCGCGCCACAGAAAAACAAACGCTTCTACTGGCTGGTTACAAACACGCCACAATCGCCTAGTTTGAAAGAAAATTCTTTCTGTGAAACTGAGAAAGAAAATTTGCTTATTTATTCGTTTACGATCAATTGAAACTAAGCAGAAACAAAGATGAAAGTGTCTTAAAGTCCACCTAAAGTTAAAATACCGTCACATGTTCGTAAGACGTCGTGGAGTATGGTTTGGATCCGGCGCTGAGAAGATGTTTATGTTTTGCTTGGCGAAATCCAGGAAATTTGTTTTTTTAGCGAAGACGACTGTCATCCTACTTTACATTCATTTACGAACAATGGCTGGTCATTACGGCTACTTGAGAAGACCTGGCAGGAGTTGTTTTTATGAGTAATAAATTTGTCTTCTTGTGTAATTTGTCTTGTTATTGTTAGTAAGAGAAATTTTCCTAATTTAGTCGGATTGTTTGGCGATAACAAAAGTGCATAACAAATTTAAAAACAACAATAAAAACGGAAATTTTACCTTTAATTGTTGTTAATGACCAATTGGTGTCTTTTCTGTTCCCAGTGAATGTCTCTCGGCCAAAATTTGCTGCAGCTGCTCTTTCGACAAATTTGCGAAACGGGCAACTTGCGAGTTTTTTTTAATTCGGCTTTATTTTTGCTGCTTGTTGGATCAGAACGTAAAAGGTCAATGCCGATTGAAAAATTCAGCAGTTCTTCGCTGGTTTCTTCCATATTTTAAAGAGAAGGAAAACTGCACTGCAGCTTAAAAGACGACAACTTTGCAGCCAGGTAAAAAAAAAATGCTTACGTCATCTTATTTACGCACGGGCGTGCGTAAATAAAGATTTTGTTCATAGCGGCTCAATAGGACCTATATAGGGCAAGCACGCGCGCTATGTTATAACCGCCATTTTTGTCCGTCCACACGTGAGCGAAAAGCCGGCGTTTTCCAAAATCTCCACTCTGGAGTGCGTTTTTGATAAGATCCGTTCTCGGTGACCGTTTTCACTGGATGCGTGTGGACGGGAGGTCAAACTGGAGAAAAAAAAATATCCGTTTTCAAACAAAAACGGATAAGTGTGGACGGGACTTCAGTTCATGGGCGCTTTCCATTCAACCCAAAATTCCGGAAATTTCGGTTGGCACACCAAATGGAACGGACCATTTCGGTTTGGTCCGATCGGATTATTCAGGACCAGCTTTAATGCATGTGGACCACTGTGACCGGTCTAGTCATTTCGGTCGGTCGGTCGGTCGGACCGAAATGTTCCTTTCCATCTGACAAATTGTTGTCCACAGTGCCTCTCTTTTGTATCCTGCTTACAAGAACAATAACCAAACGCGCGGTGGCTTGGTCGGGCTGTGCAACGGCCGAATCAATGTAGCGCCCCATGTCTCCTTGCTATGTACAAGCTCGACGTATGCTTCTGTTTCAACAAAACTCCCTCATTGTTTTTTTCTAGACATCTTCAGCAGAAAAGTGTCATGAAGGTATCCACGAATCAAAGAAGAGACTCAGCTGAAGAAAAAGCTGAACTCAGCAATGGCAGCATGTCAACTACTTTCAAGCACTCGCCAACTGTGAGTACATGTATTCCGGGCACACAGAGACGAAAACAAATTTATAAACAATATATGTGAAGAAGTAAATATAAAGAAGATCTTCCCAGATCATTATTATATTGAGGGAAAAAGTTTCATCGTCGTTAAGGAGATAAGAACCGTAACTATGTAGAGGCAGAAAAATGATGCTCTTCAATATTGTACATAACAAGATGCGTTAGCGTGAAGCAGCTTATTCTGTGAAAAAGTCCCATTAGAATTAATGTTTGTAACACAAAAGCCATTGGAGCCGAGCAAGAGTTAAAAAGGTTAAAAAAAATCCTGTATGGCAAAGTCAAACCAGCTAGATATTTACAAGCGTCAGTGCCCGAAGAGTTGGATAGCTACCAAGATAAAGGAAATAAACCCAACCTGTGGGACTTGAGCCCGGGATTCGGTATTGCATGTATAGAGCGATTTTCGTATGACCTTGAAAAATGGTTCCGTAAGTGTTTGTTATTTGTTTTATCAGCCAATGGATGGAAAGAACAAAACATGGACTCTTCGTTTTCCCGCCAAAGAAAACCCTAATATGGAGAAGGCATTGTTCGATTGACCAATCGTGTTGCAGTATGACGTCAAAGCAATTTCTAGAAAGTTCTTCGGGCATGAAGTTTGTTTACCCGAGCGTTCGCTTAGCCAACCAAAAGCCAGGTGCGTTTGTATCCGTTCGATACACCAATCAAATCGCTCTATTTCCGTTCGTTTGTTGTTTCTGTTTTGTTCGCGCGTTTTCATTTCAAGGTCATACGAAAATCGCTCTATCCAGCAAGCTGAAATCGTGGGCAATGTCGCCTGTTCCCTTGGGAACACAGTTCATGTTGTTACCATGAACATTATATTCTTCATTTTTTGTCTTTATTTCTCTAACCTTTTTCTTGTATGTTGGATTTCTGATTTTTTTTCTTATCTTTATTGATATCTATCAAATCAGGTTGCCAACGGATCAGTCGAACAATTCATAGACACTGCCAGGTTTGTTGTGTTAACTGTAACTCGCTTATTTGTCCAACCTTTCTCTTTCAAACCAACGCTTGTTTTTGTGTCCAGTGGTGCTCTGCCTACATCCCAGCTCGTCCAGAACGCTCTTTCTTTCTCTCTGTGTTGTTTGTCTTCGTAACAGGTTTAGCCCTGTCCTTAGAGCGCTTGACTGTAGAGCGGGAAATCCCGAGTTTGATATTCCCGGGTGTAACCTCAAATCCTCCTTTCGACTTCTTTTCTTTCCATGTAGCTTGAAGTAGCCTTGAGTACCCGTAAAACGGTGCAGTGATGGAGAGGGGAGGGGAGGGGAGGGAAGGGAAGGGAAGGGGTGGGGGGGGGGGGTTTAGGTTAAATGAGCGCACCGTCGGCCGTAGGTTTGTTAGTAAAATGACTATTTTGAGCAACCGATGTAAAACAAGGATATCTTTACCTTGACCTTTAGTGATAAGGATTAGGGGAAACGGCTACTCCACTCCAGGCCCGTGCATAAAGCAACGAAGAATCGTCTAATATTGTTGTTGTTCAAGCCTGAATCTGAGTTTTCTCTTCTTTTCGACAGAAACGTGCCTGAGAGTGTTGAA
Organism: Porites divaricata; assembly: GCA_038088405.1. Classification (NCBI taxonomy): domain Eukaryota; kingdom Metazoa; phylum Cnidaria; class Anthozoa; order Scleractinia; family Poritidae; genus Porites; species Porites divaricata. Next base: position 11,923,911 of record JBBMOI010000010.1, on the reverse strand, counting down.
TGCAATGTGGCTTCTGGTAAGTTGCTGTATTGAAGTCGCTTCCGAGTGGTGTCGAAATCTTAGGCCATGTTTATATGGAGATAGGTTTTCACAGTTAGTAGGGTATTTCGCCTACTTGAGCTTCTCTTGTGTCAGTGAGGATCAGAGCATGCGCGAGCTCTGTTGGTTCGGGTAGGGCAAAGGGGTCACCTCACCTTTTTTCTCGTATAACCCTGAAAGTGCCAATAGTGATCGACAACAATTGTCTCCTAATAGTATCCATACATTGTCAAGAGTTGAGGTTATGAGAATAAAGAAAATGATCACCTAAGAGAAAATGCCATGATCTATTATCAAATTCTCTCAACTAACTCTTAAAGGAAATGTATTTAGATCAGTTTGGAGAATTTGTATGTGGATACTGGGGCTTAAAGGGATAAACGCTCGCTAAAGTTGACTCTGCTTGGGGAGAGGTGGGGGTGGTCATTTTTCCCGGGAAAACTTCTCTTCAAAGAAACGAGGCCTGATGGTTTGACCATTCAAATGAAGCCTTGCATGGCACGCGTGGTTTTCAATCTTAATTAAATGAAGCGAGGAAAGCTTCTTGATTTTTTTGTTGTTGTAATATTTTGAGGTCCTAAGGTCTGTTGAGAACTTGAAAGTAGGCCTTCGTTTGTTAGTGATTTTATCTTGTCTCTTTTTGGGATTTTTCATTTATTCTCTAACGTTTTTGATGCTGCTTCTCCGTTTTTTTGGAATCAAAATAGTTGATATTGAAAAACAAACAACATAACCAAGGTAACACTAATTCATGCAACACGCTTAAATTATTCATTCTTGAGTAATTAATTTTATGCGATTTTTTCTCGACAGCTGTCAACACGAACAACAGTAACCAGCAAGAAACGTCCGCCGGTAGACAGGAACGATCGATATTCGAACACATAAACAGCATTAATTTTCGCTCCGCAGTTACTCCTTCTCAAAATCATGTTTCCAAAAACGTTGCAGTTGAAAGCGAATGTCACAGGACTTCTAGCGAGACAGCCGTTCCCTCTAACAACGTTTCTTTGCCGTTGGATGAAACGATACGAAATGTGGAACCGACAGGTTTGTGTTTTTATGTTTTGCGTTTTGTGTACTAGTGATATTTTGAATATTATCCACAGGAGTGACTCCTGGTAAAACCAACTCTCCCTAGGAGTTCAAGTGTAATACAAGGTCTAATATTCCACAATCAGTTGCTACAACCTCTGTAAACATTGTTCGTAGTTGTAATGCGGACATTGACAAAATGTTTAATTTTTCTTGTGGCCACTTAGCATTTCTTGGTTGTTTATAGACGATCCTGAACAGCGAGTTCTTCCTCGTTTGGATTTTTCTTGGGTGTATTCAATTACAAACGTGTAGGTGTATCTTGCAATAACAATGAACAAAAACTGCTTTACCACTATTTTCAAAGCAAACTAATCATTCTCACTACTACTGCATCAGATTCAAACATTTTAAAACATCGCAATTCAGCATCTTGAAACTAAAAATACAAGGACTTTTTATTTCACATACCTTTAATTTGCATTTTCAGTTGGAATGCCTTCAACAGAATGCTCTCAGTAAACACGGCTTTGAAGCACTAATATCAATACGGATGTTTGCTCTCCTGTTTTCCATACATTTCGTATAGCGCCACTAATACTGCGTACCCCAGGAAGTTCTTCTTCGCTTTCATTTGCCTTTGCTTTTATCATAACTGTCCAGTGGATAGCACTGTTATCCAAAGCCGGTTTGCACAACCGGGACCTGATATGTTACTCGTCATTCATTAGACAGTCTTGATATTCAAGTCCCTCTGCAAACTAGCCTCAATGTACTTGGAGGACTTTTTTCAATGAACGAGGAACAATTACAATTTGCGAAATCCTTGCTGTAATTCAACATTGCCCAACACACGCAGTAATTATTACCTACAGCGGTGCAAAATTACGGGCGGGTTCGTTACCTTACTATTTCGGAAATCGTTACCATTTAGGGCGATTTAATAGGAAAGTAACTCGTCTATTGCAATTCTCGGTTTCCCTCTAGATAATCTTGTAAAACAGTAAATGAATTTACAGTCGAACCTTCATGTGCGACCACCTCTCGTAAGGCACCACCTCCCATAAGCGACCGCTGATCCAAAACACTATAATTTTCCCAAGTCAAAGCCTTGCAGTTACGATAGGGACTTTAAGATCCAATGACGCGGACGGCAGCGAGAACGTCGCTTAAAAAGTGAATTTGCGTTCTTTTAGTCCTTACAGCGATTATTCCTACCCACTTACTTTGTCAAATGTAGGCGAACCCTCCTGAAGCTGAATTTCAAGGGACCATATTCAAGCTCAGAAAGAGAAATAAAATTTCGTCGTTGCTTGCTTACGTCCTCCTTAAAACGCTAAATTAGGCATTTTCACGTCGAAGTCGTGCAAAAACAGGAAGGAAATGTGCAAAAAAGCGTGATGCACGTGCAAGGTTGTTGTTTTGCTTATTAAACCTTTTGTTTTTTTGACGTTCTCGTTACCGTCCGCGTCGTTGGATCTTAAAGTCTAGTAAACGACCACGACCACTTTTTGAGCCTGACGGTTAATGATTTTCCATTGTTTCTAACCTCTTGTAAGCGACCACTTGACTCATTCTCTGATCTCTGTTTTCGCTCTGTGCACTTTGCTACTAAGAATATACGAAGAAGTCTAGTGACAACATGGAACTACGCATATCCTAATTTAGACATTGCATGCAATAAATTATCTTCCGTTAAGACCTCTTCTCGGAAGAGACCCCTGTGGTTCGATTCTTGTAAACGACCACTTCCGGTAAGCGACCAGTCAGTCTTTGCATTTTGGGTGATTGGTTACGGAATGTTCGACTGTATATACTGTATACGTCAATCAAGGGACAGCCGACGCTCTCAGTCCGTGTGAACTGTGGCTTAGGCCACGTCCAGGAATCTGGATATTTTTGAAATCGCATATCTTTTTACACGAATCAACCTTCCATACGAAACCAGTGAATCCGGTCACCGAAACCTCTTCTTTTTCAAACCGCTGTCCAGAGTGGTTTAGGGCTCTATCCCTAGCGAACTCTACTCTAGCGAACTACGCGGTCTTAAAAATGTCCAAATTCGTGTGGGCGTGGCCATAAGCTTAACGCCAGCACTCATTTTGCCTTTTACTTTGCTTTCAGGTGACGTCGCAGAGAAGAGCAATTTGTTTGAGCGTGTGAGGATCAACTCGTTGATTGACAGCCTAGCTCAACAGAAGATGACAAGAGAGGGAAACGGAGAGTTTCCTTTCTCTGACAAACTTCGTCAACTTACTGCTATAAACAAGGAAGTGGGTATTAAATTGCCCACTGTTGTGCGCCCTCTGAGAACGGGTTATGAAACTGTCGCCTCCAATCGTTCTTTTCGGCAGGTTGTGCCAGCAAGCGCACCTCCCTCGGCGGCCAATACCATTACGGCGAGAATTGTTAATGGCCAGCTCAAACCAATCGGAGCGCAAGCTGTGACGCCTTCAAAGGTGTCCCAGGTGAACGCTAACGTAATATTTCCTTCCGTGACACCTCCACCTCTTAGCTACCAAAGTGAGATTCAAACTTCTCTGACCGGGAATAACCGAGAAATGGTGGCAGGATACTACACAGTGAACGGTACAGCTGTTAACAGAAATAACCCTGTGAGAAATGCCAATTCAATGTATACTCAACCAAGTGCAGTGGCGAAGATTAAACATATGGCTGCGGACAAACCCAGCGAGGAGCATGCTCATACAAACCTTGCGGCGACTCATTTGATTGGTCCGTTCATCAGTGCCGGGCCGCCGCCTCCGAATACTTACGTCGCAGCAGTAAGAACTGCGCAACTGCAGACTTTGAATAAAGAATTTCAATCTTCAGCCTCTCCACAGATGCAAGAAGTGCGTTCAACATTAAAGGGACACTCATCTTCCTCGGGATTTAAACTGGTTTTACCAGTTTATGCTCAGGTCGGAATTCGACCACCCCCCGTTGCCAATCGAATTTTAACCCCGCCGATTACTTTGAATTCTGTGGAGGGAAACATTCTATCACATGACAAAAAACAGAACTTGATTTGCGGAGAAAAGCTTCTACCTTCGCCAGATTTCCAGGAGAGAAGTTTTCGGCCTGTCTCTCCTCCCAGTGGGAGGAGAGACACCTCACCGCGTGTCCATCAAATAGGTGCTTACAATGGACGGAGTGAGGCTCTAAATTCGCCGCTTCGAGTACGGAGGTCAGTTTATGATACGAAAACGGACCTTCGAAGCAGGGGCTCAGTAGAGGAGGAGCTCGCTGATCAATCGTATGAATGCGCCTTGCGGGAATCAGCGCACAGCCCCGACATTGAAAGGTACTTGCGTTGCGAGTCCCCTCTTACGGTACTGAGCTCGCCAAACACCAAATCAAGTAATAACTCGTATGATGGTTCTTTTCCCGAAACGTTTGAGAACCATGTTAATTTATCCTTATTATGCAATGGCGCATCAGAAAGCGTTACACCAAGCGCCTCGTTAAAGGAATGTACTGATTATTGCTCCACGGCAAACACACCTGAAAGCACAGATTTAAAGATAAGTGATGAGGAGACAGAGGTTTCTAAGAGAAAACTTAACAGTGCAATGATCCGTCGTTTGGAACCCAGACTTCCGTCACCCGTGCGCGAGCGTGGCGCCGCTGGGGACTTGTACCGAGATCCCAGCGAGTTGACGCGGGAGGAAAGAGCGCTCCAAAGAGCGATGATGCAGTTTAGTGAGATGGAAATGAAGGAGAAAGCTAAAGAGATTAAAAAGAAAGACTCTTTAAAGAGACGTCTTAGGAAACGTCCTAAGGTAAAGTATTTGCAACTTTGTGTTACCTCGTTGGTCATCCTCTCCATCTGCCCACGTATACTATACTAGTCAGCTGGGTCTTAACTCTTTCATTTCCGGAAAAGGTCAAAGTCGGAATCTTTTGTGTCATCCTTCTCTGTATGCTAAGAGCACTTGCTTCAGACATATAATCCCTATAATTAGGGGATAAATGGCACAAATCTACCCATCTCTGTATACCATCTTCCTTTTAATAATCAAAACGACCTTTACGGCAAGGAGAAAGGCAAAAAAGCAGTACAATGTCTTAGGCTAAACTACACTTAACACTCAAACAACTCATTTCACGTTCTTTTCATCCACTAACGAGTCACCACTCAAAGTTTATATTATCCAAATGTAACGCTCAAATCTTTCCTTTCTCTTTCCTTTTCATCCATCAACGAGCCTTCAAATCTTAATGCCCTCAAAAACGGCTTTGTATCCTGTACATGTAATTGCTCTATGAAAGGATATTAATCGTGGTATGAGTATGATCAGTGCATCGATTGGCGCACCTCGGATTGTCACTTTGTTCTTTATCGCAAAGTTTCGACCTTGTACTGCAGGTCTTTATCAGGGTATAGTGTCCATATAATCAAGATCCGGCTTACTAGTGCGTTGATTCAATAGTCCTCAGTGCGCTGTGAATCGACACCTGATGAAGGTCAGTAGTACGCGGTCGAAAAATCGCGGTCGATAGCAAAGTGACTATCGTGAGACAAGCAATAAACGAGCTTTTTAACAAAGCATCATTGCGATTGGTGAATTGTGCGGTGCGAATTTAATTGTCCGAAATTAAGTGCTACAATGGACCCCTCATTCCGAAAAAAAATAAATAAACAAAAGCACAAAAATCTTGATCATAATAAACCTTGGTTTTGAAAATGATGAAGAACATACCATTGACTTTTCTTCAGTGCATTTCGTACGCTGCTTATCATATCTCTTAGTCAGTCGGTGACGCGCTGTGATTGGTCAATTTTGCGTGCCGTATTCTACAGTAAGGCCCACGTGATCTGAGTGCTTCCTTTTCCCACGCGCACGATTTACCTCAGAGATGTGACAAATCCGTGAGACCTCAAACTTAGCTAGTAAAGGCCTGTTTACGTGGAGGTGGGGGACCCCAGATAGGTGAGGTAACCCGATTAGATGGGGTAACCCGCCTGTCCATATAATCTCTCATTTTAATTTGATCACGTTTACATGATAGGTGGGGTGACCCGCCACATGTTACCTTACCTATCTTGGGTCCGCCAGCTCCATGTAAACAGGACCTAAGAAGTGTGTATAATTTTTATTATTATAACCGACCGTAGGCTCATCAACAAACATAAAAGATTTTGTGAGAAATTGTAAGGTTGCTCAATTAAAATTTTGTTGTAGGACAAATCAAAGGCTGTAACTAATGTCACGAAGACACAGACAGGTAAAGTATCTATCCTTTGTTGAAATCAGTGTTTACTAGTTCATTCATCGTTAGCGATATTACGCCTGCGTACTTGCAATCTGTGCAGTTTAAGACCAATGTGGATGTATTTTAATTTAAACATGAGTCCAAGGCTTTGGGAAATGAAAGAAAAGCAGTGGATTATTCATCGCTGAACCCCCAATGATTTCGTTGTTTTATTCCTCCGGCTTTCGGAGGCGAGTATGAAGTGAAATATATGGAGATTGGTCACAACAATTTTATACATAAGTTTGCATGATTTTCAACACTTAACATTTAGGTAAAGTACACAGCCATGACAAAAAAATAGTTCAGCTAGTTATAATAAGTGCAGCCGTTTTTGTCACTTTATTCTCTTGTATACCCCCCTTTTATTGCCTTGTCCATACTGTTCTAGAGACCAGAGTCGTCTCCAGTCCCCACATTCGTCCGGGCTTCTATTGATGCAGTGCGTCCTTGTTGTATCTATCTCGGGTGACAACCTCGTTCCCAGGGTTCTCTCCTACCCGCCCCATGGAGCGAGAGAGAGAGAGAGAGGTCTCTGTCTCTCTCGCTCCATGGGGCGGGTAGGAGAGAACCCTGGGAATGAGGTTGCTCGGGTGACTGGGAACTACCCTGTTTAAGGCCACCTGCATTAAACGTAGCGTTGGAAGAATCCGCGATCGACTTGCGTTATAACAAAGTTTTTAACTTGGCTGAACGTCAGACGTTAGCTGTCAGGTCCGACGTTAAGTTTTATTCAGTTTAATACGTTCAACCATGTAAAGTTTAACGTAAAATCCACGTTTCCTTCCTTTATCCAAGATAACTCATTAACCTTCTTGAGCTGAGATTAAAATTCTTTTTAGAGGTTTGCTATCATTAGGCCGTAAGGGCTTAACAATTTTTTTTTTCATTTGCAGCAACAAAAGTTTGGCTTAAGAAGTTTAAACGCAAAGTTAGTATTCATCGTTGTTGTCAGTGTTATTTAATGACATTTGAGGGCCGTTGGTTTATCTGAAAACCTTACAACCAATCAAGTTATCACACTCTTTTTTTTCCTATTGTATGCTCAAGTGTAGTGTAGGAGCCTATTTTTGGTTGCATTGCCTTCTGGATATGTCAGTCGTCAGTTTAATTATACATTTTGAATCAAAATGGAAGAAGATTTAGTTTTTTGCGTCAGGCCTTTCTGAGCATATCCTTGGTGTTAATCGCCTTTTTTTCCAACTTTTGTTTGTTTTGCAGCGGCTTTGGTTTTCTCAGAGAAAAAGCATGACCATTAAGCCTCAAGGTACTTACGCAGTAAATCTAATCTTCATCAAGGCTTTCATTAGTAGCCCCTGAAGAAAATCAGGGAGCTTAAGCAAAGGCGTTTTCAACCCTTTAAGCCCCAGTATCCACATACAAATTCTCCAAACTGATCTCCATACATTTCCTTAAAGAATTAGTTGAGAGAATTTGTTCAAATATCAAAGTATTTTCTCTTCGGTGATCATTTTATTGATTCTCATAACTTATCTCTTTACAGTGTATGGATAATTGTAAGGAGAAAATTGATCTTGGACACTATTGGGACTTAAAGGGTTAAGAGACCCACGTCAACCGGAAGTGAGGATTTTCCCTTTTAATATGCCTTGACGCTATAATATTTGTATTGCTTAATTTCTTTACACTTGTGGAGACGATTTGACTAAAAAGCTTGGCAAAACCACTGTTCGGGAATGGAAAAAGTCCACTTCCGGTTGACGTACGTCGCTCAAAAACGCCTTCGCTTAAGTTCTCTAATATCATCGAAATTGAAACGTGATGAGTGTTTCTAAAACTGAATAAAACACTGCAGAGTTTTTAGTCTCAATTTTCTTGGGGAAATTTTTACAGACCCAACAGAAGAATGAACACGTCTAGAAGAAAGATTTTAAGCCGTTGACAAAACTCCAAGTTAGTATTTTATGAAAACTGGAAACACCTTACTCCTAAATATTTTCTAGCAAGGAGTGCTAGCTCTCGAGGTTTCTGACCCTTACAATTATGTGTTGTGAAACGCCTGTATATTCGTTTTCCAAAATGTTAATGATGCATGTCAAAACTTAACATTGGACTTAGATTAAGAATCAGAATAGCAATTAACTCCTAAACATTGTCGTATTTTATTAATTTTGTGATTTTTGTTTTGTCCATAAAGAGCTGGAGCATGTAACAACTCTTATTATTCATTCAAAATATTTCCCCTGTTCTGATTGGCTAAAAGCACACGTTTAATTCACCATAACCAGTTACTGATGACCAAATTTGGAAGAATTTTGTGTTTAACGAGGAAATGACGTCAAAAGTGCAGCCCTCTACAGGTTAAGGCACCGTTAACCGAGAAGACCTGGGGACGAGGTTGAGTTGATTTGGTTGTGGAAAAAAAAAATATGGCGGACGTTTCACTCGTTTCAAGAGTAAGAACTACAGCTGGAACTAGGCGAAATAATAGCTAAAAACATGGCAAGAACACAACTCGAAGGGCGACATCTGCTATTTGGAGAATATTTGTGGAGCTGGACAAACCTAAACGTACACTATCGAAGATGAACTTAACATCGATGCAGATAAGCATGTTTTGGCTATGTTTTTAAACCATGAATTATTTTGAATGAATAATAAAGCAATTAATGAATTCGGCTTTCGTAGGATATGAAGAATTAAGCAGATCTCGGAGGGTGTTATCCACCTTGGCCTTTGGCCTCGGTAGATAACACCCTCCTCGATCTGCTTAATTCTTCATATCCTACTCAGCCTCATTCACTAATTGCTAATTATCTTTAATCTGAGTGGCCTTTGTACTTTGAAACGTTTTTTAGGGCAAGAAGACGATTCACCGGTAAAAAGTGGCGAAAACCAAGAGGCGAAACCTGTCAAGCGAAAAAGATCAAACTCTAAACCTGAGAATGTGAGACTTTACAACTGAGTATAATCATTTTGGTGTTTGGACGTAATTGATGTGCAATTAGTGAAGTGATAAGACTAGCTAAAAAACTGACTTAACTATGTTATTTTGTTTTCACCAGCAGGTGGAACAACCCAAAAACAGACGAAAGTCCGATGATGCAGGTAAATTTCAACAGAATTTTCACTTTTTGCCTTTATTCCTTGACGCCCTCGAGCCTTGCGTGACGAGAATTGCGTTACATGCCGCCTCGTTTTGAATTATTAACATCAATTTGTTTGCACCCGCTGATGCTTAATTATTAATTTCTTGATCTTCCAAATTTCCTTCTACAGACAAACGCGCCTTAGTCTCCAAACCAACAGATGTACATCGAACGAAAACGTTTTTACCGAATTACAAGAATACGGTAACTATATTTAATCTTTAGTGGACATTATCAAGGTGTTTTGGTAAGCGTATCGTTGCGGGAAACATTGTTGACCGCGATGACATCCCCATACATGTAAATCAACCGATAGCTGAAGGTCTTTTGATGTGTTAATTTTTCGGAGAATTTGTATTTACAACTGTAACTGTTAACTGTTGAAAGCGCCATTAACGCTTCTCAGAATATTAACAAGCCGACACTGACTCGACCCAATCGAGTGAAATTCGAATAAAATTTTCAAGATACGATCAAGCACAAACGGACAACAACGAGTTTCGATTTGTCGAGATGTTGGGAGGGAGCTTAAGCAAAGGCCTTTTATGAGCGAGGTACATTAACCGGAAGTGAAGCCTTTCCACTCGCAATATGCCGTGACGCTAGCAAATTTTTATTACCAAGTGTCTTTACTCTTAAAGAGAAGATGCGGCCGATTATGTGGGCAAAGCCACTGTCCAAGAATGCGAAAAGTCGACTTACTATTGACGTGCATCGCTCAAAAAATAATGAGGAGACTAGGGGCCTATCCGTGCTAGCGATAAAAACTGTTATTTAGCCAAAATTTCTGGCATCACCAACGCTTTACAAATGCGTATAGTTTTTCGCGATTTTACAAATTTTGTGTCACACGGCACAATCTTCAAAGGCACCTCGGACAAAATTTGTTCCTTGTAAAAACTGGGCATAAGTCGACTTAATAAACGAAAACGGGTTTTTCTTGTCAATAATTTTTTGTTAAGCCATTATTTCAGTTTTCCATTAAGTAATGACAGATGTTCAAGTGCGGATAAATTCTCTCAAAGCAAAAATTGTCACCATACAATTTTTAGGTTTAGATTTTTCAAAGACAATTGCGGATCGGCGCTTAGTTCCTTACGAATACGAAAAAAAAAATGTTCTTGTCAACTGAGGTGATAAAAGGAATTTACCACTTTACCCTAAAAAGATTTTAGAAATCTTTCATTTCCAGCTCTACTCCTTCTTCAGAGCATTTAAGCCAAATTAGGCTAGGTGACGAGGAAACATAACTTCTTGGTCCATATTGTTATCAAGTTTTCTGTTATTTTTTTTTCAGTTTGATGAAATTGGTGTTGATTGGTAAAACGGGAAACGGGAAAATGAAAAAATGGGAACAAAACCTAACTTGAACCTCAGCCCAATCAGTGATTTCATTTCCAATTCTCTGTTTTTTTCCCATTTTCATTTTCCCGTTTCCCGGCCTCCGTCCTCGTTCCTCCTTCCCCGTTCCCCGTTCCTCGTTCTCCATTTCTCGTTTTGGTAGCATCCCTCCTCAGAGAGAAGCTTGAAGGTACAAAACTAAGAGTTTTGTGGGTCGATCGTTAGTCGTTGTCTGTTTTTTTTTTAAAGCAAGTTTCGAAAGATAAACTAAGACTGAAATAGAGGTTGGACGTACCTTTTATTCTTCCTTTTCTTTTCGTCTTTGAAAAAACTATAAGTGCTTCCTAGAGAATTAAACTAGCTTTTCCGTCGCGGCAACATGAAAATATATTTCCCTGAAGTGTAAATGAAAACCAACTGTCCTTTGTGACATGACAATGTCAAAATGCGCGCGCCATAGATCAACCAATCAGATTCGTTTATATGATGCTCACGTGATGCTCGTGCGTGCGCCGATTTGAATTTAAAAAGCCGTGTTTTCCAGCTCTGCTCCGCACTTTAAAAGTTTAAAATGGTAGGTCACTTCTGTTTTTCTGCGTAAAAAAGATGCTACATTTTAGAAAGAGCTGTTCATCCGCGTTCTACTGTTTGTTAAATTAGGCCAAGATTAATTCACTCTGCTCTCCTGTTTTGTTTCTTTTTCGCTAACCGTCAGCAAATCTTCAAAACTGTCATCCATTCTGGCGTTGTAGGCATGGCCACGCATATTTGTCTATATTAAATTGCGTTTCTCTGGCGTGAACACAGTGCATTGCAGTCAGGGTATTTAAATTCTTTCCTAAAAAAATATGAATCGGTATATTCACATTCTTTCCTTGCCAGATTTTAGAGAGATTTTCCTCTAACAAAATTACGAATCGGTATATTGTACTGAAAATACCACAGGTGGCCCAAGCGTAATGTGAGAGTTTGTATGGGAGAAATAGAGTTTGAAACTTAGATGAAATAAATGAAATAAAAGCGATAAAAGTTATCAATAAAGTGTAAATATTGTTTCCTGGAGTCGTCGTCCTTGTTTTTACGAAGTTTCAGCGCGATTTGAGTACTTTTACATCCTCTGATCTGACATTGTAATCTCTTATTATCACACTGTCAAACTCTTATTTCTCCCATACAAACTCTCATGTTGCGCTTGGGCCACCTGTGAAAATACTGGTTATTTCTGGATGAATCTTTTAGCCACGAACAGTAAATATCGCAGTCGGCACGTGTAAACTCATTTCTCAGTACTTTTTTTCTTTATTTTAGCACATAATATACAGTCTATATCACAGGATCAAGCCAAAATAATTCCTTAAAGAACTAAAAATGATTCAAGTTTTTTAATCTTGCTGTACTTTCTACATTTGGCGCATACATTCGTCATTTTGTCGCGTAGACTCGTCATTTTGTTCTCGTGCATTCAGTTAGTTTTTCTCTACATTGCAACGGTCCCCGAAAAGAAACGAAAGCCGTTCTTCCTGTGGTAAAAAAAAAATGAATAAATGCTCACGCCTCCATTTTTTCCCCAAAAAGGATACTAATCCGGCCAAAGTGAGAAGAAGTTCAAGTGACAGTAAGTTATGCTTTTATCTTTTGTATTTTCTCTGTCTTTTGTGTTGAAATTTGAAAATTATGTTCTGGCAAACTTTACTGATGAAAACGTTTCGTTTTAGCCCGTGGTTTGAAGACAAACAGAAAAGAAAACCTTCCAGAAACCACTTCAGTCAAGAGATCCTTACACACAGAAGACCAGGATATGAAGACGAAGGTAGCGAAGTGTCTCAAAGAAGGGTTAGAACCACTCAAGGTGAAAAAACAGGTCAGTTTATGTTGTGTTACATGAAGTGTCTCTTTACGGGTTACCGCATTAGGCTCTTTTGGCTTAATTCATCATTACGAGCTTTATACTACTACATGAGAAATTTCTGCAATTTGTTTGGCTTGGAGCAGTGGTATCTCAGCTAAATTTGAAAATACCTACATGTGAAAATTACAACCTTTTTGTGGGTAGTAGTATAAACCAATGATAGCATAATTTGTATGTGATATTTGGCATAAATACCACTTGTGATATTTCAACACCGTCTCAAATTTCACTCGCCTAACGGCTCGTGAAATTACGTATAACAATTTCGAAATATTACTCGTGGTATTTATGCCAAATATCACTGCAAATCATGCTATTGCCTGTACTAATTTTCATGTATTTCCCGAAAAAAGCATTGCCAGCATAATTTGCACTTTTGGCTAACTTCGCAGCACAAAATTGCCATTTATTGATCATGTAACCAATTTGCTTTGCCCCGAAATATAGTGGAACCCCGCCTTGCGGCTACCTCGGTAATACGGTCACCTCGCTATTACGGCCACTTTTTTTCGGCCTGACAAAATGGCCATACATTTCCTTTTAAAAAAACCCCGTTAATGCGGTCACCCGTCATACGGCGAACGGCCACATTTTAGAATGCCAAACAGTAGAATCTCTTCTAATTTCACCCCGTTAATACGGCCACTTGTTCGAAATTTCGAAAATTAAAATGCCAGTCATTTGTCAATTTTATTGACCAAGTACTCTGAGCCTTGTCTTCTATTGTTTTGAGACTACAGTACACATAAAGTGCACTTCTTGCAATTTTATAGCCGAATTCGTTTTAAAAGTGTTTTATGTACTGAAGGAAAATTCAAGTAGTTTTTTTCAGTTTTTGCATGCGATATCTGCATTCCGGTTGGGGTTATGTAGTGCTGTTTTCTCATCGCATTTTTATTTCTTTTCGGCAGGAGGTAGCTCAGCCCAGCAATACCGGCGTTGGTAAGTTGCCTTTATTCATATTTGTTTTCTTGTTTGACATCATGTAGTTTTGCTTGTAGTCAGCCTGTGGGATACGTGTGGGATACTTTGCCTGCCTCTTGCTTCTCCTTTGTCGCAGACATTCCGATCTCTGCCTAATATAGACATTAAGATCGAGGTTCTATCCTACCGCAAACGCCAAACCGCGGTTTGCGGTTGGCAGTTTCACGTTACTCGTCTCGGTCCATGTTTGGAAGTTAAGATTCGCGGGTAGTAGCTCGTGGCTGCCATGTTTGTTTTCATTCAGTCGTTTACTGTCTTCTATTTTAGCTGAGAAATCGTCTTCAAAATTACGTTTCTATAAAAATAAACGAAAGAGTTCTAAAAAGTAGTATTTTCTCACAAACGTGGGATTGTGATGTTTTAAAGTGCAAAAATCTTTGCAGTAAATCACTTACCTCTGGAGCGTGTCTAGCCGTGTAAACGTGAACCTCAAACCGCAAACCTGCCGTAAGGCACTAGTCACGTGACTTCTTGACGTTCGCGGTTCGCAGGAAATGCCAAGAATCCTCGATCTTAACGTCTCTCATGTTGCCATTCACCTTCAAACCAAATATTGGTGAAATCAGTGGTTTACATGAAATACGTTAATATTTGCGTTTTCCATTCAGCAAAGCCAGACAGGTCGCATCGTGTCAAGACATACATGCTTGTGACTGCTTACCAAGGATTTAGGGTGCGTACATGTAACTGTGCTACTATTTATTTATTTATTTATTTATTTATTTGTTTATTCATCATGGACAAAAGTCGTGGGACACTTTTGCTTTTCTGGGGCGTTTTTCAATTCACACAGGTCCAACCCCTCCCCTCACCCCACAAACAATGTTGCACGCGTTTATCCAGAATTTTTTGCGAGTTTCAACTTTGTATAGGGTGGGGGGAGGGAGAACTGCAAGAAAATCTCGAAAAGGATGCACTGTTTTAAGAGGGAGCCCGGAAATACCCTGGTAGCAGAGGCTTTTCCCTTGTGTTTCTCAGCGTTGTACTGCCATTCTCTTCGCGGTTTTGGTTGCTCGCGTTTTGTTTTGGTTGTTCTCTGTGCCCAGGAAAAGACCTCTGCCGACAGCCGCTTGCGATTCCTGTTGAACATGCGCGAGATGAAAATGCGGTTACCATGGAATTTCTTTCACGTGTCGGTAATACGATGCCGCCGCCGGAGTTTGCTCATGTATTCATGAGTCAAATTTCCCACGGGAATGACTCGCACTCGCCATGTTGATATAGCGGGCTCACTTTTGCACAGCAAACTAGTACTTAAAAGATGAGCGAGTTGATAAAACCGGTTCCACAACCGGTTTAGTCATGTGATTACCTCCTAGATCTTGGAGGTATCTAGAGCGCATGTTCAACAGGAATCGCAAGCGGCTGTCGGCAGAGGTCTTTTCCTGGGCACAGAGAACAACCAAAACAAAACGCGAGCAACCAAAACCGCCAAGAGAATGACAGTACAACGCTGAGAAACACAAGGGAAAAGCCTCTGCTAGCAGGGTAGCCCGGAAATGACAGAATAATATGAATATTGCAGGACTTTTGTCCAGGATTGAAGGATTTAGGGTGCGTACATGTAACTGTGCTACTATTTATTTATTGATTGATTGATTAAGTTTTTCACGCCGTGACAGTTTACACCTATAAAAACCTCATCATGTTTTAAAAAAAGGCAGCAGAATAAATGTGTAAGGGTCCAGTGGCCCTTATGCAAGTGCGAATTTTACCACCAAGCTTCGTTTGTAGGCAAAGTTCTTCGCATTTTCACTATTTATGCGTGGGTTTTCTTTTCAACTCTATTGTCTTGGGATTTCATTAATTCAGCAGAACTTCGCAGTTTTCAAGTGCATTTTAAAAACAAGACTTGGTAGTGAATTTTGATCGTCGGACGTAAACATGCATAATGGCGATTAGGCTTCCCGAGGCAGTGAAACTTACAACCCTTTTTGACAAGTACGGTGGTCTAGGCTAAGTGTTGACTCGCTGAATATATTAAAAAACGATTTGCTGATTGACCAGTTTCTTGTTGCCATGGGTCCCCGCAACTTGATGATGTTTTCTTATTTATGTTCTGTCTACTAGGACTTTAAACCAGTCGTACTGGAGTCGCGAACCCGAGGAAAGGGCAAGCAAACTGATGAAGGTAAAACCACCACCACTACCACTACCACTACCGCTACTGCTGCCAATACCACTACCACTACTGCTACCACTACTACTACCACTCCCGCTACTACTGTAGCCACTACCACTACCAGCACCACTTCCACTACCACTACCACCACCATTACCACTAACACTACCACTACCATTACCACTAACACTACCACCACCATTACCACTAACACTACCACCACCATTACCACTAACACTACCACCACCATTACCACTACCACTACCACCACCATTACCACTAACACTACCACCACCATTACCACTAACACTACCACTACTTCCACTACCACTACCACCACCATTACCACTAACACTACCACCACCATTACCATTACCACTAACACTACCACCACCATTACCACTACCACTACCACCACCATTACCACTAACACTACCACCACCATTACCACTAACACTACCACTACTTCCACTACTTCTACCACCACCTGCCAACAAGAACGGCAAAAGAGTAATAGGCCGCGGCTTAGATTTCCGCAGCAACAGCTTTGCACCTGCCTCACGCTTTTTTGCTCGACTACATAATGAAAATGCCTAATTTCACGATTTGTCGAAGACGGGAACACACGACAAGAACTTTCTTTTTCTTTTCCTGAACTTTGATACAGTTCTTAAGAGTTCAACCCCTAAAAAGTTGCCAACATTTGACGAATTAAACGAGATGAAATGAGCGTGATAAAGTTTGAATCAGCGGGAATTCACTGACGTTTTCGTAGCCTTCGCCGTGCTTGTTGCTCAAGCTCCCTACTATGTTCCAGGGGCCGGGGATTTCCGCCGGTTGCAATGAACGTGACCCCTGACTACTTTCATAGAAAAAGAAAAAAATACATAGAACCAAAAGAAATCCCTAGCAGTTTGTTTCTCAACCTACTTGTTATGTTTACCTGGCAACTAGAATCTTTATAACGGCCTGTTAATTGTGTGAGCGAAAAAGGGAATGTGAATGCAAATGGGATATGATTAGTGATGTGAATATGAATGGAAAGGGAGTGCAAATAAGAATGTGAATGGGAAGGTGAAAGTAAATGAGAGTGAAAAAGGGAATTTGAATGCAAATGGAATATGATTAGTGATGTGAATATGAATGGAAAGGGAGTTGCAAATAAGAATATAAATAGGAAGGTGACTGGAAAAGGGAATGTTACTGCTAATGGGAATCTGATTATGGATGTAAATAGTGAAGGGAACGTGAGTGACAATGTGAATACCAATGGGATTTTAAAATGGGAATGCGAATGGGAATTGAAGTATGGTGATGTGAATGTGATTGCAAATGCAATTGTGCATAGAGTATGAATGGGATGTAATTAAGAACTGGAATATTATTGAGTATCTAACTGTCAATAGGATGTATAATTATGTAAATTTAAATGGTAAAAAGAAATGTAAATGCGGGAAGTACGGGAGTGAATGTGCATCTGAATTGTAAATGGAAATGTCTGTTTTACAAAGGCAGACGGCTGAGTATCATTCTGAATAATGATATTAGGCCTGAGAAATTATTTTGCGTCCTCAAAAAGAGCAGTCTAAGAAAACAGCTGACATTTCGCGGCGTCAGCACTGGTTTTCTCGTGAAATAGCGTTCGAGAAACGAGCGCAGAAATTCCCTAGCAATGATGTGTCATTAGCCAAAACTGGGTAGTGCTTCGCATTAGTTGAGCTACGAGGGAAACTGCCTTCAACCAATCAGAGGCACTAACCAGATCTGGGAAGTGACACGTCATCAGTATGGAATTTCTGCGCCCGTTCCACAAACGTCATTACGCGGGAAAACCAGTGGTTGCCTCGCGAAATATCGGCCGTTTTCTTAGGCTTCAAAAAGAGTCGCTGAGTTTTAAATTGCTTAAGCTACGTTAAAATGAAAGCTTTCTCAATGGATATCTTCAGATGCACCACAGAAGACTTCCAGAGCATCAGAGTTTCCTCTACTCGTGGTGGAGAGCGTTCATTCAAAACCCGTTAAAAACAGCATAATCGCCGAGAACAAAGAAGTCCAGCACTTGGTTGAGAACTGTCTAAAGGCTCGTGGCAAGTGGCAAATAGATGAAACCCTTGAAGAGGTAAAATACCTGTCCAATATTAAAGGTGTTTTGTTACGAAATTTATCGAGATTCAAACATTGGAAACTGCCACTGAATTGAGCGAACCGTAAACAAAACTGCTCAAAACATTTAGAGAAAGTATAGATGGCACAGGAAATTCAAAAGGAGGCACAGATACACAAACTTATAGATTGAATTGTGGCTTTTTAAAACTTGTTAACCTAACAATTTCTTAATGTTCTTTTTTTCAACGTTTGTTATTATGGTTCGTAAAAATAGCTGTTCAACATGAAGCTGTGATAACGTTAAATTCCATTGCAATTACTTACCTTTGATTGGCAATATGACAGCCGTGACACAGCTCCTTAAAAGTCATGAATATTTTGTGACTATAAGATGTCTACGGGGCTTGATCTTAATTTTTCAGGACTAGATCGCCGAGATACAGCTCCTTAACGGTTAGTTCCAAGATTGACTAACATCAGTTTTCTACTAACAAAATCAATACATGAAAACAAAATTAGCTTATCATAATTAAGAAAATGATCATGATTGTTGTCATCAAAGGAAACATTATGTGATCTTTAAGCAAAGTCTTTCAACTAATTCTTTACGAAAATGTATGGAGGTCAATCTGGAGAATTTGCAAGCGTATATTGGTGCTTAAATAGTGTCGAACCCTGCATAATTCTAGGCAGTCCTTTAAAAGAGGAGTGTACTGTTTTCACGTTAACATTCATACTCTCTTTCTATGCTTCCTCTCCTTTGTTATTGTGTATTCCCTTTTTTTTCCTGCTTGATTAGGGTACACAAAATTTTCCCATTACAGTACACTGACATCGTTGTTGAATTCTTGGTCGTCAATAACAAGTATAGCTCTTTCAAGAAACTGTGTGTAGGTTTGTAATTTTGGTTGGTAAAGATAGACTCTTGATGAGCCACTGTAAAGATCGTTTTCCAACGAAATTATAGCAAAACGTAGCTCTGCCCCTACCTGTTTGTTCAGCTTTCTGAAACACTGGAACAGACTCGCCATAACTTTATAATTTGTGCGATTTTATTGAGTGGCTAATGTTTCCTTTAATTTGTCTTTTTCACGCAGAGTGTAAACGAGGATGAAAACCTTAAAGGTAAAGTTAATTTTGGCTTAGAAATAAACTCGTTGGCGTGCACGTTTCTCTAACTTCTCTCTCTCTCTCTCTTGATTATTCATTTCAGAAGCCAGGAAGCTAAATGTGAATCGTAATACAGGGGAAACCGTTCTACATAAGGCGGCAAGGCTAGGTTACCATGTGAGTATTATGTTGTTTATAGAACATGTAGTACTGTGTACTGTGCAAACGTAATATGAGAGAGATTTCGCCCACTGACTCAAAAGCTAGATCCACATACTGAGTAAATTACAAGTTACTACTGAAGAAGTTACTACTGAAGAGGTTTCACTTTATGGACTTCCACTGTGACATTCGAAGTGTTTTTGCGCTTCGTCTCTGACCCTAAGGGTCTACTCAATATTTCAGCTTCTTTTCGATTTAGCGCGAAAAGGCCAATTTCGATATACTTAAATTCTTACCTGGCTTCGAGGCTTGGGTGAATAAAACAAAAGAAATGTATTCATCTCTGAGCCTCAAGGCGATTTCCTTTGTTTTATTCCCCCAAACAAAGTGAGAATTTACTACAGATATCGAAATTAGTACATTGTGCGCCTTGGTTACTCCAAGACCAATACGCTTTAGAACGCTGGACTTGCCATTCGGAGGCCGTGACTTCAACTCCCGTTTTGACCTCTAACTGGATTTGTTCACGGTTGTCCCGAGTTCAAATCCTTGGCCACGCTAAGCGTGCAAAGAAGTCGTGTCCGATAGCCCGGGGCTAGTGGATTTTGCTATCGGGCTAGTGATTTTTGTTCTAACTTGCCCGACGGGCAAGTGCTGTTTTTTGGGGAAATTCAAATTACAGAAGGATTGTAATCAATCCTGCTAATCAAAAAGAGTTTTGGGGCTAGTTGAAATGACTTGTGGGCTAGTACATGCTAGCTACAGCTTGCCCGAATGGCAGGCTGTAAAGTAACTTTCTCTGCGCCCTGCGCTTGTAAATAGCCAACTGGTTTGCCTCCAGCTAGATGCTATTCTTAACCCTCTTAAGCTTGATGTAAATTATCTGTGTCAGGCATTTGCTCGGCGCCACTAGCATTAATACTGTAAATACTTCGGGGGTAAATAAATAATGATAATAATAACTAAGTCATAATTACTTGGTAACGTATTTTTTTCGTAGGAGACAGTGCAGCACCACATCCATCAAGGTATCGACCCGAATGCTAAGGACAATGCAGGATGGACCCCGCTCCATGAGGCTTGCTCCAGAGGACACGTTGATGTTGTCAAAGTCTTAGCCAAATATGGTGCCGATGTCAATGCGTGCTCAAATGACGGAATTAGGTGAGTCCCATGTGTAGGCATATCTTCGCTGATGTTATTGTTTACTTTTTCGCTTATCTCTGTAGGACTTGACTAATAAAAGGCGTCACCGTATTTACAAATTTAGTTCAAAAGATTAAGAGCTGGTTATCCTGAGCAAGTTGTACAATTTATCGTTATCAAATGAAATAGAAACCATCAAACACTGCGAAATTGCTGGGTGGAAAAAACGTTAATGGCACGTACATTCTTTGTAAAATGTTGAGTCTTTAAAGGTGGATTTACCAAAACTATCTGGTATATTGGGCTTAACTTTCAAGGTTGATATTGCTACGTTATTTTCATATTCTGTTATTTTGATGACTTGATCAGAGAGTGATGAGCATTCTTTTATGAGGCTAAAACTGTAGGAGGGTTTTAAATGGAAGAGGCCTGGGCTCTCCATCGATCAATGATCATCCTTTAGAGATTAAATAACTTGTATTTTCTAAGGCAGTTACTTTGAACGTTTGTTGAATTTGGGCGTATTGGAAGTTCATGATTGCCCCTTGCGTCAAACTCGGATGATTGCCTACAATACAACAACAAAAACAAAAATATTTATTTTTCCTAAATTTAAGTTTGCCAAAGGGTACCCGCCCGCAGGGAGCTGGTGCTAATCTTGGCGGGGCAGTTAGTTTATGTGCAGGCACTAATTTTATTCTTTTATGTGCACGTTTGTCTATATATGAACGTTTGTACAAAGCAGAGAAAGAATTTACAGATTTTTAATCTGGTCTCGCAACTTATCGTTCTCCTTTTGGAGTTGCGTCAGTTTATCTCCCATTTAACGAATGAATTGATATCAATTTTAAACAGTTTTTAACTAAAAACTACACGTTCGCGCGTTCTTAAGTCCGCCCGATGTTACCTCGACGGGTGAGGATTTTGTAGCTGATAGTATATAGCCATAGGGTATTAAAATTGAACAGATATAAGAGCGCTCTTCAGAAAAAAAATTATGCAAATCGTCCTCTTCCCATGGCTTTCTTTCGTTCTGATTATCAAAGGATCATATTAATGTGCAAGGCCTGAAACCCAAGGGTAGCTTTTGACGGCTGAATGAATCTGCTGTAACATTTACTGTGTTACTGTAATTTCACTTCGTTCTAGGCCAATTCACGACGCGGCAGAAGGTGGTCACGTGGCTGTACTAAGAGTGTTATTGTCATACGGTGCAGACCCACTACTCGCAACGTATTCTGGGAGTACCGCAGTCAGCTGTGCCAAAGAGCCAAACACAAGGGCTTTCCTTGAAGGTGCGTAACTCGTGATATGTAGTCTTAAACAGGCAAGGATCGAGACAAAATCGTTACCGTTTGTCAGCAAGTCGCGAGCGCCTAGTGGAATGCGAAACTTACATCCTCATAAATCTGTAAATCTGCCCCTGTTAACACGCTTTTCATGGGAAAATAGTAGCTGTCGTTAGAGTTAATGAAATTAAAGTATTGTCAATTCAGCCTAAGCCCTCTTTTTCATGTCTATCAGGTGTTCTCGAGGATCTTGACCTGAGGACTCCCTCAGTGCCTGCGTATGAAGGCGAGGTGAGTACATGTTCTTTGCGATGCTTTAAGTTGTGTGTGAAACAGAGCTTTCCTTAACCTTTTGAGCCCAAACATTCTCCAGACTAACCTCGATACATTTCCTTAAGAGAATTAGTTGAGAGGATTTGTTTAAAGTTCAAAGCATTTTTTCCCTAGCGATCATTTAATTACGTCTTATGGACTTTTCTATTGATGGTTCATTGATATTAGGGAGTTTATGCAACGACGACGACCGTGATGACGGCAACGAGAACGGAAAAAAAGCAATAGGTTGAGACAAGCAAAACAACAAGTTCGCACGTGCATCACGCATTTCTCTGCCGTCGTTGAACGACTACAACGTGAAACTGCCTAATTTCATGTTTTGTTGAGGACGGGAACAAAAGACAACAACTTTCTTTTTCTTTTCCTGAACTTTGATACAGTCCTTTAGAATTCAACTCCGAACAACTTTGCCATTTGACGAATTAAACGAGATGGAATAAGCGCGGTAAAGTTTTAGGCAGCGCAAATTCACTTTTTAAGTGACGTTTTTGTAGCCGTCACCGTCGTCGTCGCGTAAACTCCCTATTGTTAGCGGAGAAAAATAGTGTCAATCCCTCTGGCTGAACAATATTCTGTGCTAAATTATTGTTTTGCGGCTTTTGTTGTAGGGCTGCTGGGATTTCGGTGGATCTTCTTCCCTGTTTGGTAAGTTTTTTTTCTACGTTTTTTGTTTTGTTTTTTGTTTTGTTTTGTTTTTTGTCCGCGTTCTACCCTGTAGATAATAGACGGGACATCGGATGATATGAGTAGATCTCTCGTTGCCTGTAGTGTACCATGAGGCGCATGACAGTGAGATAGCGCTCTGTAAATTCTCTTCTCGCCATCCTTGATTTCAAAGCAGAGGAAGACTGGCAAGAATAGGTATTAGTCTGCTAAGCAACCGTTAGTTGTCTCGTCAAACAACGCCCACGAGACGAAATAACGTGTTGCACGGGAGAAATGGTACGATCAAAACGATCAGAAGGTGGACGAAATTTGAAAGGACTCGTGCACAACAAATGAGCGTAACCAAACGATCACGAGACAAATAACGTGTTGCACGGGAGACAACGTGCGATCAAAGTTTTTAGAAGGTGGAAGAAATTTGAAAGGGCTGATGCACAAAAAATGAGCGTAACGCAACGCTCACGGGACAGATAACGTGCAGCGTTAGAGACTAGGAGAAACTGCGATCAAAGCGACCAAAAGGTGGACGTAATTATAAAGGAATTGTACACAACAACAGAAAGTCACGCAACGCTCACGGGACAAATAACGCGCTGCTTTGAAGAACAGTGGAAAATACGATCAAAATGGTTCTTATAATTTGAAAGGACTTGTACACAACAAGTAAGCGTCATGAAACGCGATTAATGTACGATTAATGTGATGCGCATAATTTGAAAGGACTTGTGTACCAAAACGGAGCGAGATCTAGTCGACACCCCTGTCTCCCCCCCCCCCCCCCCCACTTCCCCTCAAAGCCGCATACACTTTAGACCAACTTTGTTTGCAATTATTGTTGTCATCCTAGTGTTAAAGGTCTACCGTGAGTTCGTCAAAATGGCACCCTAGCGTTCTGCCGAAAGCGCTGGTCCTAGCTAACAAACTGGTCCATTATGTTTTGTTAACTGAGATTTATACCTTATCTTCTGCAAAGCTATTGAATCGTTGATCTTGATTTTACACGCAGCAAAAGTAACACAGCTTTCCGGGCCCGAAAAGTTACTGGGACGTTCGAGAAACAGGCCTAAGTACAAAGTGCCTGATCGGAGGTAATATCTACACGGAAGTGAAGAGAGTAGTTAATGTTTTTGCATGCCTCTTCATATCTTTGATCTGAAATACTTTTGCTTTAATTAGATGACGTTCCGGACCATACAAATGGTATTTTCGAAGGAGTTTCGCCCATAAAAAGTTCTATGAAGGGAGAGTTTGAAATGTGCGACAGACCACACCTTCCAACCTACAACCTTCCGGTGATGGCCGGTCAAGAAGTAACCTCCGGGTAATCAACCTTTCCTTACTTGGTACTTAGAAATGAAACATGAATCAAGGAGTATATAAGATGAATAGACCGAGAATTTAAACTCGAGAAACTGGTTTGCTTTTATATACGTGGCCCCGTCTACACGTATCCGTTTTATTTTTCGTTTTCAGAGTTTTTTACAGTGCAACTACGAGAACCGGGACCACCTAGACCGGCAAAGTTGACCAATCAGATTACAGGAAAATAACAATACATTCCGAGAAAGTTTTTTGTTAATCATAATTACCGCGAAAAGAAATAAACAACATGGGTCGAAATCAACCAATGACAACCTACAGATGTGACCTTTTGAACCCGTTGAAGAAAGGGCGTGTTTCCCAAGAGGTTCGTTAGAGTGAGTGATGGAGGGAAAAAACGTAAACGGTAGTTATATTTTTGACTTGCGGTCGCATGTTATTGCAAAGCGCGGCAATAGGAGCTAAGAAATTGCTGGTGGATGACAAAGAAATATGTGTCCTGGGTGTTGCATGCAAAGTTTCGAGTAGAAAAACATTGTCTGGTGAAACATTTTGCTTTCCTGAAAAACGTTTGCTATCAATATTGCATTTTGTGCTTCGAGTAACTTATTGTTTTTTTTTTTTTTTCACGAGGTGCTGATTGGCCTACACACAACTTTCTTGGAATGTATTGTTATATTACTGTAATCCGATTGGTTAACTATGTCTAAGTGACCCCGGTTATAGTAGTCGCACTGTAATCGTGTTTTCTCGTCGGCACGAAAACGCAGTAGCAAGTGAAAACGGTATCATCTTTGATGGCAGCATGCGCATTAACTGATATCAAACACAGTGACGCAATCGTTTTTAAAAACCTCCGTTTTCATCTATCCACGGAAGAGAAGCCACCAATGGTGCGTTTCCCTGACCCCAAACAATACTAAAACAATTGGAACAATGACATTTCATTGTTTCCTGCGACCAATTAGGAGTGACCTTACGAGCAGCTCCTACACTACTCGAAAACGTCGTTTTAAAAACTCTCCAATCTGGGGAGCAGTTTTGAAAAAATGCGTTTTCAGTGACCGTTTCCACCGGATCTGTGTGGACGGGAGAAAAACGGGAGAAAAAATCTCCGCTTTCAAACAAAAACGGATTACGCGTGGACGAAGCCTAAAGGTTGATTTCCACTGACACGTTTTTGGCTACGCACGTAAAATTTTAATCAAGCAAACAAAAAAGAGGCAAGATAAAAAGTGCCGAGCTTAAACGAGAAGTTGAGCGAGGTTTAACTTTTACGCTATTGCGTCTATTTTATTTGCGAACGTAAATTTTACGCACGTACTCACGTAAAAATTACGCGACACTGGAAATCAACCCTACGTCATCAATTTCAAGTAGAATACGAACCTGTTTCAAACTTTGGGCTAAACAGGTTCTCGTATAAAGGGGGATCTAACTGACAAATTTAGTTGCGGGGTAGTACTATTTTCTGATCATTACTTCCTATATCTCTTTTCAGGCGACGAAATTATGTTCTTCTATCTGACGTCCTTGAGCACCTTCGGATAAGCAGGGTTGCCTTGCTTAAGAAAGTTAAAAGACTTGATATACACGAAATGCCTTGGTCGCAATTCATGGCTGAGATCGCTGGTAAACCACTGTGCGTTGTTCCTAAGTATTGTCCTTCTGACAGCAGTACACAAGAAGGAATAGCTGAACTCGTACCGATAAACTACAATCTCCGACGTCTTCTTAACATTAGAACAGAAACCGTTAGTATGACGTAAGATTGGCTATGATAGAAAAGCTACCACTCTTCCCTGTGGTTATAGGGCTGCTAGAGAATCTAGGTCCTCCAAAGCATTCCAGGACTGATTGAATTAAAGTTCTCTGGAACTATCCTGCAAGTGAAAATCGTTAGAATCAACAAATTTCGCATGATCTATCTAGCGGTGTTAGTCAGAACAAGAGACTGCCATGCTTTCTTCCAGAAGAAGTTAGGGCAGAAGTGAAGTGTGACAGCAGCACGTGAACGAAGTCCAATGCTGTAATTCCACTAGGCGTTTCTTTGCCCATTGGCGACGTTAATTGTTCCCGCAATTTAACGTCTTTAAGTTCCAGTTTAAACATGTGGTAACGTTTGTTTTGCGTTAGTCGTGTTTTTTTGCCGGCGTCGTTTGTACTGCAAAAACAGTGCATTGCAGCCTTTCTCGCCGAACTGCACGCTCAAAAAGAGCACCGTGGATTTATCTCAGTTGTAGGCCATGTTGTTTCGAAAAAAAAAAAACAGATGAACTTTACTTTTTAATGGTTGGTGTAAGCGTCACGATAGAACACTCTTAAAGTTTCGTATCAGCTTGCGTCTCTGGAAGTGTTTTGCTTCATACAAAGTGAAAACCCAAATCAACAAACAGGGTATTATTGTTCAATATAAAATGCCTTGAATTTGACTCCATTTGTGATTTCTAACGTTGTAAGCAATACAGTCGTCTCCTTCGCAGCCGTTATTAGGGTTGCGTGACGACCCTAATAACGGCTGCGGAGGAGACTAGCAATATAGCAGAAATTACTACTTAAAGGTCTTAGTAAATTGCGGCGCTAAATCAATTTCTCGCATATTAATGAAACTAGAACCACCATGTGCTGGAAATAAATGACGAACTGAGAGGGGACAACATGAACAGAATTCAGAAGGGATTGCTCAGTAGCTCTTGGGAGTTTTCCATTACGCTAAAATTTCCGGAAATTCGGTCGGAATAAAAATGGCACTCTTCGGTAAAGCTGGAAACTTTCCGTAAAATGTGATCCACCTCCGAAGGTGATCTCCGGCCCGTCCGTTCCGACCAAAACTTACAGTTCTCCACAAATTCTTGCTTCCAGCCTTACTAGTCCTTCGCTGAGAAATAAAAACTTTTGGTCGAAACGTAACTGGAACTCGCTCATCCGGTAGGAGACAATAGGGCCATTTATACGAGAAAAAATAAGACGCGTCTTAAATAAGACGTGAACTTTCCGTATAAACGGCACATTTGTCTAAAAAAGACGCGACTTAGCTAAGACGCGTCTTATTTTAGACGAAATGTGCCGTTTATACTGAAAGTTCACGTCTTATGTAAGACGCGTCCTATTTTTTCTCGTATAAATGGCCCTATTGTCTCAATCAAACAATAATTTTCCTTTTTCTCTTGGTTGGTTCGCCTGGAGCGCTTTCCATTCAACAAAAATTCCGATTTGAAATTTCGGAAATTTCACGTGCCCAATGGAGCTGTACATTCCGCTTACACAGACCCGACCCAAGCCACCGCGCGCTTGGTTATTGTTCTGGTAAGCAGGATTCAAAAGAGCGGTACTGGGGACAACAATTTTGTCAAATGGAAGGGGACATTTCGGTCCGACCGACCTAAATGACTAGACCGGTCAAAGTGGACCACCTTCAAATCTGGTCCCGGATATTCCGGTCGGACCAAACCGATATGGTCCGTTCCATTTGATGTACCAACCGAAATTCACGGAATTTTGGGTTGGATGGAAAGCGCCCCTGTTTTCTGATCGATTTGAAGAAAATAGATAGCACCTTTCGTCTTCAAGATCGTTTTCACGTTACGTCATAGAAATTCTAGAATAAAAAATTAAGAGCCTTAGAAGTCAGTCTTGCCCCGTTCATCAAAGAAAATTGACAACTGTCACATCATGATTGGTAAGCGGACTGTGTTTCTTATTTTTTCACGTGTTGGGCCCACAACTATCTTAAACTGGAAAAAAAGCAACGAAATCTTGCCCTTTGGCACATACATTTTATATATCTTGCCCTGGTCTGATCCAAGACGTCTACTGTTTTTCGCCGTGGTCGAAACAATTCGGATGAGTGTCAGTAAAAGGTGAAGTCAGAGCCGGGGCTGGGGTCGAGGTCTATCTTTTTCGTTAAAGAATGCTGTTTTAGCGTTAGGGTTAGGGTGGATAACCCTAACCTTGAAATAGCATTCTTAAAAAAAAAGGAAAGAAAGAACCCGGCCCTGACCCCGACCCTGCGTTTTTCTGACAATCGTCATCCGGTGCAAGGAATCTTAGGTCTCAGAGGCTGGGTGTACAATTAGGGAACTGGATTATCAAATGCAGCGTTCTATGCACGGACGGAGCTAACAAATTCATAAAACCACAGCCATTCATTATAGAGACAGCTGCACAAATTGTTAGTCTGGTTTTAACAAATTAAAGTCCTGTGATAACAGAGGTAATGCATTTACAGCTAGTAACGGGTTGTACCTAATTTTCTTTCCTCGCCACCCTCAGCAAGGCTGAAAATACATTAAATAGTTGTAAAACGATAACATGCGCTTTGATTGAACTTCAAAATACGGAATGTTGAAACTTAACATTTGCATGTTAAATAATAAAAAGCGCAATTTATGCGAATATAAAACAGCACGCGGCACACCGTGTGCACTTTAATTAAACTGTTGTTGGAGGAAAGTCAAACTGAAGGCGAAGAAATATCACAAAAGCTTCATCGCGTGTTCATCGATTTGGCGTCCACCTCTAAGCTCTTGGAGACTCGCGAGCTGGTAACCGTGCTTATATAAAGTATGAAACCTTATCTCAAAGAAAACCATTCAGTTTTGGTTTTAAACGCCACGTACTTTGCCCAAGACTACGGAGATTCTTATTGCGTTGAATTTGATGGATTAAGCAAAACGTCAAAGTGTATTTTCATTTCATTATCATTGATCTGCGGGATTTGGGCAGTCGGGGGAAACCTAGCCCTCTTTGCGGCGATTTACCGCAGTAAAACAGTTTACGGCCATATTACGAACTATTTCGTCGTTTCATTAGTCGTGTCCGATCTCCTGATCGGGTTGTTGATGACACCAATGTATATCTGCTACTCAGTCTACTTAGATCCTCCATGGCTCATCAAAATTGAGGGCTTTCTTTGGATTTTAACAGTAACAGCTACAACTCATAGTCTAAGCGCTGTCAGTGTGGACAGACTGATTGCAATTCTTTATCCTCTCCGCTATAGTCTGATCGTAACGGAAAGACGATGTCGTGTTGTCATTGCGCTGATCTGGCTTGACGGGTTGGTTTTTGGATTTCCCAGACTGATTCTGAATGATTTTCAGAAACTAGAAAGGTTATGGATCGCCTGTTCGATTGCCACTGTTGCCATACCAGTACTGATCATGTTCTCTTGCTATGGCAAAATTTTTACAATCGTCAAGAAGCAAAATGGTCGAAAACTGGCGAACACTTTTACAACTAGCAAACATTTGCGAAATACAAAAGCTGCCGTCACTATCGGAATAATCGTTTGTCTGTTCATCATAACATTTATTCCAAGCACAGTTGTATATTTTATGCTCCTGTTTGAGAAGGACAGGTGCAAAGAACTTGAGCTGAATGATGTTTGGCTGTGGGTGGCACTTGTGTCATTTTCCCATTCAGCGATTAATCCTTGGGTTTATGGGCTTAGATATCGAGTGTTAAGAAAAGCGTTGAAAGAACAGGTTAAAATTCATTAGAACATCAGAAGTTCGCTCATGTAAGAGAATCGGAATTCTGGAATCCAGGAAATTTTTGCTTGTGGAATCCTGGGCTTTGGAATCATGAATACAGCTCAAGGAATCCGGAATCCCACTAACGATTGAAATCCTGAATCCAAGGTCCACTGACAAAGAATCCTGAATTTACGGCGTGGAGTCCAGCAGTGTCCAGAATCCAAGATTGTCTTGGACTCCCTTAAACGAGGCGAACAAGTCGTTCTCTTCCTAAGGCCGTTATCTCCACTTGGTGCCTGAGCACTAGTGCCTGGCTACCGACACAAAATGATGTTGTGTTCACACACTGGCTACCCGACATGTAACTACAAATTTGCTCCATTTTGCTCTGACAGACGCCATTTCGAAGCGGGAGCGTAGCCTAGAGGGTCGTTGCGGCCACAAAAAAAAAAAACATGGATTGCTTTGGTATGAGGTAAAAACGTTTGCGCAAAGAGGCCGGACTCAGTGCACAATTTAGCGCCTTGTTGGGAACTGGTGTGTTCACATTAGTGCCCTTCAAGCTTATTGTGAACAAGGCTTAGTATAACACTGAAGAGAGTCAGGAGGTACTGAACAACAACAACAACAATTTTTATTGTGCTCTTGATACAAAAGTGTAGAGTCATTGAAAGGAAATTATTGTGAAAGAAAGAGAGCACAGCCGCTCAGTGACTGGCCCATGCGGAAAAGTAACTAGATATCAAAGTTATAAATAAACAAATGCACAGAAAAAGTCACAAAGAAAAACATTTTTAGCTGTAATAAATAAACAAGTACACAAAAGAATAAACAAAGAAGCAAGACAAAATAGTGGCTGTGCGCTCAAATAGCTGCACATTAAGTCACCAATCAACATTTGGAGATGGCAGATTCTTTTAAAAGCTTTTTAAAGCGAAAACGACTCGCTAATTTTAGCTCTTCTTTAATAGCATTCCAGAGTTTAGCGCCACTGAAACGGGTATTAAGAAATACTCTAAGGGGGTGTTTACATGAGAAAACTCGCACCGGCGCGAGTTTCATACCGAGATGACTTTTTGATTTCCAATCGCGTCATGATGACTGGGTCATTTCATATCTCGTTATTTGAGGGTACACTTCATGTTGATAAAATACACGTGCGATTCAAAATCGCAAACATTACGCATGTGCTACCCGTTCCAGTCTACCGGCAGACCGATTTCACACCTAAACGGGTGGTCGTTTCGCGTTTACATGATACCGCTGCGAGATTTCGTACCAGAGTGAAATTCTCACCCCGGTACAAGAACCGGGGTGAACTCACGCCGGGGTGACTCGCGCCGGCATGGCATTTTGTGGTGGTATCATGTAAACAAATATAGAGCCATGAGAGGGAACCGGAGTGAACTCGCTCCGGGGCGAAAGTCGTCCCGGTGTAATGTAAACACCCCCTAAGAAATGTTGGGTGGGTGTGCTGACTGCTGGGTCCTGATGCCCTAAGCCTAGCCTATACCAGCGTGAGACCTTTTTCAGGTACAGTTTTCGTGTCTATTTTAGACTAGTCAGTTAAAAATTACCTTCAGTCCCCGCTATCCCACACTTGGTATAAACCAGAAACACCTATTCCTCATGTTACTGACCAGTTTCCCACATGTATGCATTAAAAACTATTTAAAATTCCAGTCAAAATCTCGCATGGTAATAAATTTCTACTGTTGTTAAAGGAATTGGCAGGGCGCTTTATGTATAAACACTTGCTGTTAAATTTCTGTTGACTTTTCCATAAATGATATCTTTTAATGCTAGTAACGTTTTTGACAGTTAGTAATCAATAGTTATCACATGAAGAGTGGAAAATTATCTAATTTAAATAAAAATTGACTTTTTTATGTACAAACAAATAGGGGAAACCTCGCATGGTAATAAATTTCTACTGTTGTTAAAGGAATTGGCAGGTGCTTTATGTATAAACACTTGCTGTCAAATTTCTGTTGACTTTTCCATAAATGACATCTTTTAATGCTAATAACGCTTATGACAGTAATCAATAGTTATCACATGAAGAGTGGAAAATTATCTAAATAAAAATTGACTTTTTTATGTACAAACAAAGAGGGGAAACCTCGCATGGTAATAAATTTCTACTGTTGTTAAAGGAATTGGCAGGTGCTTCATGTATAAACACTTGCTGTCAAATTTCTGTTGACTTTTCCATAAATCATGTGATATCTTTTAATGCTAGTAACGTTTATGACAGTTAGTAATCAATAGTTATCACATGAAGAGTGGAAAATTATCTAAATAAAAATTGACTTTTTTTATGTACAAACAAAGGGGGGTTGAGAAGATCCCCAAAAGAGTTAATTTCCAAATCGAACGGTAAGACAAAATACCCCAATTCACTTTGTTAAATCCTGAAAAAAACGAGTAATAGCGTACGGCAATAGCTGCAGAATTGGTTTCACTTGAAACGTGCGGAATAGTCATACAAGAGAATTTCGTTCATATTGATAAGAAAGGTTAAGATTACTGATATTCCAACTGTAAAATAATGATTATCATACGAAAATACCACTCACTGTCAGAAGCGGCAGAAGAGGCTTTATTTGATTCGTGTCACTATGGGAGTTTACCAAGATAACTCCTAGGAATTAATTTACTTCCATCTGAAAATACCGCTGAAGAGATTTCATTCGATTGGTTACACCAAAAAGCATCTCATCCACAAGATCGAGTGTCAGGACTGTGAAGGTGAAAGCTTGATTAAGAGAGAAAAATCAGTTTTCTCTTGTTAACTAAAATGAAAAAATGCATTTTGTTGAGTTTTGAGCATGTTTCGATCTAGCACTGACTTCTTGTGTTACATCGTGGGAAAAAACCTTCTCTTAACAATAAGCATTGTTATTAACCCCTGGCCGAACTAGCCAATCATTAATCATTTTCATGCATGCAACCGAGGGTGAGGCGAAAATACGTACATCCAAAATAATATATAGATTTAGCCAGGGCTAAAAGCGAAGCTCCTGTTAACTCGAATTTATGATTTAAAATCAAACAATAAAGTTGTATTCCACAATTCGGTTAACTTTAGAACACATCCATGTGACTTTTGAGGGAAAGGTTAAGTGATTTTAGAGAACAGTAATTTGCAAACAGTCCAAGCTAAGAGTGAACTTAACCTTACATCGAGTTGATAGCCTTATATCTACACCCAAAAAATAGCAATCATCTTCGATCACATTTAAGAGCGCGGGCTCTTGATCACAGTAGATTAGGCCTGGAAAACAAATCAGGCGGAATTTTTTGTGTTCGACAAGTTTGCTTTACAAAATCTTGCCAACAAGTCTGGGAACGTGTAAACCAACCTTTCACACTTTTTATACATCACGTCTGAGGTGAAACAGTACCATGACGCGCTGTTTTTATCATACAGACCTCGGACAGAATGCAGTATTTCACAATTTTGCAATACAAATTGCACTCATTCATGATCATTCAGTATTCAGGACGATCGAAGGACGTGTGAGCTTTTAGCGAAACCGTTAAAAAAATTTCCAAAATCACCTATACGGCCAGCCGGTTCTCACTTTTGACAAGCGCCAAAGTCGACTGTTTAAATTATGATAGATAGAGTTATAAATACGCTTCAACATAATAAAGAATTTATTCTGTTTATTTTTTATTTAATGGTTTTATAACGATGTGTACAGTATGTGGTCCTTGGTCCGCGTGTAAAAGTCATTTAAACTTGAATATATATCTTACCCTAATCTTCACGCAACGAGCTGAAATACTCCCTGAAGATAGCTTTTATGTTCCTGTCAATAATCCTGAAGTTTCAAGTTCCAGACATGAATATTTTGCTTGGAATTCGCAAAAAGGCGATCGTTTTCAATCAGGGCGGATAAAGGTTGGACGGTGAAACGAGCGCGTCCGAGCAAAAAGCTGTGATACAGTAGACTGGGACTCTGCTTACAAATATCACTTGTTTTCGCTTGTTTGCGACTTCGGTCAGGGCTTGCAATGTGGTTTGTCCATTAGACACTGCCGCTGTCACTGAATTATGGCGGCTTGATTTGTTTTCTTGCACTTCTTCCTCGTTCCTTTGTGCTGGTACGCTGTCTCCAAGAGGCAAATGTTGCTACTTTTTGCGGGAAGTTAAGTCAGGAGTAGACAAACATCTCTTTCAAACGGTTTCTCTTATTACTTCTATCACTCTTCCACTGAATAATATTTTCGTTCTACTACTCGCCTATGTCGGTGTTATTCCAAAACAAAAACAACTAAGTACTGTCGAAAACACGAAGGAAAATCTCATCCATAGCAAAACTAAAAGACAACAGATTGTGTTTCAGATGACGTGTATTTTATAATTGCGTGCAGCTCGTGCAAGGTGAAAAAAACATCTCATACGTCTTTCTGTTTCTTCGAAACTTCAAAATTAGTTTCCCCTCAGTTTTTACTGTTTACCTTGTTTTGTTTTAGAGAGACAAACGGAGAAAAAGCCTTAAAAGTAACCTCAATAAATTTCGTTTACATGCGGTTGCCGAATTTGCGACGCATTGGGCGAATCGCCATGGCGCTTTGCACCCGAGAAGCAAAGTTTGAAGCAGCACAACTCCACTATATCAAAATATATCAATCTAATTTTTTGTTATGTTATACAAAATGTATCCCCCTTTAACATATGTAAAAATTGAGGCTAAGAAGAGTTGAGCTTTTCCAAACGAAACGGCGAAAGACGATTAGGTGATATTTAGTGGAAGGAGGAGGTATTCAACACTTTCAAATTAAACTCAAATTTTGGCATTATGCGACCAACAATTAAGTTTGACTTATAGGCATACAGACACAAACATATGGAACTGTTTATTGATATTGTTACGAAACGAATTTATCTATTTAACATTGTAACCCTGTTTTCGATGGTCCTTGGTAAGCAGCACGATAAAAACGTAAAAATGTTATAGTTTCCACACGAAAACGTGATTTTCACAGCATTTTTTGTTTTTTTCTTTTCTTGATGCTATTAAGCAAAAGCTTTTTTCGGAAGATGTTGTGAGCGTAAAATAATCTGCTTTTCTTTCAAAGACTTCAGACAACAGTCTCCTGGAGTCTCCCACACGAGCGTCGACAAGCGGTTTTAGCGCGGTCGAAAATAATTACCAAAAACTTTGTATGTACTCGAGGTATTAA
Organism: Porites divaricata; assembly: GCA_038088405.1. Classification (NCBI taxonomy): domain Eukaryota; kingdom Metazoa; phylum Cnidaria; class Anthozoa; order Scleractinia; family Poritidae; genus Porites; species Porites divaricata. The sequence goes on along the minus strand of JBBMOI010000010.1, from coordinate 11,889,304 downwards.
AAAGGAGAACTTGTAGACATGTATAGGGGCGACTTTCAAAACATTCTTCGAGAACAAAGGCCGTCGCTTTTTACTCTGGAAAGTATTATTAAACCATGGTGATAGGACGCGGACCAAGGACCGCTAAGCGAAATTTGGGGATATTTTTTCAAGAGTCGCTAAAACAAAAAAATTAGCGTCTACAGCAATATGCTTCCAACAGCAGAAATAAGTTGATCTGAAAACCTGTTCTGCAAAAAGACAAGTCTTCCCGCTGCGTTTTAGTTATTCGTGGGCTAAGTAAACATGACCACGTAATTTACGGTGCCGCAAAAATCCAAACTTCAAGAAAGACAAATTAACCTACCTGTCAACAAACTTTAATTTCGCGTCTTCACCCGCAGCAAGAAGGCTGAAACTTCGTCATATGAAAGAATGCTAATCAGTAACTCACGGTATCTTTCATAATTCAACGTATTTTTTTCTTGACGAAATATTTTATCATTTTCGGAAAAGACGCGGACCAAGGACCGTAATCTTCAAAAGCGTTTAATACGCGCGGCATTTTAATTCGACTACTCTTGCATGCAAGCGATGTCCATGAGCGACTGAAAACAAACGGCACAGCGATAAAAATTGCAAGAGACTACCAACAATCAACAAAAGGACAATAATGTGGTGAAACATATACAGAGACAACAGTTTTCATTCATGAAGACAAGTATTAAAGTGTCTCCGAAAATTCTTGTTTATGTTTTTCACAGTTGTAAGCCGACTTCCCGTGTTTGTTTTTTCAAAGATTAACTCGACGCAAGAAAATGGCTCAAAGCTTTGTTTTCCAGCCAGAATTATAACGAAATATTTTTTGGAACGTTTTCTTTTTATTCGCGATAAGAAAATGACTTAAGGCTTTTTACAGTTTTATAAGCTTATAATCAAACCTGATACTCGGTCAGATCATTGTTTCTTACAATTTAAAACGTGCATCAACTAAATAGCCGCATAAACTACGCTCGACTTCATTAAATTAGATATAAAAAACAAATGTCAAATACAATAATTACTCAGGCTTACCATTCGAGATGCACTGAAAACTATCAAGTAAGGCCAGAATCGCTTCAGACTTTTCAACCCTCTCACGCATCAAGCAAGGTGAAAAACGAAAACGATGCCATCTGAAATCGGCTTTCCAACTTTAACAAGCGATGTATTTCTCAACCAAAAACCCAATAAACAAACTGGCTATGAATAACAGAAGACTCTTGAAAGCAGCTGAATTCCATTTTGTACATTCAGTGGACAAAGACAGAAACATTACAAGTCGACACAAAACACTGTCAGCTTCAACGGTCAAAGTAAACAGGTTTCAAGATGCTGCATAAATTTTCCGCATGAACTCACCTGTCAAATTTTGACCAATCAGAGCATAAAAATAAAATGTAGAGCGTGACCAACGCGTGACCTTGGTGAGAAAAGTCAAAAGCAACTGGCATGTCTTCACTGCCTGTAAAAACTTGCTGAATTTTAGCTTCCGAGGTCAGTTTGAAATCAAAATTTTAATTTGCGGCACATAAAAAACACAACACATTTTATATGGATTAAGAAAAATGAAACTTGAGCCTGCGATCATTTGAAAACTACAACTTGTCAGCGGATAACTTCAAAAAGATACTCGACCTCGAAGGGTTGACACTTGAGCCCGCGATACGGTCAGGTGATACTGGTCGGCGGATACCCTGTTATGACAGCTGTCAATTGCTCACAACATTGATGTGCAATGTATGTGTGCAATATCAGCCTTCCTGTGCTCCCAAACTAGGTAGAAAGTGTGAGGATTGAACACTGGTTGCCCTGTGGTGCGGACGGACGGGCGGGCGGGGTACGGTCACGTGATTACCAAATTTTCTGGGATGGGTAGTTTACCTTAGCGATGGGGCTCCGCCCACGCGCGCGCGCGCGGCAGCTCCGCTAATAATGATCAATAAGTACAATCTATAATATATAAATTTAGCCAGGGCTAAAAGCGAAGCTCCCATTAATATTTTTTTTTTTAATCAAACAATAAACTTGTAATCCACAAATCAGTTAACTTAAGGGGAAATTCATATGACTTTTGAGGGAAAGGCTAAGTGATTTTAGAGTGAAACAAATTGATTCATGCATTTATAACTAGCAGGTTAGACTATTGCAACAGTCTACTTTATGGAGTTCCAGACCATCACGTGCAAAAACTCCAACGTGTTATGAACGCCAGTGCGCGATTGATTTTCTGCGCACCTAAACACTGTCATATTACGCCGCTCCTTAAACAACTTCACTGGTTGCCTATCCGCCTACGCATCGAGTTTAAAATCCTTTTGATCACCTTTAAAGTACTCCAGGGCTCGGCTCCTAAATATCTCATTGATTTAATTTTTGTTTTACCGCCATCTCGCTATGATTTACGGCGAAATAATAAGGGAATTCTTTTGAGCACCCCAAAGCGTGTTACAAAAGCTACCATGGGAGATCGATCCTTCATGATGGCAGCACCACGGCTTTGGAACAGTCTTCCCATATGCATTAGATCTGCTTTCACTACAAATGATTTTAAAAAGAAACTTAAGACATTTTTATTTGAGAAGGTATTTTGTTAATACAATTAGGTTAGTTCTTACAATTGTTAATACAATTAGTCAGTTCTTCCGTAAATTATTTTTCTTATAGTTGATTGTAAATAGTGTAAGTTTCGTTTTTGACTTTATAGAAATTGTAAATAGGTTCATATTGTAATGCGCATTTGATTATTTTATAGAAAATGCACAATATAAATATTAAATATTATTATTATTACATCGAGTTGATAGCCATGTAAAACACCCAAAAATAGCAATCATCTTCGATCACATTCAAGAGCCGTAATGGCTCTTGATCACAGTGGATTATACCTGGAAAACTATGGTAGCCAAATTGTAGCAAAATTCAAGAGAGAAAATATATGTCAAAATCAACAACTTGATACCTAATTCAACAAATATTTCTCAACATCAACACCATTAACTTGTCAACTTTAAGAACGTTATTTTCAATTCAACGATTTTCGTTCAACGTCAATGCATTCAGCTTTTCAACTTCAACATTGCAATCAGTCTTAAATGAAGAACGACAAATCGCCTCAACAAAAAACCATGTTGCTTCACTATCAACTCTTTCTGATTTTCAAATTAAGTCACGAACCAAAAGCTTTCAAGATCAACAAGCAAAAATTCGTGTCAACAAATTGGGTCCGAGTTGGCCCCTTGTTACCGCGAGGGACTTGGCAGGAGTAAACCTAAATATCCCGGATTACAAGCGGCGTGAAATGTTCATTGCCGGTGTCACAGTGATATGTGTATCTCCGTGATATGTGTATCCCCGCACACATATCCCTAGTGATATGTGTATCCCTCCAATATGGTTGCCAGTGAAATGTGTATCTCCTACCCCCCACCCCTCAAAACAAGTGTCGGTTTTATTTCTGTTGTGGAATCATCGTCAAAGGGACTACTAATGATCCAAGATTAAGAGCAACAGTTCGAGACAAAATAGTCGCAAAGCTGTTTCTGGCGAGTTTACTTCTTCGTGGACCGCAATGTTGATGTAAACACTCGTTCCTCTCCTTATCCAACGAAATTATAATTTTATGTCACTAGTCGAAAAATAGAGAGGCGATACACATATCTCTGCGCCGGTTCAGTGATATGTGCATCCCCCCTACAAGCGCCACAATTTTCCATCTTTGCATGTTGTTTGATTCCTGTCTTAACCCTAGTTGTGTTACTAGTTGTGTTAGATGATATCGACGAGATTTCCTTAAGCGAGAGAAGATAAAACAGTAAAAAATGAAGGGGATACTGTTACGAAAAACTATATTGCGTGACTGGCGTGACTTTCTAGAAGCTTCGCGAGAGTTCATAATTTGTTTATTTTAGGATCTTGTGTAAGTGTATCTAAAGTGGTATATTTTGTAATCTTTCTATAATTAGACTATTTAGAAACTTCTAGAATATTATCGTAAAAGTATATAAATAAGCGAGTTCGAGTGGAGTTTTAACTAGTTTACCACAAGCGAAGAGAGTTTGACGATCAGTCGAATTTATTCAAGTTGGCAGAGGCCGTGTAAGTTTATTCAAGTTGGCGGAGGCCGTGTAAGTTTATCGAGTTACGTGCTGTTGTGGAGTTTTACTTCGTGGAAACTACGTTCATTTTTGGAATAAATCTTCTTGTTGCTGTTCGACAACCCTGCGTTCAGTTTGGTTTGCAAGCTACCCCTCCTCTAAAAGATTACCCGCGTAACAGATACACATACACGTAGCTCTGCGCTGACTCACTGACATTTGTATCCCCCCGAGAGCGCCAACAATCTTCCACCTTCGCATGGTAGTTTGAAAAAAAAAAAACCCTTAGCAAGAGAACTTTCAGTGATATGTGTATCGCCCGCGTTCCATTTGTATCAAATTAACTTCCCCGGAGGTAAGTTACAAGTGAGAAGTTATGTTTCAGTCACTTCAACCCCAAAATTTTCTTTAACAGCCAATCGCGCTAACCCAGTGGAATAAAACATGGCTCAGAAACTCTTTCGAGGTTTCACTCCTTTATTCCTTACCTTGCTTCTTAAAACAGTGTCCGACATTTTCTCTTAGACCCCTTGACAAAGTGAAGAGTACAGTGTTTAAGAATCTAACTGAAAACAAAACAACCATTTTCTCCCTCTTGAGCCGCCATTTTTATTATTGTGTCGCTGATGAGGCTGGATACTTAGCATCAGTGTTTATTGTATACCCACCCGGGATACACATATCACTAGGGATATGTATGCGGGGATACACATATCACTGTGACACCGGCAATGAACATTTCACGCCGCTTGTAATCCGGGATATTTAGTTTTATTCCTGCCAAGTCCCTCGCGGTAACAAGGGGCCAACTCGGACCCAATTTGTTGACACGAATTTTTGCTTGTTGATCTTGAAAGCTTTTGGTTCGTGACTTAATTTGAAAATCAGAAAGAGTTGATAGTGAAGCAACATGGTTTTTTTTGAGGCGATTTGTCATTCTTCATTTAAGACTGATTGCAATGTTGAAGTTGAAAAGCTGAATGCGTTGACGTTGAAAGAAAATCGTTGAATTGAAAATAACGTTCTTAAAGTTGACAAGTTAATGGTGTTGATGTTGAGAAATATTTGTTGAATTAGGTATCAAGTTGTTGATTTTGACATATATTTTCTCTCTTGAATTTTGCTACAATTTGGCTACCATAGAAAACAAATTCTTGGAAAACAAATCAAGGCAATTTTTTTGCTTTCGACTAGTTTACTTTACAAAATCTTGCAAAACAAATCCGGGGATGTGTAAACCAACCTTTTATACTTTTTACACATCACATCTGCGGTGAAACAGTACTATTTATCATACAGACCTCAGACAGAATGTAGTATTTCACAATTTTTCAAGACAAATTGCACTCAGTCAATATTCAGGACGATCAATTGTGGGCTTTTAGCGAAACCGTTAAAAAAATTTCCAAAATCACCTATACGGCCAGCCAGTTCTCACTTTTAACGAGCGCCAAATTTGCTGTGAACATTAATAGAGTTATGCTTCAACATAAATAATTTATTGCTTTTTTTATTTAAGGGTTTTATAACGATGTGTAATCTTGAAAAGCGTTTGATACGTGCGGCAAAAAGATAACTCCTGCAAGCGATGTTCATGAACGACTGAAAACAAACAGCACAGCGATTAAAATTGCAAGAGAGACTACTAACAATCACTAAAAGAAATATAATTCGATTAAACATTTACAGACACAACAATTTTCATTCACGAAGATAAGTAGTAAAGCGTTTCGAAAAATCTTGAGTCTTGAAGCTTAATAAGTTTATGTTTTAAGCCGGCGTCGCGGTGTTTGCTTTTCTCAAAGATGAACTCGTGGCAAGAAAATCGCTCAAAGTTTTCTTTCTACAGCCAAATTTATAACTAAATATTCTTCGGAACGTTTTCTTTCTATTTGCGGTGAGAAAATATATCTAAAGGCTTTTTAAAGTTCTGTAAGCTTATATCAAACCCTACAAACCTGATATTAGGTCGGTTCATTGTCTCAAATCTTACAAGCGTGCATAAACTTGCCGCATAAATTGTGCTCGACTACATGAAATTAGATATAAAAAAACAAACTTCAAATGCAATCTTACTCGGGCTTACCATTCGAGATGCCGCTCCTGAAAAAAGTAACGCGATAATCGCTTGAGAATTTTGAATCCTCTACCGAATCAAGCAAGGTGAAAAACGAAAACGATGCCATCCTAAATCGGATTTCCAACTTTGACAAGCCACGCATCTCTCAACCAGAAAACCAATGAACAAACTAGCCATGAATAACAGACTTGATAGTAGCTGTATTTCATTTTGTACATCCAGTGGAAAAAGACAGTTAAAAACATCAGAAGTTGACACAAAACTCTGTCAGCTTCAGCTGTCAAAGTAAACAAGTTTCAAGATGCTGCATAAATTTTCCGCATGAACTCACCTGTCAAATTTTGACCAATCAGAGCATCAAAGTTGGGCGTAAAGCGTGACCTAGGTAAGAAAAGGTCTTCCCCGCCTGTATTTTTAATTAACTTGCTGAATTTTTGCGTCCATGGTTAGTTTGAAATCAAATTCTTAATAGTGCGGGGCCATCATGATATAAACACAGCATATTTCATAAATTTAAAAAAATAAAAAACTTGAGCCTGCGATCATATGAAAACCAGTAACTTGTCAGCGGATAACTTCAAAAAAGTACTCGACCTCGATGGGTCACACCTGAGCCGCGATACGGTCAGGTGATACTGGTCAGCGGATAACTTGTTTTGACAGCTGTCAATTGATCACAACATTGATGTGCAATCGGTTTCCTCCTGGGCTCCCAAATGGAAAGTAGTTAGAAAGTGTGAAAGTAAACATTGGTTGTCCTGTGGTGCGGACGGACGGACGGCGGGCGGGCGGTCGGTCGGTGTACGGTCACGTGATTACCAAATTTTCTGGGATGGGTAGATTTATTAAGCTATGGGGCTACGCCCACGCGCGCGCTTCGCGCGCGCGTGGGAGCTCCGCTATAAACGATCCTGCCGATTATCATTTGTAGTAAGAAATTTGCTTCCAACAAATGTAAACTATCTGGACCTGATTATACTGAGTGGCAATATCGAACAGAGTTGGCGGCAATCAATTAACGACTGCTTTGCCTGAAATGTCTCAAATCGAAAAAAAAAAAATTAATAATATTATTGTAGCTCAAGAAACGCAAAACATTTCTGCATGGTTGTTAATTGCATCAAGACTTCCTTTCCCCATGGTTCTAGAAGCTTTTTTTGCATTTCATTTCCCGTATTTTGACTAATATGTATTATTCGTAACAAAGGACCCTTAAATAGATCTAAAATTTTCTGTTCGAAAAAGTAACAGAGAGTGGTATCAGAAAATCTCTCGTTTTCTTAAACCTTTAACAAGCTTCCAATAATCCTGGCAAAGAATAAGAATTCCTAATAAATTCGAAAAGGCTATAATTTCCATTAAATTGACCGACAGATAAAGCTGAGATAATGCCGTAGTTGACTGCCAGCCCCTGCTGCGCTCACACCGTTACGATGTAGTACAAGATCAACATTAACGAGCTATAAAATTTCAATCAGTTTGCGATTGCTTCCTGTCGCTTTTATATGAAATCAATGTCTGGTTTGCTTATTCGTGCCGTTGAGAGCAATTTATCACTGACACTTTTCTATTTGGCAGCTAATATTAAATTACAATATCCGACTTTTCTTGAAATGTAAGACGGACTTGGCAAGTCTCAAATGATAGCGCAGGGGACTTCAAGCACTGAGAAAATGGCGTGTTCAAGAAGCTTCAGAATCGACTTCAACATTTTTACAATCAATTATAAGTGGCATCCTAGAGAGCTAATAAATGGATCAGTGTTGTGGATCGATTTATGCCAGAGAAAAGACAAAGAAATTTGACATGTACAAAGTACAAAATGAGTCAAACTCGTACTTCTGACACCATGTAAAATAACAACTAGTCAAGATCAGGGCTGACGCGGTGAAAATGTATTTTATTTCTGGTGCTCAATTTCGTGACGAACAATGAATACGAACTTGATATATAGGGAGGGCCTAACTTAAGATATTAAACTTTAACTTCAACTATAGGGAACCCAACCTCTTATTCTTAAGATTTTATCTCTTATTTAATTTCCATTTTCAGTTTACAACAAGCTTAGTTTACAAATAAGAGCGTGGGTTCCCTATGATTCTATTCACATTTTAAAGAGTCTTTTAGCGCTTGTCTTAATTCACGATACCTGAGTCCGTAGACCCAAGGATTGAAGGAGGAGTGAGAAAATGATACAAGTGCAACCCACAAGCAAACGTCGTTTAGCGTGAGTTCTTTGCAGAGGTCGTCTTCAAATAAAAGCATAAAGTAAACTACAGTAGTTGGAATAAATGTTAAAATAAATAGGACAACGATTATACCGATCGTTATGACAGCCTTTTTGTTTCCCACGCTAACACACGCACGCGATACACTTTGATCTGCAACAGATCGATTTGTCTTTTGAACAATTAAAAGGATTTTAGTATAGGAAAGAAACATGATTAGCAATGGAATTGCTACCGTGGCCACAGAGCAAGCTATCCATAGCTTTTCTAGTTTAACAAAGTCATCTAGGACCAGTCTTGGAAAACCAAAGATAATGGATCCAGTCCAAATTAGACATAAGACCACACGGCATCGTTTTTCAGTCACTATTTGATGATAAAGGAGGGGATAAACGACCGATATCAACCTGTCCAAGCTTACAGCGCTGAGGCTGTACGTTGTTGCTGTGACTGTCAAAATCCAGAGAAACCCCTCCAGCTTGATAAGCCAAGAAGGTTCGTAGCGGACCGCGTAGCACAAGTACAATGGTGTCATAGTTAAGCCTACCATTAAGTCGGCAAGAGCCAGCGAAAAGATAAACGAGCAATTTACTCGGTTACGCAGTGCATCTGTGCGACTGAGAGCCAGAAGAAGAGCCGAGTTTCCTCCAATCGCAAAAATCCCGCAAACAATGGAGAGAAGAATGAACACACTTGACGATATTCTACTTAATCCATAGCCACAGTTATCTAACTCACAACTCTCACATTCTTCGTTGAACGTCGCATTTAGTAAACGACGAATGGTTCCTTTAAAAGACATTTAATTTGCGATCAGTGAGTAATAAATGAAGAGCGCACACATACCCCCATGTAGCAAAAACACTGTGAGCGAGTCTGTGTGAGAGAAAGAAAATAAATTCATTTGATGTTTTGCTGCAGCCAATAATTTACTTGGAACTTAATAAAATTCTCAGACAAAATTTAGATAGGTCGTTAATTGGTTCAATGTTTTGTTATTATCTCACAAAATGGACTGTGATGTCGAGCTTTTAATCATGCAATCTTCGTTGTATTTTGCATATTAAGCTCCGATATCAACACCAACACTACACCGTCTCTTTCTTTCGTTTTTTCGATGTTTCTTTTCAACTGTAACAGATTGGCCTCTGCAACAATTAAAAAATACAATTTTTGACCCCTTTTCAGTTTCTATGAGTGATTTTCTTATACATGTAGCATAACAACTTACGAAGGTGACTATTTTTTTCTTGAGCGATAACTCTCCAAACACTGAAAAGTAAAATACAAAAGGCGAAAGTCTACACTAAACAGCAAAGGCCCATCTAGACTAGGAGTAGTCCCCATTTTTCCTCAGGGATAGTAGAGCGAGCGAAACGCGAGCGCGCGTGATCTCTCTCCCCGTCGCGTGCCGCCCTCTCTCGCGTGGGATGATTTTCAAACGCGCTCGCGTTTCGCTCCCTCTACTATCCCTGAGGAAAAATTGGGAATACTCGTAGCCCATCCACATCGATAGTCACTTAAGGCAGTAATTACAGTGTGTGGCACCTGTTTAGAATACCTAGTTATTTTTGTCATTCAATTGCGGTCGTGAACGGAAAAGTACCTTATATTGTTTTGCCAGCGGTTATTAATTGACGAAATTTAAATAAGCTTTTAAGTAAATTATCCAGAGGAACTTTTATCCATTTATTTTGCTTTAGGGTTCAATGATTACAAAAGCCCCGAGAGCAAACGTTTTAAATTTTAACGCAAAGGGCTAACAGGTGAATTTTACGGCTTTATAAAGTCGAGAAAACGTTCTATTTTTGTGAATGAATCCTATTTAAACGACAGTGCATTTACAGCAGTTAAAAGGGATGCAAAGTTCTAAACAAGGTATGTAAAAGGGGTGCCATTTGTCAATAGAAAGTATACGCAAGAGGTACTTTTTTCTTGAGAAATGGTTTATAAAAGGGCAAGAAGTTGGACCTCGGTACCTCCATGTGTAAAAATTTGTCGAGTACCCGTTGAGAAAATTCTCAACGAACTACCCACAGTCAACTGCAGGGCCAGGAGTTGAGGTATTTTTGCCAAAGACCGCAGTTGTTGCTTCTTTGGTGCAGTGGGGAAAAAAAAGTTTGGAATACAAAGAGGATTCTCCCCTCTTCACTTCGTCTGAGACGAGGCTCCGCAGTGGAGGAAAAAGGTCTCTGTGGTGACTACCCGGCTAATGACACTTGATGTACTTAAATTGGCAAAAATACTGTCTGTTTAGTTAGTTGTTTTTAAAATCTCATTTATCGTTATGTCGAATTTCAAATAATGTTCGCAATTAGTTAACAGCGACGTGTGATTGATCCAGCGTATGGTCCAATGATATTTTAGTCCAGTCCTAGATTTAAAATTTTAAAAACTTTCATGTCACGCTTCATCAGCGACCTTCAGCCGATTTGGGAATGACTGAGATATTTTCTACTATAAAATCTCGGCATTTGGAGTTTCAATTGAGTCATTCATATCTTCAAAACACTAATTTATTCCTGTCATTGACCAGTACATCGAGAGACCGGACCGGAACAAGATTCATAGCGTGACAAATGAAGTTCGAATCACACGTAGAAAAGTACTTACAAGATATTACCTGTATTCACTTGTAGATTACGACAATACTAAGTTGAGGTTGAAGTATCATCTTTCCTTTACTGTCCGTCGAGGAAACCTCTCTTATAAGATCCATCATTTCCTTATACAACGCTGGATCTGCCAATTCCCTAAAATTAACTGTGTGTGACAGAAAATCCAAAAGCAAGCTTCCAGTCTGTGAAGATTCGTTGAAACAGTCTGTGATGTCAACTTCGTAAGGAGTCGTCGGCAGTTCTTCGTAGTTCCAGTTGTTCCGCTCAGCAATGACAACAACATCTTGCCCGGTGTAGAAACCAGGAATTGGCAGACGTTTCAAGTTGCCTTGCCTCACTAATATATCGAAAAATGAATTTTCTTTGATCACCAAGCAAAACATTGCCCCTCCAGGGGTTAAAAGTTTGAAGCAGCTTTTGAGGGATTCTTCGGCATCCATGTAATACAAAGAACATATAAAATGTGCTAAGTGGAACAGTTCGCTTGTCGAAGAAGACTCAGATATAAAACCATCAAAAGTGGTTTCGTGCCAATCGAATGAAACATCAGCCAGATTCCTTAACTCCTCGGGCAATATCGATGCCGATCGCTTGAAATCTGCGATCAGGAGAGAACTGGGTTCGACTATACAGGCATCTATTTGGGGTTTACAATTTCCATCTTTCGATGAACAGAGGACTCTTGCAACAGGTTTGAGAATTTCCATGTCGGGCGTTCCATCTCCGCTGCCAACTCCAAGAACTCGAAACACCGGAGCATCATGTGTGATGAGCTTATGTATGACGTGAGAAGCTGCTTGGCGAGAGTAACTTATAACTACTTCTCTTACTGTAGATTTGGCTTTGTACGTTTGGAAAGCGTCATGATAAGCTTCGTGTGAGGACGAAAGCGGCTGCAGCTCCATTGCTTTGTACAAGAAAGTGTGCTTGGAGGTTGTCCAAAGTAACTCAACCCTTGGATGGACGGTCAGATCAAAGCCGGCTAAGTATTGTGGAGCGTTGCGTGACGGACAGAGAACAGCTGCGATTGCGTACTTGCTGCGGGCTGCGTCTACGTAGGAGACTAGGAACGAACGCTTCGGTCAAGTTCCCTTTCTCTGCTTTCTCCAAGTCCCAATTATTGACGGCCCCTGGATGGCCGGGAAACTGTTGTTGTTTATATTGAAGTTCTATATTTCAATAGCTAGTGCAGATACTGTGAGCAAGTAAAGCAAGCATGGGTTTTTTTCACTGAATTTTATCAAAAATTTTACCAGTCTGTTTTTCCTGCCTCTGACCGCTAACCACACCTGTGTTAGTTCTTTTTGTTTCCTATCTTTACGCTCGGAAGCTAGACGAATAAATTTTAATTAATTATTTTTATAGTGCGCCACCATGCGGAGCTCTCGATCGTTTCCGTAAATTCGGTTTGGGAAGACTTGCAATAAAAACAAACATTATGATCATTTAATGTTGAGCGGCCCAGGTTGACTTAGTTGTAGTAACCCTAGAACAGCTCACGTGTCCACAGCCTCAATTTTAAGCTATATCTACCTCACCTACCTCATGCTCGAACTTATTCCGAGGCATTTCCCGTTTTTTATCAGCAGTGTGCAGGCGTTTGTTCCCTGGCCAATCAGGAGGTCGAACGTATTTAGGCCTGTATTAAAGACTTGTTATATGTTTGTGCGGCCTTTCCAGCTATTACCATCAGCCTGTAACTTACTGACATTTCTTTGACGCTTAGCGGAAAGTGCATTTCCCCCCCACCCACCCAGACTCAGACCTGCCACTGTCTACATCTTCATATAGTTTTTATCTTCTTGTCCTAAATATTTTCTAATTTATGCAGGGGCCGTGCAGGGGTAGGGGCTGGGGGACCGGGGGACCGGGGCACCCCCACTTTGTGGAAAGAAAAAACTTACGAAATACACAGTTTCAAATAAAAGAAATCTCTGATGTAATAAGAATATTCGTGTGGCGAACCTCGCCGAAGCATCCAAATATATGATTGGTCCGTTTCGATCCTACATCATCCGTGGTAAGCCTCAAAACGAACATCTTTACAAAATTACACTCAGTCGTAGCCAGCCAGGTGATGTAGTATAAGCACAAACAATGGAGTCTTTTTTTTTTTTTATCAAGGTTCTTAAATCTCCACGGAGCTACGATTTCTTAAAACAAATTGAACTCGCTGACATTGTCGACAATATGAAGAAGTTTCAGTAATTACCTCAGCAGAGCATGATAAACTGATGAAATTGCCAATTGCCCCGATCTGCAAACTTCTGCTGGCAAATACTGCGACCATCACAGCAGAAAAAGGTTCTTTTCAGCAGCTTGAATGTTAAAAACATGGCTCCGTCCAACAATGACTAAAGAAAGGTTCTAAACAGCCGCAAGGTAAGAACAGACAATCCTTGAAGTGAATGAAACGCGAAAATTATGATGCTGCTGTGCATGCATGGTTACATTTTTTTGTTACTAACTCCTTTCTCGTTTGATAAACTATTTAAAAAATTAAAATGATTGATGAGTTGACACCAGTTAAACTATTTTTAACCGGCCCACAATCCCACAACCCCGCCCCCGCCCCCCCCCCCCCCCCCCCAACTACACTTCAAAAGAGGTGTTCAAAAGAGGTGGATCGGCCCCCGCAGTTTGAAACTGCTCCGCGGGCCCTGTTATGACGGAGTTTTTGTCCAACCTTTCCCTGAAGAGATGTTAATTAGTTATTTTTATCATTGGTTTCAATTAAAATCGTCACGCTTGTGGCCGTTTACCCAGTGCAAACAGTTGATGTTCCTTCTTAGGTCATCTCTTCAGCAAACCAGTGTGTCACAATGCGCATGCGGAGCTTTCGATCGTTTCCGTGAATTCGGTTTGTGAAGACTCGCAATAAAAATGTCAATTTTTATATTCTACAAAGCCTCCTTTTCAAACACGAACATCGTGAAACAAAATATTAAAGGTTAACTCGAAGAAACAAACTTGGAAGAAATTCGTAATTTTTGACCAAGATCATGGGTTAACCCCTTTGGAAAAATGAATCAAAAAGCCATTGTTATGATCTAAAAAGCCTCCTCTTCAATGTATATGTAGAACATCGTAAAACATAACATTAAGAGCTAATTCAAAGAAAAACAAGTTGGAAGAAATTGGTAATTTTTGACCAAAATCAGGGGAAAATGCAAATGAAATTTTAATATGAATGGAAAATTTGATTTTTGAGCAAAAAATGTTAAAGTGCCATTTTTATACTCTAAAAAGTCTCCTTTTCAAAGTAGAACATCGACAAACATAATAGTAAAGACTAATTCAAAGAAAAACGATCTTGAAAGAAATTGGTTATTCTCTTGATTAAAATCATGGGTTAACCCCTTTGGAAAAATGCAAATTTTTCATACTCTGAGAAGCCTCCTTTTCAAACTAGAACATCGTAAAATAAAGGTGTCATCTTATTTTAGCTCAGTGTGATGGTTTTCACAGTCTTATTGCCAAAACTTTTTCAGGTTGTCCCAGTTAAGGCCAGTCGCCAAAAAAGGGTGTAATTGTTAAAACGTCTCCCAATAGAGTTCTAAAGTGATGACGTCATAAAAATTAAATTCGTAAAATCATGGGATTTGGCAATATATTTTGAAAGAACAACACCCAAGAGACCTACTTGCCAAAAATTAGCATTTCGGGGCGTTGACGTCACACATTAGAACTCCATATAGTGAATAAAACCTAGTGATTTACAGAACGGTAAGCCTAATAACATTTAACATTATCATGTTAAGCCATTTCGGATGCCTTCTGTGACACAAAGGTTAAAAGGCAGATTTTACGAATATCGACCCTCTGTTGACAATTTCGAAAGCAAAGACAATGGCGAAAACGTCTCTAAAAAAGTGAATTCAATCTGTTTCAGCATTTATTGCTTTTATAACTTTTCAGATGTTGATGAATTTTTTTGGAGTTGAATTCCGAAGGACTGCATTTAAGATTTAAAAAATAGTTGTGTTGTGTTCAGAGGTCATTATATCTATTTTAAGAGACCCCCTGTCTACAGACGCTTGTCCGTTAGACCATTGTATTCTATTCATTTTTTAAGGGATTAGATCCCCGATAACTAAAAACAACATCAACAATTACTTTATCGAAGCTTTTAAACTATATTTTGAAAAGTTGAAATATTTCCGTAAACCGAGTAATTAGCAGGAAAACACTTTCTTATAGAAATGCACTTGAAACCTTCTTTGATTGCCTGTTTTTCTTCTTTCTTCTTTAATGCATGCAATATATTAAGGTGTACGAGCCGCCAACCGCCGCCGTTTTTTCATGATGGAATAATGGAGAATGAATTCGCGCGCTGGTAATAGCCAGTCAAATTCAGTTTCCAATCAATCGTCCGGGTGGAAAAGTAACTTTCTGTGGGCGCAACGAAAAAATATTATGCGCAAGTACAGCAACAGATTTAAGTTTTAATTGGTCAGAAAACTTTAAATCAGGTGAAGGTTGTGGTTCATTTAGAAAAACTCACATTTTCTCTCGCCAGGCGGTGAATATCTCTGCACGATTGAAAGAAATATTGACAGCAAAACTCTCTCCTGAGTGATGCCATCACCATTCAGTCAATTCTTCCTACTAACTGGTGTTAAAACTGACAGTTAGGAAACACTAGGAAACGCAGCCAGCAGTAAAATTCAGTCGGGTTTAGGAATACCGTGTTTCTTTAAATAAGCGCCCTCTCCCAAATAAGCGCCCGGGCACTTAATCCAGGAAATACAGTATACCCCTGCATTGAGCGCACTAGCAAAAAGCGTAGACGAATGACATAAGTGCAGCATGGAAAACTACAATCTCACCCAATCAAAATTAAAATGTCGTATTTACTCGAATAAACGCTCCGATTAAGCGCCTTCTTCGAATAAGCGCCACATTTTGGACATAAGCTATGCACCTGAATAAGCGCCGCTGTCCGTTCTTGGTTCAAAATTCTGTAAGTTTAATACGGAAAATAATAATGTCTTGTGAAAACAATTATTTTTCCCGTCCATCTTTCAAATAATAGCCATCTCTATAAGCGACGCATTTGGGGCGTGAAAAATTTAATAAGCGCCGGGGCGCTTATTCAAGTTCGTTATGGTACAGTGAAAGGTAAAAAGCAGAAGAAAAACGGACTGAAATGACAGAATCTCCAAAGATATGAATTTCAAGGATTCAATTACTAATTTAACAGCGGCATCTACAACAATGAGATGCCAAGTTGAAATAACACAAAAAAAAATTAAAGGTTTTTACCGTAATTGACGCCGCTAATTCGCAATTCTAATTAAATCCAGAAAAAAAAGAAAGAAAGAAAGAAAGAAAAACATCGGAGCGAACAAGCGGCCATGTATTTCAGTAGTTTTTGTCAAACTGACCCCGCTAAAAGTTTATCCCCATTTATTAATGGGATTTGAGCCACGAAGTCGCTAAAGAGATAAGAATTTTTTTTTTTTTAGCAGCAAACACGTGCACCCTCTAGCCTCCCCGCAGACGTTCTGTGGGGTTTGTTCGTCATGCATTCATGGGTAGAAATGAATGCGTGACGAACAAACCCCACAGGACGTCTGCGGGGAGGCCAATGCACCCACCGGGGCCCTATTTTTGCGCAGAGCAAGGAGGGAACTAAAAAAGATGGCGCGAGGAAGGTATGGTTGTTTTTCTCCCGTTTTTCATCTACTTTGCAAAGTTAGTAGCGATTATAGATAGATCAAACAGAAACCACTGTATTATTTATCTTTTTAAACAGTTGTGGAAGTGCTTGTGGTAATGGTTCACTTTGCATTTGATATATGAGCTTCGAGGGTAAGGGTCGAGATCTTGCGTGATATTGCTTTAATATCATGCTTATGCACAAGTCTTTCGATAGTTCAATATCTCCCCCGTGGGAGAGTTTTCAACGTTTTGATGTTCAGGGGTTAATCGGTGCGTGTCCGACAGCGTGTGAAGGTTTTATTTGCAAATTGGCCTTTATTAAAGTCTTATTAAAGGTACAATGTAGCAAATCGCCACTTCTACATTTCCCATAATGCACCTTATTTGCACCCAAAAATTGTGCACAAGCATTGTTTTCAATTTCTCTCTTGGGACGGCTGTAATACCAACTAACTGACTGACTTACAAACTCACAAACTGAGTAACTGACCTTCTGACAAACTGACACAGGACTAACCATACAGGCAACTGCCTTACTAACTGAGAAACTACAATTGGCGACAAAATTGTTGAGACATTGTAGTCAAATAGGGTAATTTCAGAGAAAAAGAATCTGCACCCCTTCCCTTTCCCCTCCATTCAAAGTTGGGGTGTTTGTTGTCTTCTCTAGGTAGCTCGAACATTAGCACAACATTGCATGGACAACAATGCACAGGGAGACCATAACAGGATGGGGGAGGAAAAGCTATATTTCCTTCTTTTGAAGTCAGTAAAAAGTAAAAACGCCCAGTTTAGGGTGAAGTGTCTCAACTCATTTTGTCGCTGATTGTAGCTTAGTAACTGTCTGAAATACAGACTGACTAACTTATTTACGGAGAAACTGACTAATTTACTTACTAACTAATCAGCTGACTAAATAACTTAGCAACTCAGTAACTGGCTAACTGACTGACTGACTGAGCAAATTAGTTACTGGCTAACTGTCTAACTTACTGAATGGCTGAGAAACTGAGTCACTGGCTGACTGTTTAACCGACTGACTCATTGACTGGCCGATGGAATGACTGATTGAATAACTGACCAAATGACTGACTGATTGAACACTGACCAAGTGTCTGACTAACTTCAAGCAATAAACCAACTGGCTGACTGAGCTGAAAAAGTCCCTGACTAGCTGACTGGCTTCCTGGCTGACAGACTGATTAACTGACTGACAGATCAACTGACTGAGTGACTGACTGTGAATGGAGGGGAGGGGACTGTTATCAAAAGAGGAGTGCCTTTTGCTAGTACAGTCAAGGGGTGGGAGTTAATTTATTATAATTATATGTGGTAAATTATTTCAACATGTTTGCTCACTGATATTCATGAAAATGTGATGCAGTCAAACCTTTTTAATATGGATGGGCTCAAACTGGACCATATTAAAAAGTTGTTTCTCTATTGAGCAGGTTGAATGAATTAGAGAAAGATTAAGGGCTTTCTTTCCCTAGGGACAAAGCAAACTGTAGTAATAAGCTTTCCTAACTAAGCAGGCATCTGTAAAGCAAGGTTTGTCTTGAATGAGAAATTAGTCTGTTCTAAAAATAACTGATATACTTCATTGTTTCCAGATCAGATGCCACAGAAAGACTGAACAAGGACCTTCATGAACCAAGAGCCTCTGTTATCTTCAGTACAGTAAGTGCTGTCTGTTTTGTGTTTTAATCCAGCCCCTAAATATATAAATAAATAAAACATATAAACAGAACTGTTTGGTTAAAAGTGCCATTAAGCTATACCATGTACCTTAAATTCTTTCATTTGAGAGTTATTTCACTATCTAGTGTACCACAGTTGGGAGAAGAATTTTATTAATCTTACTGCTTCCAATCAAACAGAAAAATTGAAAACGAAATTTGGAAATAAAATGCAAAATAATAGAGAATAATTCCAAAATAAATAAAACCAACCTGTAATTCCCAGTAACCCCTGTAACCTCTAGTTGCCCCCTTTAACAAGCTGTTACCCCCTGGAATCCCTCATAACCCGTTTTAACCTCCTGCAATCCCTTGTAACCCTCTGTAACCCCTTTTAACCCCCTATAGTTCCCTGTAACCCCTTATAGCCCTTGTTAATAAAACAGAAGAGTCAGACTGGTTTATCAACTGCAGAACAAAATAAAAAAGACATTTTACCTTTAAGGGTAATAAATGTTGATCTTAATGCTCAACTGAATAAGTGACTGGCTGACCAAGTCACCATCTAACTGAGCAACTGAATTACTGACTGACTGACAGGCAGAACAACTGAGTAACTGACTGGCTATGTGACTGGCAGGCTGACAAATCAACTTAGTAACTAACTAACTGACTGACTGAGTGAGCAACTGACTTACATGTACCAACTAACTGACTGACTGACTGACAAACTGAATAACCGACCATCTCACTGACTGACTCAGGACTAACTGAGCAACTGACTGACTTACTTCAAGCAACAAGCTAAGTGACTTTCGTACTGACCAACTGACTGATTGACTGACTGATCAACTGATTAATTTGCTTTGTTTACTTCTAACTAATCAACTAACCATTTTGACTGACTGACTGAGCAACTTAATTACTGGCTGACTGTGTACTTGTAACTGACTGACTGACTGGCTGATGGAATGACTGATTATATAACTGACTGAATGACTGACGGAATGAGCAACGTACAGCACCAAGACACTGACAGAGTGAGCAACTGACTTACTGACTGACTGTGCAATTGGGTACCTGACTGGCTGACAGAATGACTGACTGACTGTTCAGTTGGGCATCTGAAGAGCTGTCAGAGTGACTGATTAAGCAACTGACAGACTGACTGACTGTGCAGTTGGGTACCTGACTGGCTGAGAGAATGACTGATTGACTGACTGTGCAGTTGGGTACCTGACTGGCTAACAGAATTACTGATTGAGCAACTAACTGACTGACTGTACAGTTGGGTACCTGACTGGCTGAAAGAATGACTGATTGAACAACTGACCGACTGACTGAATGACTGTGCAGTTAGGTACCTGACTGGCTGACAGAATGACTGATTGAGCAACTGGCTGACTGACTGTGCAGTTGGGTACTTGACTGGCTGAAAGAATGACTGATTGAGCAACTGATTGACTGACTTACTGACTATGCAATTGGGTACCTGGCCAGCTGAGAGAATGACTGATTGAGCAACTGACCTACTGACTGACTGACTGACTCTGCAATTGGGTATCTTACTGACTGACTGACTGTGCAGTTGGGTACCTGACTAGCTAACAGATTAGCTGGTTGAGCAACTGACTGACTAACTAACTGTGCAGTTGGGTATCTGACCAGCTGACTGATTGACTGATTGAGCAACTGACTGACTGACTGACTGTGCAGTTGGGTACCTGACTGGCTGACAGAATGACTGATTGAGCAACTGAGTGGTTGATTGACTGTACAATTGGGTACCTGGCCTGCTGACCTGTAGAATGACTGATCAAGCAAGTGACTGAATGACTGACTGTGCAGTTGGGTACCTGACTGGCTGACAGAATGACTGATTGAGTAACTGACTGACTGAT
The DNA here is from genome assembly GCA_038088405.1 of Porites divaricata. NCBI lineage: Eukaryota > Metazoa > Cnidaria > Anthozoa > Scleractinia > Poritidae > Porites > Porites divaricata. The sequence continues at coordinate 11,869,019 of JBBMOI010000010.1, read as the reverse complement.
TGACGGTGCAATTGGGTACCTGTCTGGCTGACAAAATGACTGATTGAGTAATTGACTGAATGTCTGACAAAATTGAGTGACTTACCAAATGACTGACTGACTTAGGGACTGACTGGGGTCCGCAAAGCAGGGGTCAATTTAGTGAAACTTTCACACTGTAATTTACAAGACTTTAGTGTATCCATTGTTTTAGAGTCTATGTTAATCATGCTCTGAATATGATCGAACTTCCTTACTCCATTCCAATAAGACTCAATGAGCTTCAATCTTCTTACAGAGTTTTACGATGACAAGTATTAAACCAAAAGAAAGTTATACATAATCAAATCAAATAATAAATGTAAAACAAAGAAATGTACTCAGGGAAAAACCTAAAAAAATTACCTAAAGCAATTTAAAAAAAACGCAAACACACACACACATGAAAGTAAAGATAATATGACTGAACTGTGAAGGACATTATACATAAAATATGGCGACGGTATACAAGTGATCCTCGAATAATGGTCACAAGCGCTACACAAAAGGGTAGGATAAGTGACCTGAATAAAGTCCATGAAACTGCTGAGTCCTAAATCAGTGGAAACAGTCTGAAACAATAGCTACACATGTAAAAGTATATTTGTAAAAGTTCTATAAAATTGATACCAGAAGTGTTATTTGCTAGAACAGTCAAGGGGTTGATGTTTATAAATATTATAATCGTATGTGGTAAATATTATTATTCCAACATGGTTACCCTCACTGGTATTCATGAAAATGTGATGCTGTCAAACCTTATTAATATCGGAACTATGAGGGCCATAGAAAGTGTCCTTATATTTACAGGTTGTCTGTTGTCTGAGGATGAATTTAGAGAAAGTTTAAAGGCTTTCTTTCCACAGGGACAAAGTAAACTGTCAGCAATAATAAGCTTTCAAACTATTAGCTGTTGTCTGTAAACTAAGCAAGGTTTGAATGTGATGGGAAATTGGTCTGTTCTGATAATCACTGCAAACTTCATTGAATATTTTAAACTTTTGTTTCCAGATCAGATGGCAGAGAAAGATCGACTGAACAAGGACTTTCACAAGCAAAGAGCCTCTGTTATCTTCAGTACTGTATGTGCTCTATTTTTTGCTTTGTAATCCAGCTCTTGAGTGAGCCAGATAAACAGGATTGTTGGCCAGGTGATTTTAAAGTTTGATTAAGCTAATCCAGGGAAAGCTCAGTTGCATTGTACTTAATTCTTTCATTTCACAGTTATCACCATAAGTGTACCACTTTTGGGAGTAAAAGTTTATCAATCTTACTTTTTCAAATAAAACAACAACAACAACAATAAAAACTAAAAAAAAGTGCAAAATAAAATGCAAAATAAAAGAGCAAAATTCCGAATAAAATTAAATCAAGTACAGTTGTACAGCTTGGTCAAAATTATTATGGTGAAAATAGAAATTTAACCCAGGATCATCTAATTGAGTGTAGTTCTGAACAGCTACAGCTGTTGGTGATTCAGTGACTGGCACGTATAAAAGAAATCAAAAGGGTCGAACAAATATTTTATTAGTGACTTCTGAATAAATAATTATGGTACTTCAAGACCAAGCAAACAAAATCTTTATTTCTAAGGGATGCATTCTGCACTTCTGTTAAACTTTGTATGAATTAGACATTTTGCATTAAATATTGCTTGCAAACATAAGTTTTGTCTGGAGGAAATCATAATAAAAAGACAGCTCAAACTCATTGAAATCTGTTTGGTTTCAGGAACAATGATAGTTTCATTGATTGCTAAAATTCCAAGAGACATGCACTTGTCAGTGAAGTACTCATTTATCAGAAAACTAATGCAAAAACCGTGGACTGAGTTTAAAGGCCCATGTTCACCCAAACGGCGGAGAGTTGCGTGATCATACTAAAAATGACTGCGAGGGAGATAAGCTTTTTTCATGCTTGACCGAAGCTTAACACAGACAGTATCAAAGAGGCCAGTAAGGTCAGTAAGACTTTAATTCTTTTCCAAATGGAGGAAGATATATCGCCGGCTTCGTTAAATGTCACCGGAGAAAGCAGTTGAAAATTTAAACTGGTAGTGAATTGGTCAGTATAAAACATGGACTGCGGACTGCGGACTGTGGACTGCGGACTGCGGACTGCAGACTACGGACTGCGGACTACGGACTGCGGACTACGGACTGCGGACTACGGACTGCGGTCTGGGTATAAAACACGGACTAGGTATAAAACGCGGACTGGAAAATACGGACTGGGTATAAAACACGGACTAGGCATAAAATGCGGACTGCAGGCTGCGGACTGGGTATAAGATAGAAATTCTTGGTGGAGGTTCTCTGAATCAAGAGCCTGACAAAAATGCTATTTTCTAAACCCACTTTAGACATGGCCATAGTCTCTAACAATCATGAAAGGGGTCAGGACTGGGGGGGGGGGGGGGGGGGGTACTCTCTAATATCAGCCGTATACGTATTTGCCGCCCCAAAGGGTATGGTTTATGAGCCATTTTGATGGTCTGAAAACACTTTGCCCATTTTGGTTTGGAATCGGGTATGGTTTTCAAGGAACCTACGGGAGCGTACATGTACGAATGTATTTGTCGTTTTCAGTTCTAAATGAATAAGAACGAAATAGAAGTATGCGAATTTGAAATGCATTTGAAGAATATTTTGTTAGCGCTCAAAAGATAATGATCTACTGTTGTGCTCTAATCTATGATATATAACGATGACATACTAGTTTCTGCCTAATCAGGCATAGGCTGTTCCAGGCTCCGACATAGTTGGCTCCGCTGAATTGAGAAAGCGCCAAAATAAAACGGGAGGAAACTGGGTAGTCTCCTCTTTATCTGAGAGCCTGGAACAGGCTAAATTAGGCCAGGCCTGTAAATGGGTATGGATTTTAAGAGATCAGGTCTGAAAACGGGTGTGGAAAATGATACTTTTATTCTGAAATACGGTAAGGATTTAGAGAACCAGGGGGCACAACCCCACCCAAAAATTCCTAGGAGTACCCCCTTCCAGGGGTCAGGAGGAGGGTTTATATCATGTCGCATAGAATATCACGTAGAATATCACGTTGGCTTGGATGTTTCATTTCGGTCATTATTCACATCAGGTGAGTAATCCCTCCCCCCTAAATACTGCTTTTTTACTTCACTGAATGCCCCTATATTGACCTTCTCGTCTGAGTTCTTCATTTCCTCATATTCCCAAGGCTTTATTTGAAACGGAATAGAGGCATCTTTAAGAATTTTACTCTGACTCGGCTAACACCAATACTATTCCTTTTATTCGGTGCTTCTCTGATTGGTTCTCTTCCAACTCCTTCTTTTGATAAAATTCAGAGTTTAATTTCAGTTGCCTTGAGTAGCAGCATAACCTTCCTTGTCTGTACAGTTTGCTTCCTTCTCCGCATGAGGAGAATATAGACAGTGTGACCGGCTTACGGAATGTTTTTGTGTGAGGCAAGGAGCTGGAACTACTGTTTTATGCAAGCCCGCTTTCCTTTTCTCTCAGTTTTACCTTTCTTTTGCTGTTTTTATATACATAGTTCGTAGTTCGCCTTTTATACCTAGTCCGTGTTTTATACTCAGTCCGTAGTCCGCATTTTATACCTAGTCCGTGTTTTATACTCAGTCCGTAGTCTGCATTAATTTTTATACCTAGTCCGTGTTTTATACCCAGTCCGCAGTCCGTGGTCCGCAGTCCGCAGTCCGTGTTTTATACTGACTGGTCTGCAAATGTCATACATACATACATACATACATACAATTATTTTTGATGAGGCAGGTCAGAGTCTGGCAACCCAAAGGGCTGGTGTGGACCTGCCATAAAATATATACCTAAAACTAAAATCTAAAATTATCAGAAATGCATCCTTAGGATTCAAGAACTACTACAAGATAATCTAAGATGACTTAAAATTTACATTTCTATTAAAATTAAGTATAAAAAAGAGTGTTTTAAAAATATAAAAATGCACTATCCTTAGATTTAATAAGGCACGCCTCTTTCTCGAACTGTATTTGGTCCAATGTTTTTGAGGCTAGTTTAAGTTTTTCTTTAAAAAGCTGAAGAGAAGTAACGTTTCTTATGAATTTTGGGATGGAATTCCACACTATAGGACCTCTATACCTTATGCTATTTCTTCCTAGTTCACTATGATAACGTACTAGCGAAAAGTCGTTCGAGCGCCTTAATTTGTAACTAGTCTCATTTGAGCGAGTTCCAAGTAGGGCCGTAAGCTGAACCGGTAGAATATCATTATGCACCTGATACATTATCGATGCGAGCCTCTGCTTGTAGATGTAACTCAGTGGCTTCCATTTAGCCCTTTTAAGGGCGTCACAATCAGGAGTCCCACTGGGGAGTTTATGGATTATACACCGAACGCAAAACATTTTGATGACTATGCACCCGTCCCTAACTAACCCGTCTTAATCCAAGCAATTCTGCCTAATTTAAAGTTCTTAACTAAGCAACTGCTATGTAGTTTCGTTAGTCTTGTTTCGTTTAGTTGTCTTGTTACATCTTACCTGTACTTTAATCAAAACTCTTCATGCGGTGCACGATCAGTCCTTTGATCTCATTGACTGGGGTTTGTACACAGACGCTTTTTGTTCAAAATAAAGTACTTTCTTTTTATCACAGGTACATAATCCAGAAGAAACGGAAATAACAAGCCGCGTTCTTGCAGAATCCTTGCGAATTTGATTTGAAGTTGAACAAGGGTTGTGCCTAAATCATACCGTCCAAAAGGACAGCCGAGAAGTACTAGGAACAGGTTTCCGATTCGGGCCGACTTCGGAAATTCTCGAAAACATCCAATATGGCGGCTCAAGCGTGGTGAAAACTGACAGCCAAAGGAGCCGTTTTATCCCCAGAGAAGCGTGATTTAGGGTATGGTTGACGAGGTTTGCGTTTATTGTGACTTTTGAAGAGTTCTTGGTCTTGTATAGTAAGCAATCCATTTATAAATGTCTTATCAGTTAGTCTTGTCCCGCTGGCCGGTATTACCGAAGAAAATAATACCGTCCAACGGGACATCCTAAGTTATAGCAACATTTGTAAGGAGGTATATCATATCTGGGTTTTTTATTGTTAAACGGTGTTGTAGAACTGGATTTCTGTAGGTTTCTACAAGCTTAGGATACTCTATAGGAATATTTTTTTTTTATTTTTGTCCTTTTGGCTTGTATTATCTAAGGAAATAGTACCGCCTAGCAGGACATCCTTAACTATGTCAGCAGTTGGTTGGATGTATTTATCATTTATTTACCAATTTAAGTCTTCACTGTCAACAGAGTATTGCAGACTGCTTTAAATAATAAAAATTACAACAATGAATACAACAATAACATAAAATTACTAATCAATATGGAAGATTACACAGGGATTGCCTAAATGAACATGGCGAAGTAGATGCTATAATTTCTGGTGGGAGATTGTTCCACTGTGCAATTGTCCTAGGGTAAAAAGAGTATTACTACATGGCATGCAGGTTGTTATTGTTACATTGTAATACATACCGGTACCTTGCTCTCTGAAGGCTTTTTTCTAACAGCTGGGGACAGCTGAACAAAGATAGTTTTATTCATTCCTTGTTGTTGTAATCACTTAAGAATGTTCACCCAAGGTGGCACTCTATAGGGAGTACTCAAAACTGACAGCCAAAGGAGCCATTTTATTGCCAGGGAAGCATGGTTTTACATCATGCTTCGTGATGTTTGAGATTCTCATGTTCTTTAAAAAATTTTGGGTTTTGTTTCTTGGCCGGTCAGTATAACTCAGAAAAACAAAAGGTTGGTATGGTTGGCTGTAGGAACGAAATTAAGGTTAAAAAAACTGCCTCTCTCTGGCTGGCACTATCAAAACAAATCATACCCTGTAGTTGAAATAGGTTGTGACGGCAGTATAATTATATCATTTTTTAAAATTCTTTTTAAATTTTATTTTGAAAGATTGTTTAAATTGTTTTTTAAAAAGGTTCATTACAATGTCCCTTATCTATTTACTGTTTGATCTCTTTTGTGACAACAACAACACCTATTCTCAACACCCCCCCCCCCCCCCCCTTCCCGCCCACCCCTCTTTTCTCTCCAGACTGAAATTGTGGTTCAATTTTATCCTTGGTCTAAATGTTATTTTCTTTTGTCTTCAACTTATTATCATACATTACCATACCCAAAAACTTACCTACCTCGGCAGTATGGGAAATTGCCTGTCAAGGAAAGCAGAGATGCCAACCTCAGTTGTAGATTCTGGAGACTCTCTGTTTTTCTCTTCCCCCTCCCCCGCCTGTCAACAGCCCCACTACCCCCACTACCCCAGCCTTACCCCACCCTGCCCCCAAATTGACCCAGCCGCCTAAGGGAATTGTGTGAAGTCTTATATGAGGTACATGCTATCAAAATTCGCTTTCATTCTTTCCCAGAAACTAAAAATGACTAAAAAAGATTGAATTTTGAAAAAAAAAAGGACAAAAAGTCCATTTTATCCAGGAGATTCGGTGACCTGGAGAGCGGGAGATCAGAGTGGCCATATCCGGGAGAGTTGGTATATATGAGAAAGGTATAAAGAAGAGTGAATGTATCCTCTGAGATATGGATTCTGGGATTATTTTTGTCCCTAGATTTTTTATTTTTTAATCAACCTTCATTTAATCTGTCAGAGTATGTGCTATACTTTTCTGAAACTATGGCTCGAATTTGTCTCGAGCATTCTGTTATTTGTCTTGACGGAACCTTTCCCTAGAAGCTGTTAGATCTGCCACTTTTTTCTTTTTTCTGATTCTGGTGCCCAGGAAGGGCGGGGGGGGGGGGGTGGGGTGGTTATGCAACAAATGCTTCTACAGGGAGGCTCCGCCCAGAGGTCCAACCCCTTACCCTTTTATCTACCATTTTTCACGAAAAAGGTAGCCCTTTCACATACCTTGTTAAGAACTTTGTATCTCTTTTAACTGTTGTAAATGGACTGTCTTCAAATAGCAATGAATCACAAAAACTGAACTTTTTCTCGACTTTATAAAGCCATAAAATTCATCTGTTAGCCCTTTGGGCTCTTTCACAAACCCAAATGACAGATTTCCCTACCCTTTTATATACTTCAACGAGTAAAATCCCCACCCTTTCACATACCAAAAGCCTGCAAAGGGTACCCCTTTTGGGCCTCCCCCTATAGGCCATTATAGGGAGTACCCCCACGGTGATGGGGAAGCTAGGCTAAATAGATAGTACATTGCAACTGTCAACAAATTTCATAACAAGATATGCTTTGTTCTTCATTCATAGAGGAAATTACAGAAACTCATCAGTGACAAGTTCTTTTCAAAATTTCTTTATTACAGAATGTACCACAGCAATTAAACTCAACTGATCACCTTTGCAATGAAGATTATTGAATGGAAAGTGATTCATTATGCAATTCCATCAAATTAAATATGAAATTTTAAGTATTATCAATCAAAACAACTTTCATACATAACTGTTGCTGATTAGTTTGCAGAGTACCTCAGCAGAGGGATAATGCCCAACTGTAAACAGGTATTAAAAGTTCAGACACTGTTGATGAAAAGAAGTTAGTGTCATTGCATTCTACCCCCTTAGAACTATAAGTCTAATTTGACTCTAAGACCTTGGATATATAGAGGATATTCCACGGTGGCGCAAAGATATGAATTTTATTTTCGAGTGGCAAAAATTTTTACGAACAAGCGCAGCGAGTGAGTAAAATATTGTTTTGCCACTCGAAAATAAAATTCATATCTTCAAGCCTCCGTGTAATGTTCTTTTTATTGTATAGACAAAAAGACATCGATAAGGTAATAGAGGGAAATGACCGAAATTACGTCATCGATAAACTCGCGTGTGAGATTATGGAAAATAAACCACTCAGGTCCCGGATGTAGTTTTTATAAATTTTACGAGTGGTATATTTTCCAGTAAAACACTCGTGTCTATATAATAATAACTAATTACACTCTTTTGTCTCTACTCTTTTCTCTTTTCAGGATTTTTGAAACACAATCAAGCAACAGCTATTGCAAACGTTTTTGTAATAAACTTAAAGTACCAGGGCAGATCCAGGATTTTTGAATGTTGGGTCAATGTCCCAAAGCATGCCGATTTAAGAAGGACAATGGCTGGTTGGCTTCAAAAGGTTGGAATTGCATCCCATGATTTTCATTTGTTTGTCCAAATATTATATTTTTGGCTGGGCTGTTCTCTAGAGGGGTGGCTAGCCACTCAATCCACCCCTCCTGGATCCAAACACTTACACAATACTGCCAATTATTATTGACAAGTGGAGAAAATAAAGCTTGAAAGCACCTCCAAACGCATTGTGCTCCTTAATAATGTAATAACACAAGAAATCTAAAGAGGACTTAATTTTTTATTTCAGGTAATTTTCCATTTGTTTTAACGTCATTAGCATACATTACCATACCCCAAAACAAGAGAGAAACAAAAATTACCTGAGATAAAAAATTAACTTTCAACACACTATCAAAAGAGATAAACCAAGAAAAATTAAACACAAGCTTGCTGAGCTAATTGGGTGGTACTATTTTCTTAGCTTCACCATTCAAAGGGACAATACAATTTTCAAGAATAAAAATCACTCCTATACAGTTATCCTTGGATTTGAAATGTCAAACCAGAAAAAGTGTTTTGCACTTCCCCATACCTGAGTACTCCCTATAGAGTGCCCCCTTGGGTGGACATTCTTAGGTGATTACAACAACAAGGAATGAATAAAACTATCTTTGTTCAGCTGTCCCCAGCTGGTAGAAAAAGGCCTTCAGAGAGCAAGGTATGTATTACAATGTAACAATAACAAGCCGCATGCCATGTAGTAATACATCCAACCAACTGCTGACATAGTTAAGGATGTCCTGCTAGGCGACCTGTTAGGCGGTACTATTTCCTTTGATAATACATTAGCCAAAAGGACAAGGCATTTTTTTTATGAAAAAAAAAAACCTTCCTGTTTGGTTACCCTGGCCTTTTAGAAACCTCAGGAATCACTGCTTAACAATAAAAAACCCAGATATGATATACCTTCTAACAAATGTTGCTAAAACTCAGGATGTCCGGCTGGACGGTACTATTTTCTTCGGTAATACCGGCCAAAAGGACAGGGCCACTTTTATGAATAAAAATATTCCTATATAGTATCCTAAGCTTGTAGAAACCTACAGAAATCCAGTTCTACAACACCGTTTAACAATAAAAAACCCAGATATGATATACCTCCTTACAAATGTTGCTATAACTTAGGATGTCCCGTTGGACGGTATTATTTTCTTCGGTAATACCGGCCAGCGGGACAAGACTAACTGATAAGACATTTATAAAACTGTGAAAGGTTTGAACCCAGGAGTCATTTCAAAAGTAGGTTGAGTTTGATCGTCCGGGTTAACGTAGTCCTGAATAGGACTGTTGTCGTTGACAGTGACTGACGTTTCGACAACCTGTGCAGTAGTCATCTTCAGGGTCAAAGTGAGTTGTATCACGTCAGTAGATGGTATTATATACTCTGGTTATTGATCTGATTGGTCAATAAAGTCAAGATGTTATTGGTTGTCTGTCAGTGAAGCCGCGATGTCATTGGCTATGAAGACTCGTAATCAGTAATTGGCGCGTTTCGATCCGTCTATTGTCACAGTTAAGCAGTCGTCTATTGTTAGTCAAATTGTCAGTTCTCCAGTCGATCTCTCGTAGTTAGTTTCGCTTCATCCCGTCAATAAGTCGTTTGTACGGCGCTGGTAACTGTTGGCTACGATTCAGTGGCGTCTGTTCTAAGTTACAATCACATTGCTGAGCATCATTTACAGACGAAACATCAAATTGACTGGGACTCTGCGACATGTATAACGTATTCTACAGACTACCATCAACGTCTTACTTTGGAAAGCTGGTTCACTAACTTAGAACAGACGCCACTGAATCGTAGCCAACAGTTACCAGCGCCGTACAAACGACTTATTGACGGGATGAAGCGAAACTAACTACGAGAGATCGACTGGAGAACTGACAATTTGACTAACAATAGACGACTGCTTAACTGTGACAATAGACGGATCGAAACGCGCCAATTACTGATTACGAGTCTTCATAGCCAATGACATCGCGGCTTCACTGACAGACGACCAATAACATCTTGACTTTATTGACCAATCAGATCAATAACCAGAGTATATAATACCATCTACTGACGTGATACAACTCACTTTGACCCTGAAGATGACTACCGCACAGGTTGTCGAAACGTCAGTCACTGTCAACGACAACAGTCCTATTCAGGACTACGTTAACCCGGACGATCAAACTCAACCTACTTTTGAAGACATTTATAAATGGATTGCTTACTATACAAGACCAAGAACTCTTCAAAAGTCACAATAAACGCAAACCTCGTCAACAATACCCTAAATCACGCTTCTCTGGGGATAAAACGGCTCCTTTGGCTGTCAGTTTTCACCACGCTTGAGCCGCCACATTGGATGTTTTCGAGAATTTCCGAAGTCGGCCCGAATCGGAAACTCGTTCCTAGTACTTCTCGGCTGTCCTTTTGGACGGTATGATTTAGGCACAACCTTGAACAAGGGCGCCATCGGCGCCATCTTGGTCTCCCCTGGTTCCAGGCTCCACTCGGTGAAAACATGGAGAGATACCCCGCGGGGGAGGGGAAAGGGGAGGGGTGAGATGAGTGAGGAGTTGCCATGAAAAAGCGAACAGTATCACAGAAGTGTAAAAGCCTCCTTTACAGTCGATTTACCGGAGTTAAAATTTTTTTCTTATCCCATGTATCAAAAAATTAAACTGTTGTGTTGCTACACACCCAAGCCTAGACGGTTTTAAGATCTATGGAGAGCCGGCATACATTTTAACGTATTTACCCGGCGTATTCGAATTCAGGTAGGTTTCATGTTGAAAACTGCGAAAGCCTTCATCACAGGTAACCCAGGCTCACTGTTTGTGTCACGTACGGGTTTCATAACATATCGGGCAAAGTTTAGGTCTGGAAATTTGCTAGTGAGAAAATGGAAATAAAAATCGATGAAACGTACCATGTGGCTAGTTGTTGTTGTCCTTAATATGCACACGAAGGTTCGAGAAAAATAGTCTGCTTCATCTTTCCTACATAGTATAGTGGGGAATGGGTGGCTGAAGAATTCTTAGCGCCTGGACAATGTAGCCGAAAATCTTTAAAGGATCCAAGCTCATCAATTAACATCTGTTCTAGACCGTTCTACTGCCGGGGCCGCTATATTAAAACGTTGACTTATGCTTCAACGTCGATCCAAAAATACCTTCAAAACAGTGGGAGTTGAATTAACTAGGCACGACGTCAGAGGGAGAGCGTGAAGATCTTTGATATGATAGCGTCATGGCGTCATTGAGGTTCACAGTACAAGGCGGAATCAAGAGCCATAATAGGACTATGGCTCTTTGCAGAATTTAGAACAATAGTTGTTTGCCTACAAAAACAGCCATAATTAAAGTTACCCACTGCCATGAATTCTGGTGAAAAGTCATGAAAACAGGCCTAAAATGGTTAAAAATGAGTAAGGTAGTCATTGCCTGGAAAATATGGACGAAGGGCCAACATTGAGGTCAAAATACATTAAACTGGACAAAGTGCGCAACTCAAACAAGACTTTGTCATCTATCAAAAACTCTTATTAGACGGCATTAAAGAACTATGTTATCGCGGGGATGCAACAAAATGAAACATCCCCTTAATTGGCATAATTTAAATCAAACTGGGTAAGAGAAAACTAGATTAAAACTAAAATCTCTGGGGGGGGGGGGGGGTACTCCCTTATATAAGCTATTGTTGGTTTTCACATGACCTCACTAAAATTCAAACTAAAAAACTATCGATCCTATCGAGATTTTACTTTCACGATGCATTAGAGCAGCTGAAAACTAATTTTCATACAAATTTTCGCTTCAAAAGGGTTCTTGGTTTTGTGATAGAGTACGCTTGAATTTCTAAGCTTTTGCGTGACGGGACATTTACATGACGGCCAAGAGGGCTGTCATGTAGGTTAAAACAATGACTTATTTCAGGAACTTTTGCTATCTAAACAGTTCATGTATTAGAAAAAGTATTACTTTAACGTTCATGAGTTTCTCGAAGAATAAATTCACGCTTTTGTAGCAAAACTTGGTAACAGATGTTTCTGTTGGCTTCCGTCCGCCATGTTGGAGCTCATCCAGGTGAGCACCAGCATGGCGTCTCCATACAAATCTCTATAAGTTTGGGTAAAACATTTCTTCGGATATCTCGCATACGAAATATTCCTCTGACCTGAATCTTGGCGAGGGTCTTTGCATATGTACCTCCTTTCATTTCCCAGATTCTGGACTTTATCTATTGAACGGTTTTGATTTTATTTTGATCTAGTTTTGAATCGCGTGACACTGAAAACCAGCAATATGGATATGTGCCGCCCCATCGGGTATAGGGTTTTTGCGCCGTTTTGGTTTGAAAACGGGTATACACTTTTGCCAATTTTGGTCTGGAATCAGGTATGGTTTTTGAGGGAGCTAAGGAAGTGCATGAACGTATTTATCGTTTCAATTCCAAATGAGCAAGAAAGAAAGAGAAATATGCGAATTCCACGTGGATGTGAAGAATTTTTTTGTTTGCGCTCTAATCTAAGAGTTATTTCTGCTTAAAAGCCAGGCCTCGGTTGTTCAAACGTTGGATAGCGATATCCACCGGATAAATCGCTATCCAGCCGATAAGTATTACGGAAACCAATTGCGTTACCCACTGGATAGATTTTTATCAGATGGATATAGTGCTATCCAACTTTTAAACAACCGAAGCCAGGTCTGAAAATGGCCGTATATGGATTTTAAAGGTCAGGTCCCGGTTGTTCAGACGTTGGATAGCGCTATCCACCGGATAAATCACTATCCAGCGGATAGCGCAATTGCGTTCCGTAATACTTATCCGCTGGATAGTGATTTATCCGGTGGATAACGCTATCCAACGTTTGAACAACCGGGGTCTGGTCTGAAAACGGGTGTGGAAAACAACATTTTTGGGTGAAATAGAGTCAGGATTCGGAGAATCGAGCAGCACACCCCCACCAAGAATACCTGGGAGTACCCCCCCCCCCAGTTTTTCTTTTTGTTAGTTCAATAACCACTCAGCAGTTCAATAAGTACACAACAGATCAATAACCATACCAAAAAGAAAAACTACCCCCCCCCCCCCCCCACCAGGGGCTAAAATTTTACGCTTTGGTGTGAATGGGGCTATAGTCTAGAAATGCTTCTTCGATCAATTTAGGGCTGACCAACACTTCTAAATTGCAATTCGATCTGGAACGCACGGACACGTTTAAACGAGTTCATATGAACTCTTAAGTGCTTCGTGGGTGAAAAAGTTCCCCAAAAAAAAAGAAAGAAGAAAAAAGCCATCCGCCCAAGCAATTTATTTCTGCATTTTCTTATACATCTTTTTAACGGGCTAGAAGAGTTGACTTGGCTTTTTTAGGCAGTCGAGGACAGTGAAGGCATAAAAAAAGAAAAGAAAAAGAAAAAAAGTAGTGAAAAGTACAACTCTTACTCTAGCGTGTGTTTACCAGGCTTTCGGATAACAGGACGTCGCGAAGATAAAATAAGCCAAGCGAAAATAAGACGCGCGCGATTTGAGAAAGGGGGCGGTTGCAGGAAAAAAGATAGGAGATAGAGAGAGGTCAATAGCCCTCTCTCTCCCCAGCCTCCGAGTGTTTGCCGAATCACTTTTCATGACTGCACGACTACACTAGTAACTTGGAGCCTGGAACAGGCTATGCAGGAAGAAATTTAAAACAATCACATCTTGTTTAATTCCCTCAAGCCCTGGAGCCAGTAAATTTTGTAAATCTAAATAGGTTTGCTTACAGTATCAATTATATTGCGTTCGTTGTTATACTAAAAGAAATCAAAACCCTACCACACCCTCCTCGACCCTCGATTTAGCGGCCAGTGTTCTCTTCCCCGAGGGTGGCCCAAAGCGGTTCGACCACACGCTTCTTTCTATTTGGTACAAACTACACATGTCAGTTCTTTCCCTTGAACATAAGCAACGCACGTTATACCGTGACCGCAATCAACTTGCACTGGGTATAACAATGCTCCATTTGTGTCACGATGGCCACCCGGGACGGCCTCAGCATTCACATCAATGCACACAAATTCGCTGGTATGCTTGTGGGCATAGTGAGAAGTCATCAAGTACCCATGGTACTCTTTGGTCCATCCCGAGGGACACTTGTTGGTTGCAGGGATCATCATTTGGGAACCACGTGACCTGACGTAACACACGGCGCAAGGAGCATCCTGGTTATTAAGATTTTTGCTAAAGCCTGGGAAATTGCCTGACTGATACTCTGTGCCGTATATCGCTCCGGTTCCTTGCCAGCCTTGGATATACTTGTCATAAACAGGGTTGTCGGGAAGACAAACAAAATTAGAGCCTCCACCGGGGTGATTATAATAACCGCTGCCCATCACACCTGTCAAAACACGGGCAAAATGGCATTTAAAAGCGTGTCTGTCGTAAAAGGTATTACATTTGACTATCCCGTTAAATTATGGTCATCCCCGGATCGGAATGAAGCAGTTAGTATGAACAACTTGAATTACCAGGATCCCAGGGTGGGAGGGGGGGAGGAGGGGGGATAATCCGGATTTCAAGTGAGGAGGATAAAATTTTGGATTCCGGGATATTTTTGGGTAGGAAAATCTGGCAAGTATTTTTTCGGGTGGTTTGATTTAATTAGGGATTTTTTGGGTATTCAAAACAATCTAACATTCCATGTAAAGACAAACATTCAACTTCTAATTTTTTTAAATTTTAGTTTTATATCATTTGATGCTTTCTAGGCTGGAAAAATCGGCATGGGATTTTTTGGGGGCTAGTTTCTAGTCCAGGGATTTTTTTGGGCTTAGTTGGAGTACCCCCTTGGGACCAGGATAAGCCATTGCACAAAAAAATAGATTTTCATCAAAAAATAAATTTGCTTGGGGCAAATATCATGCAAACAAAACCAACTAGGAAAACAAATCAGAGGCAAAGATGGCAAATACTGTATTTGTTCCTAATTTGCAAGGAAGGAAGGTCTGTGACACGAATACATGGAAGGCAGAAACCTAATACCCGGAGCTAGCAACTTTTCACGGCGACTTTTTACCAACCCGTTTATTTCAAGAACGATTTTGGTGCAAATCGAGCAAATCTAATCAGTCCCACAAACCGGTAAGCAAAACCTACAGAACTAGAAATTGCATTTTTGGCCTTTTTAGTACGTTTAGCTTTCCTCGTGAACTGAGCTTCTTTTCACGGGAATAAGTGCTCTAAAATGTATCTCAAAATAAACCAGTCCGTAAAAACGCCATTTCACAGGCCTTATATGGAAGTTGCTCGCGCTCCGGATTATGGGCGAGGCTCTTGCGCAAGGTGCACGTGAACACTTCAACCCCGTGTACTGTTATTGATTTAGCTACATAAATTTACATGTCTGTTTGTTTTCTATATATCCTTTTGAAAATATATATACTTGTAATCCGCGTACCAGTGTAAACAACTGAGGCATCTCCTGAGCAGTTAGTTCGTCCCCATCGGTTATACGTCACACCTGATAGCGCCTGTCCTTCAGCTCCTCTCTCTCCTTTAGGCCCAGAAGGGCCCACCGGCCCAGGAATCCCCGTTGGACCTTCGTTCCCTAAAAAGCGCGGGAAAAATACATTACACTGTGTTCACTGTGTTTCTAGGAAAAGAGCGTCTAAATAATCCGGGACGAACATTATTACGGCCATTAAAAAGTATTTTGGACAAGTTGTGGCTTGTGTTAACTTGAGACTAAACTTGTTACTATCAGTTCACATGAGAGCGTTATTGATGATTATCGATGTAGAAGCTAAAAATGACCACATATGCGCTTTCATACAAAACGGACGTACTACGTTTCGCACATAGTTTATCCTTTTCCAAGCGTTTCGAGAGTGAATTTGCATTTGCGAACTTTATTTATAACTAACTTCCGCGGACAGTAGGACCGGTTTAATCTATTCTCTTTTCCTTAAATAACTATTATTGTAAAATTTCGTTTTTGTCAACAGGGCGTTTCTGCTAGATCTCACTTTTCTGAATCAGGATATCCGATGTTAACAGTCCATAGTATTATATTAGCGACGTTTCGCGAGAAAACACTGCGCAAAAAGGCACATATTCGCCACCGAATTTGCCCGAATACGGATAGGCACACGTGGAGTGTACGATAATATCCTGAGGTATTCAAGCACGCATGACGCGATGTACACCTCGAGTATTCTACTTAGAATCCGGACTGTTTTTCCGAATTCAAATAGAATACCTTGGAATACTTAAAACATTCTAAACGGCATACGCCCGACTCCTTTTCTAAAAAGATCAATTTTGACCAGCTTCGAACAATGATGATCATTTGTCATTGGAACATCTTAGCAAGACAACAAATTTTCGAGTCCGAATGCGACGCGAACACGACAGTGACGAAAGGTTTACCAGACGCGAACACGCCCGAATACTAACGCACATCTCAAGTGTTCGCCGCGTTTGCGAACCCATGACTTTGCGGAACATTGGTATTCTGCAGTATTCAAACTGGAACAACTACGAACATTCTTCGCGTTCAAGAATATACGAGTAGAAATGCTTATCTCGTTCCTAAAATTCAGTTTGCATATTCTTGAACATGAACGTGTTTTGTGTATCATTGGATGTTTACGCTTTTGGGACGTTCATATGCTTTGGTCTTAAAGGATTCACCTTCACATGGGGTCTATACTTAGATGTATCTACCCCGGAGCACAGGAGTGTTCTTTTTGTCTAGCCTCTATAGCAGACGTTCTTAGGGCTTCGCCTCGCGCCCCTTGGGGAAGAAACGCATGACGAAGCCCTAGGAACGTCTCCGTGGACTACTTTTTGTCTCGTGCAGTTCAATGAAGGAAGACATTGTAACTATCAGCCAACAAAACTTTATTTAATAAAAATAAACAATTTAGTTAGTTATACAATGTACAGTATTAACTAATTGTAAAAAATGCCATTTAAAATTTTGTCCTGGTTTTTCATTTGCCAATGATTAAAAGTTTCCTCCTGGATAATTACAAAAAGAGATGACATTGTCTTTTTCACCAACCTCAAAAGGAACAAAACTTCTTAAAAACTATTCAAGAAAGCTCCAGTACTAAATAGTAATCATTGCTTAGTAAATCAGCTTTAGTTCATAAATACATGAACTTACTTAGGATAAACCTTTTCATTCCAACATTAAAAAAGTCACTGTTACTTCAAAAGTTTGTTCATATAGCAATAATATTGCTATTCAAATGAGAGCAATACTGCTGCAGTACAAATAATTCATTGTTTTTATTTATAAATTTAAGCTGAAATCCTAACCTCGAAAGAAATAAAGAGGAAGAAAAATTCATCAAGCAATACTATTCTCAGTATGTTACAGAATAAACTGATTAAAAAAAACCCTAAGAAGCCTGTCAGAATGAAAGAGTTAATCAGTTTCAGAGTCATCACTTCCAAAATGATGGCATCTTTTTCTCCTCCTGGGTGGTGATGCGACAGGAATTTCTGTCTGTACCTCCTCTTTCTCCTCCGGCCCTGAGTTGTGTTCAGATACATGCTCTTCCATCTCCTGAGAGAGGTCCCTCGATTCTTGACACATGTGGTCGCACTTCCTCTTCTCTTGACTGATCGATTCTTCTTTGGAGTCTTCTCATCAATTCATTGGCCCTAGGGGACCTCCAGCTTGGTGACCTAATAATCAACTTTCCCTCTGGCCCATCTTCCTGATCACTTACAAAGTCGTAGTTAAGTTCTTGCATTAGCTGCTTTTCTTGCCTCCTCACCACTTTAACTCGTGCACTGAAAATCTGAAGGAGATTTTTAAATTCACATTAAACCAGGCTACATGTATGTCCTGTACTAGGACTCGTTTTTATGAAGAAGTCTTAATTCCTTTAAAGTTGTGTGTTGCAGCAAAATGTTTTACCCACAAGTAAATGATTAATAAATTTATTGTGGACATTTTTTCTGCAATTAATTTGGCACTGTACAGATTTCTTATTAGTTGATGCTTTTACACATATAGTGGCTCACAAAATTATAAAAGTTCAAGTCAACATACCCTTTTCCTTCTTGAACGTACTTTGTTGTCTTGTTTTGTTTATTGTTGGTTTTCAGGAAGTGACTGTAGGTAAAGATTTCTTTTTGTTTTGTAGTACCTACATGTAACAATGACACCTGCAAATAAAAATGAAAAGAGTGTCATTTTAAGTATTATAATATCAAACCAGACCAGCTTCATCCATAGTTTCAGTCAGCTGAATGCATGTACATGTATGCATAGCTTTTTAAGGTTTTTGAGTATCTGCAAAGAACTCAAGGTTACCAGATACCTTAAGGGATGTCTTATGTACAAAGTGATGTAGTGCATTCTAGTTAACCTGTAGACACCTAAAACCCTATTTCAAATGAACGCTTAAGTGAACTGCTATCTAGACCAAGACTTTTTTAAAAATACTTGCACTGTCAATTTTTATGATTTTTTTCATGTGAACCGCAAATCACCTTTCCAAAGCTAAAATTCAAAGCAATTTTTGTTTTTCATTAATTTAATTGGTTCTATTCTTTCAGAAGTCAAAGCACTTAAAACTTGTTAGTGTCTTCCCATTTCGATTGTGATGAAAAGTTACTGAAAAATTTGTAAATAGGGCTAAAAAAATTTTGATTATACAAAAATTCCTTTCAACAACAAAGTTTTAAGAAACACAAAATTCCCCAAGACATGTTTGTTGCTTACTCTTCAAAGAAACATTCCTCAAAATCTTAGGTCAATTGAACAAATTCCCTTTGACTCTTAGCTGAAAAAGTATCTACTGAACCTGTATATTTGTATGATCATGCAACTTAAGAGAAAAAAATCGACAGTGCACTCTTTTAAAAGTGTTGGTTTATAAAGATAGCCAGTTCAATAAAGCTTTAAATTAGTGACAGGGTTCGTACCCGTTTTTGAATAAAAAATTCAAGGACTTTTCAAGGACTTTCAAGGACACATTTCCCATATTTCAAGGACTCTATTCAATTTAAAAAGAGCCTTAATTCTATGTCTTTTATTAGTTCTTCCACAACATAGGTAATTGTATATTGTGTTTGCTCCTTTTCCTTTGGAGTTCTACTTAAATTATAAAGTTAGCACCGAAATTCAAGGACATTCCAGCACAGACCGCAATTTTCAAGGACTTTCAAGGACTTTTAAGGACTTTCAAGGCGCGTGCGAACCCTGTCGTGATATACATGTAGGGTTTAAGGTATCTGCAGTTTAACCGGAAAGCCCTACCACACTTGCATGTGAGTAACCCGGGGGCCCATGCTGAAGGTATACGGTTACACATGTACATGTAGCTGAAGTAACACAGAATGGCAACAACACCATTGTGCATAATTTTGCACTAGTTAATTGAGGTGAGTTGCATGAAAGGTTGCCTAAAAACTTATTATCATTCATTCCAAAAATATTTCTCCATTTCAAATAGGAAAATCCCCACACTAATCCGTCACAACCAACAACTGTTGACCAAATTTGCAAGACGTTTGCCATTGTTATGAAAAATGAGTCACTTTTACAGATAACTGTTCAGAACAAGGGACTGAAGGCATGGTAGCTCAGCTGTTTTTGGTCGAGCTAAAGAAAAGCACCAAAGATTTCATCCATAGTAGAAAAATGTAACTACTGGCTAAAAACATAGCAACAACATTAAAAATACCATCTGATGGATGACAAATGCCATTTGAAGAATGTTTTTTATAATAATATTATATATATAAAGAAGATCACCGCAGTTAAATTTGCGAATAGAAAGCCAATTTAATGATCACTCCAAGTTGGCTTGCTACATGTAGCTCAATGTTAGAGTGCTGCAGCGGTATCACAGAGGTCAGGGGTTGAATCCCAGCGGGTCTGAAATTTTTTGAAGCTTTCATGAGTTGCATCTCAAACTGTGGTGATCTTCTTTGCATTTCATTTTCATTCATTCCACTTTTCCAGTATAAGAAATTTATATATTCATCATTTCAATAGTATTATGAAAATGGGAGCTTTTCATTGGTTGAGGTATAAAGCATGTTTTTAAGTTGGAAATATTTAGAATGAATAATAAAACAAATCTTTGAGGGTGTTATCTGCCTAGGCCTTCAGTCTAAGCAAGTCCCGCCTTGACAAAGCCAAATCCAATAACAATTGCAAATTATTGTACTCTTAACCACGTGCCAGTAAACAATACATACCATATTATTTTTCATGATGAGACTTATGCTTGACTGTCTTAATGGCATAACCCTTATTTTCATTGGCTATCTGCTCTTCCAGATGGTGTCGCACACACATGTTGTGTGGTGAGAGAGCACTAGGAACGTCAAACCAATTAACAGTTATTGAAAAAGGCTGAGAGTAAAACAATAATCAAGGATAAGAGTTACTATCTGTATAACTCTCTTTGAAAATTTAAGAATCTTTTTTGTAAGCAGTAAAAACACAACATAGCAGAAACATAAGGATTTAGGAATGATTATCTTCTGAAAACTGTAGGAAGCCACCTTAAGCTACATTATTTTAACAGTTCAACTATTTTTGGATAATCACAGCACAGGAAAAAAAAAAACAGTCATACCTTTCCTCAGCTTGTATTGTCTGTCCAATGACAAGCTATTATGAAGAAGATGCACATCTGCCTAAAGTGAACAAAGTGGGATTTTTTGTTTGTACAAAACCATACTCTACTAAAATTACAACTGCAACACTAATAATAGTATTATTGATGAAGTATCAAGCTACATATACAAAACTACAGTTATCATTCTAAGGGCCTCATGCTCTTAGCAACCAAAAAAAAAAAATGGGTATCCAGCTGACAAGAACTAAGACTTTTAGTCTGCCATCTCAGCTAGAGACCTAGTAGCTTACAGCATTCCAATTCCATTAATCTTGGATTGTATTTCACTTCTAATCTGATAAAGGAGTCAACTTTCACGCAGTCATGTTATCATCCTATCATGTGAAAAGGAAATTTTAGAATGAAATCCAAAAAAGTCTACATGGCTGGAGCAAAATTAAAAATAGTTAAGACAAAGCA
Source organism: Porites divaricata (assembly GCA_038088405.1). Lineage (NCBI taxonomy): Eukaryota > Metazoa > Cnidaria > Anthozoa > Scleractinia > Poritidae > Porites > Porites divaricata. The sequence continues at coordinate 11,847,826 of JBBMOI010000010.1, read as the reverse complement.
CTCGCCCAGAGCTACAAGTAGTCCCATTTTAGTCCCATCTTGCCCGCTTGGTCAGCCAATTAGAATGCAGGGTATGCTTCATTTTGCCCATTCAAGGTAGCAGCCATAATTTTATAATAAAAACTGATATCAAGCAACTGGATTTTTTTTGCCTTTAGAATGGAAGTAGTATTTCAAGATTTGCATTTGCAGAACTAGACTTGATTGACTAAGCATACAGCACAGTAACTTGTGACTAAAATTAAGTTCCATGACCCTGCTTGCTTTGAGAGAACTTTCTGCTGTCCACTGAAAAGTAGCCTGCGTTGCAGTCGAGCCATGCACTCATCTAAACCATTTGTATAGTCCGTTAGCGAATTAGTGCACAAAAACTCGTTCTAGTATCCAGCAGAGACGCAAAGATATATGTGAACATTTCTGATAGGCGAGTTTCTTTCTGGTTTCTTATGCGCTTCACGATTGGCCTACATGTGGGTGACGGCTGGGTGCAGTGACAAGTCAAAAATTCACAGAAGGGAGTTGGCAAGGATCGTTTGGAGTAAACAATGAAAGAGCAGTTCGAACTTTAAAGCCTTCTTCTGAAGAACAAAAATGCTTTGAGAGAATTCCTTCAAGGCCAGAATTTGCTTGTAAATTTACCAACTGGTTTTCCAGTGTCTTCTAATTGCTGTAGATGTACTGCCACATATTCTGCAATCTAGCCGACAGTTTTAGCATCAAAACAAAATAAATCAGGAAATCATGATATTCCCCGCAAAAAAAAAAAAAACTAAACACATGTAGCTATTCAGGTCCAGGCATTTCGAAGAAAAACAAAAAAAACCAGGGTTATTTAGCCGCAATAAAAAAGCACGAGGCTTAAAACACAGGTACATGTAAACGAAAATCATTATGGTAAACTGCATATGACTTGTGATCATTGACAAATCCTGTCAGAAAACATCTGCAGAAACAAAAACCACAGGAACCAATTACTCAATATGCATGAAACAGACCAGCTTCATAACCTCTAAATGTGAGACTGGAAGCGGCCAAAAAGATTTTGCTCAGTCAATTTGTATAATACTCCACCCACTGCATAAACTGCACAAAAAGAGAGCAAGAAAAACCTCTGTTGTTCAAGCTGACTCTAAGGTCACGTTTCACATCACAAGTTCAGTCTCTCTCGTCACGAGCTATTAGTCGTGTTTGGCCTCTCGACCCTTAATTAAAATCGGACTAATCACGAACTGCATAAGAAAGTAGTCAGTCAAAAACGCTGACATATGTCCTTGCAACTCTGCGGGATTCAAACACAATATCATGCACTAATTCGCAGACGTTCTACACAGAAGGTTTAGAGCGTCTGCAATGCAGGCAACTGAAATGAAAACTTAAGAGGCTGTGTCACAATGTTTATTTTTGTCTGGATCATTCTGTCAATAATGTCAATTACATGTACACGTCTGTATTTGCTATGAACTTACTCGTCAATCACAGCTTTGTGTCAACAAATATGTCTCTTAAGCAACAAACGCTACAGATCACAAAAATGAATTTGGAAAACTGTTAGGCTAACAAATTTCAAAAGGAACAACTGCCATTCTTTTCAGTTTTCTTTATCAAAAGTGTGTTCATCTGTTCCTCATTTTTAACAAAAACAATAATCTTTATTTGTACTCACTCTTGCTCTTTGCTTTCTTACTTAAACGTCCGGTTCATGTTTTGAGCAGATATGTTTTTTTGTTTCACTGAGGTGGTGGTGGTTCCCACTGCTGAAATTTTGATAAATTTCATGACACAGCTCCTTAAACTTGCTAATACTAGTTATTGATCAGTACCAGAGCAACTTACCACGTCTTACTATCTGTATTCTCCATCAAAATCTTCCGTCTTGGATAGCCTTACCACAATTAAACACTCCAACTTTCAAATAATAAAACTGGCGCAACACGAGGTTTTTGTCTCACATAATTTCTGCTCAACCGTGTGAGAAAAGGGTCGCTTAACAAAGGAAGCGATCGATTACTGAAGGCCGATAGGTCGTTAAATATACATAACAACCCTTAGATGCTTTGTGGTGCTATCGAGAAGCAAAAATAAACAGACTCCACGCTCTTAGAGCCTATTAAACGAAGCTGGCAAGTTTGAAACCAAGATCACTTTCAAAATGGACGCCAAAAAGAACGACGGCAATGAGCATGAGCAAAAGATAAGTCCGCTGACCAGCATTCCGCTTTTTTCTAGGCCCCATTCTCTTTTGTTTTCTCAGTTTATAAAAGGGGGTGGATCTATTTTTATGCTAGCACTCATTGAGATCAATCTTGCAAATATCGATAGCTGTTAGTATTCTCTGCGATTTTTATCACTTAGAATCGAAAGCAATGGTAACCTCGCACACCTCACAGTCTTTACATGTAATGTGACGCGCGAGAGTAATGGCGTGATCTCAAAGTAAATTTACGTTTATTCACCTTGATTGTTCGCAAAGGCAAAATTTCTGAAACATTAATCACGCGATCAAAAGAAACGGAAACAAGAAAGGACGGAAATGTGATAACAGGAATGTGACGGAAACATGACCGTTCGTTTCCGACGTGGAAACATGCCGGAAACCGCGGCATCCTGTCCATGCCTTGGTGAAAATCTTTTGAGGATCTTCTAGGATCTCTTTTAGAAATATCTTTACAGAGATCCTTGAGGATCCTAGTAAAAAGTACCTGAAAAATTAACGCTTGACAGGGAATCGAATCCTGACCTTTGCGATTGATCGAAATAATTATATGAAATGACTCGATCATATTTTGAACGTTCTGGCTATATGGCCGGTAACCTGTCAATGTTTTTTAAAAAACTGATTGACTGGCAGTCTTATATATTCTCAGTAAATTTCACAAATCGTAAAACCAGCTAATCTATAACTATCATATATCGATTAAGGAAAGTCAAGCGATCCTGAAATGCTTCATAGATCTCAAGTGTAGCGTTTACCTTACGCTGGGGTCAGAAAACGAAACCATGCTTTGTGACACTTAGAACTTTTTTCAGGACGACTGCCGGGCAGTCCGGTATTTTCAATATATTTGACTTATCTAAGAATCCCAAACGAAGCGAAAGAATCGACGCTGATGAGCTCTCGAAAGCGTCAAGTACAGGTAGTGAAATTTTAGATAATCTCATGTGAAATTATGTATAGGAAAGCAATCTGGGCATGAGCAATTCCGTTTTTGGAGTACCACAATGATTGAGACTACCAATTTCTCATATATATATTGCTGGTTTTCAGTGTCATGCCATTCAAAATAGATGAAAATAAAAATCAAAACCATTCAATAGATAAAGTCCAGAATCTGGGAAATGAAAGGAGGAACATATGCAAAGACCTTCGCCAAGATTCAGGCCAGAGGAATATTTCGTATACGAGATATCCGAAGAAATGTTTTATCCAAATTTCTAGAGATTTGTATGGAGACGCCATGCTGGTGCTCACCTGGATGAGCTTCAACATGGCGGACGGAAACCAACAGAAACATCTGTTACCGAGTTTTGCTACAAAAGCGTGAATTTATTCTTCAGCAACTCATAAACATTAAAATAATACTTTTTCATGTACATGAACTGTTTAGATGGCAAAATTTCCTGAAATAAGTCATTTTTTTTAACCTACATGATAGCTCCCTTGGCTGTCATGTAAATGCCGCGTCACGCAAAAGCTTAGAAATTCAAGCGTACTCTATCACAAAACCAAGAACCCTTTTGAAGCGAAAATTTGTTTGACAATTAGTTTTCAGCTGCTCTAATGCATCGTGAAAGTAAAATTTCGGTAGGATGGATAGTTTTTTAGTTTGAATTTTAGTGACGTCATGTGAAAACCAACAATAGACAGTTTCAACGACCCTTCTAGTAAGTCAGTCAAAGATATTAAAAAGGTTTGCATCAAATGCGCGGCAGTGTTTAGGGCTTTGGGGCCGGTGCGAGTCCTCCCATGCAGCTGACCAAGGGGCATTTTGCGCTCCAGCTTTGCGAAAATGGTGAGTTGCGCCGCCACGTAGGTCGGGGAGTTGTCAGAGTGTTCCGTTTGTTTTCTTGTTTTTTTTTTTAATCGTTGTTAGAAAATTATAACAGATGGACTAGCTTCAAGTCAATTTATGTCACCGCATCTAAAAGAATTAAGGATTTTCTCCAGGGTGGAAAAGTGATGGGTATAAGCAACTTCACGTTTCCGGAAACACGTTATTTCGTCCTGTGAGCTCTTTTGTACAAGTATGTAATTTTCGTAACGGCAGTCTTTGCGTTTCCGTTAAAACGCGCAAAGTTTCTCATAGGCCGGGCACTCTTTACGTTTCTTAATATTTCACACAAAGACACTGAGTGTATTTCGCAAAAACCACACTCGTGCACGCGCATTTGCGCTGCCCATCGCTTCGCTATAAGGCCATCCACGTCAAGTAATATTGAAAAACGGTTTTCAATATTCTTTCAAGTTTTCAATCTTTTTCATCATAACGGACTATTTGTTACCATCAAAAACTGGCCGATGAAATTTGTTGAAGTGTGCGTTTTGGAAAATCTACGAATGACTCGCAACAAAGGACATTCGGGTGTATTCGAGCTGAATATTTCAGTATACTTCACGTAAGGTGTGCGCCTTGAATACCTCAGGTTTCTAGGGAGTCATGACCACGTATTCTAGGCTCGAACATCTCCTAATATTTTCATTTTCACGCAGTGAAATAAGTCAGGTGATTTATTATTCGGATTCATCTGATAAAGTATTTCTAGTACACGCCACTTGCACATCTCCCATAATGCACCTAATTTGCCCCCCCCCCCCCCCCCCAAATTTTGCATAAGCGTTGACTAGTGACTCGAAGTAGGGAACCTGAGGAGACTTTCGACATAAGCCCCCATAATGTGAGCCCCCCGGCTCCACCGTCCCTGATAAGTTAGCAACTACTCGCGGAGAGAATTCTATAAAGCATACTACCCCTTTAGAATAGTCCAGTTTCGAGTTTGCTATGACCGCTGAATTAAAGAAATTAAGACGCATTTTTACAGGGTTAGCCTCCATCTGAAGCAATATATTAGGGGTGATGAATGGTCCATTAAAATTTTTAACTCCTCGCAAAATTTAAACGAGTGCTCGCTTGCTCGTGCTCCCCAAATTTTTTGCGTTGCTCGCAAGCTCGCAAAGCAATTTTTTTTATTTCTGCTCGTGCTCGCAAAAAAATCGCAGTGCTCGGCATGCTCGCGAATGCTCGCAAAGACCATTCGTCATCCCTTATATTCACAATTCCAACGAGAAAAATACCTGTTTATTTTAGGGGTGGCGAATGGTAAAATCCGAGACTCGCCGAGACGCCGAGATCCTAGTTAGAAATCCGAGCCCGAGACTCTTTGGTAAAAAGTTTCGAGACTCAAAAAAAGTAAATACAAACCATGCAAAAACGAGACTTCGAGATTTATGAAAAACGCTTCCGAGATTTCGAGATCCTGCCAAAATTTTCCGAGACCCACGTTTTTCGAGGTACCATTCGCCACCCCTTATTTTAACACTTACTTGACGGAATTTCTGAATATTTTAATTTACGTCGAGGCTAACCATGTATAAATATGTCGTTAATGTTTGTATTCAGCGGTAATTTTTAATTCGAAACTAGACTATTATCCAGTATCCGGCTACCTTTAGGCCCCGTAAATCCTCGTGGTCCCGTGGGTCCCTGTCTCCCGTCTCTACCGTCTCGTCCTAAGAGGTAAGCAAAGAGGACGCAAAGTTCACAGATCTCTCATTCTGTGTGTTAAGCATGCCTGGCCTCACAATACTTTAACCATCACCCTTAAAAGATGAAACAAGGAGCGAGGAAGAATGTTCTTATAAGAGAAGCTAGGAATGCAGTAGTCTGCCTCGCAGCCGTTTTTTGGATGTCACGCAACGTTCCCCCAAAACAGTGGAGCGTGACATCCAAAAAACGGCTGCGAGGGAGACTAGGAATGCAGTCGAACCTCTCATAACCGACCATCTATCCAAAATACCAAAATCAGCATTCCTAATCAAAGCAGTATAGTGGGACTCCTTTGTACCAGCCTTTGCTGTTGGTTGGAGGGGTTTCTCTTTTTGACTGATTAACCTAGGCACTGAATTGCTGGTTTTCAGTGTCACGCCATTCAAAATAGATCAAAATAAAAATCAAAACCGTCCTATAGTTAAAGTCCAGAATCTGGGAAATGAAAGGAGGTACATATACAAAGACTCTCGCCAAGATTCAGGTCAGAGGAATATTTCGTATACGAGATATCCGAAGAAATATTTTACCCAAATTTATAGAGATTTGTATGGAGATGCCATGCTGGTGCTCACCTGGATGAGCTCGATCCAACATGGCGGACGGAAACCAACAGAAACATCTGTTACCGAGTTTTGCTACAAAAGCGTGAACTTATTCCTCGAGAAACTCATAAACATTAAAGTAATACTTTTTCTAATACATGAACTGTTTAAATAGCAAAAATGTCCTGAAATAAGTCATTTTTTAACCTACATGACAGCTCTCTTGGCCGTCGTGTAAATATCGCGTCACACAAAAACTTAGAAATTCAAGCGTCCTCTATCACAAAACCAAGAACCCTTCTGAAGCGAAAATTTGTATGAAAATTAGTTTTCAGCTGCTCTAATGCATCGTGAAAGTAAAATCTCGGTAGGATCGATAGTTTTTTAGTTTGAATTTTAGTGACGCCATGTGAAAACCATTAAAAGGAGTGTCACAGCAAGTCAATTGTTGGGTTCCTGTCCCAGCTGAGTCCCTTAACTAGCAATAGCTACATGCTATGGCGTTTGACTGTTAACAATGATAATGATAATGAAAATATAAAATAAAAAAAGGAGGGGTGGGGAACTGAGTATTAATTACCAGCAGGTCCGGGTGGTCATGGTATACCATCCCGTCCGTCTCGACCTAAAAGGCCAAAGGAACATGATTGCAAGACTAAACGCGCATTTCTGACATTAAATTTTCTAGACAAAAACAAAAACATAGTGGAAAAGTGAAAATCTAACTGAAAAAGACCGCCATATTGGATGGCCTCAAAATTCCCCCAGGAGCGCTTTTTCTATATGTTTCCCATCATAGGCTGTCTATCAAGGGCAGAAACTTTTCCAAATGTCGCCACGTAAAGAAAACGTTAGGGGTTCCAGCCATCCCCCCCCCCCCTGTACCCCCTTGGGGCTACGAGTTTGCTTGTACATCAGAGGGTTTAAAACAAGAAATTTGAGGGCAACGCGCGAGATGTTTCAGACTCTATGAAACATGTGTTTTGAGTGTTTTGATGGCTTCAAAAACATAACCCGGGAGTATTGGCTCAGTGGCTATTTACCTCGAAAAGAGGACCGCTGACTCAAGTCCTTAGAGAGTTCAACAATTCTGAAATACGAATAAAAGATAAAAATTATAAAGAAGGATCTTAGAGGACTGGTGGCATATACGGTTAAAGATTTATATTTTGCTGGCTTATTTTCTATGGCTAAGGGCTATTTTCTCTCCGTTATGTATATGTTACGGCCAGCGTTCATTCTAAGGACCCTCTCGATATGGAACCAACCCCCTTGAAATATTATAGGGTCCATCAGTCACGAGATAAGACAAGCAACGTCCTGACGAGCGATCTGATCATCTCGACACTCGCTAATTGACACTTAAACCGAGGTTACGAAAATTTTCAAGAGCCTGCATGCTGCATGGTCAGCGTTTGAAAGGAAAGGAGAAGGGAATTTGAGCGCGAAACTGCTCGCGAGGAAGAAGACAGGAAAGGAACTCTTACGAGGGCGCCATTGTTTTCTCCATCCCGTATGTATGCAATAACAACGCAACCGTGAACATCTAGCTGTTCCCTACCCTTCCCCTCGCGCGCTCGGAACCCCCTCCCCTCCCCTTCCCCTTTGCTTTCAAACGCCTGCCACGTAGGCTATTTTCTTCACCTAACGACTTGAAGTTTTGGCTGACTTATGGCTAAGTAAGTACAAAAAGCGCAGAGGAATAGTTTTGGACTTAAACACACTATTTAACAATTAGTCGCCGAAGGCGACGTGAATATCGGCGAATAGTCACCGAGACGAAGTCGAGGTGACTATTCGCCGATATTCACGTCGCCTGAGGAGACTAATTGTTTTAGTATAATTACATTGATGATTATTCGAGAAAATAAAAATATTAAACAATTTCCGACTCCGAAACATCAAAAAATCTGGCTGTCATTTTGAGAACTGCTGGCCTTCAATGTTATAATCACCGCGCGGTGATTATAGCGGGATAAAGCGAAGCTCCTAGCCAATTATAGCGCTCTATTTTCCATAATCATTGATGTAATTATACTAATGTGATTTAAGACTGAAGGGTCGGTCTTGTTTCGAAATGCTCAAAGAGCCTGTTTTTATTGGCCGTTTCGAAGCTCAAGGGAAACTTGGTGACGTTTCCCCCCTGAAAACAACCACATGGGGCCATTCGACACAACAACGACCCACACCCACTCTTACAAAACTAAAAACAGACAGCAAGTGCTGAATTTTATGGCCATCTTGATTGGGTATTGCTACAGATCATAGGTATATTTCGTGAGCGAACGTTTAGTGGGTGGTGCTGTAGAGACATATTGGACTAAACTTTCCTGACAGAGGAATAGTAAGTGAATACTGACGTCGCTTGTTATTAGAGACAATAGAAAGATTAAGATTCACATTTACCGCAAACGGCAAACGTCAGACTAAAGTTGAGAATTACTCAGAATAGAAAATAAGAAGGGAAAAAGAGTCCCGAACGATTCCTTTGGTTAAACATGGCATAAAACTACTTATGTTTGTGTAGAAGCAATAAAGAGTAAACGGAAAATAAGGGGAAACCCTGGTCACGTGGTACAAATTCACGTCTGCCGTTTGGCGTTAACGTGAATCTAAATCTCTCTATTTACAATCGCGTTCACAGCAAACGCCAGTTTGCACCACGTGACTGGGTTTTCCCTTAACTAGAAGTTAAAATTAATGAGTAATTAGCCAAAAAAATAGTTTCACGTCAGGTTTATTCACATAATTATTTTGGCAATTGTGATCTTTTTATTGTCTAATTTTAGAAATCGTCAGCGAGGATGAGGCGTTTGCCGTGGGTGCGCATGCGTTCTTTTGGGGTGCATCCACATCAGGGTCAGTGATCCGAGATCAATCGGATCTATTGCACCAACGGAAGCGATGAATCCTTATGCAGAGTAGATTTATAGATCCTTTGATACATCATAATCTGAGCGTTCTCGGGCCACTGATCCCGATCCTGATAATCCCAAAGGAAAGCACCTTTTTCAGCCTGCATTAGCGCGCGTGCGTGTGACAGGAGTAGTGCTTTTGTAAAGTCGGTAGAGACAGGAAAAAAAGTGCTTTAATCCTTCAGTGGCGATTTACCCCAGCAGACTTCAAGTCTTATTGCCACTCTCGTGGAGCCATTCGACTGATTTCTTTGACCGAAATTTCCCTATTCAGACTCTAGGACTCATTGCAGCCCGTTGGTTGTTAGTCGACCATATTAGTCATACAAATCAGACAACCTTGACTCTAATGCCGAGAGTTAATAAATCCCTAATGAGATACTGCTGAATTTCACTCAAGAAAAAGGCCTCCCATTTGGACTAAAACAACTCTAAATTAAATTAACGGCTTGCAATAGTACCTGCTCTCCACTGCAATGACCCTCTTACCAAGGTCTGACAAATTAACCTGCGGGTTAGTCGTCCTTTTCTGTCGCGCATGATTTTTCGTTAGCTCCCACTTCCTGTGCTTCAGTGTTTGGGAAATTGCTTCTATCTTTTTTTCGGCAATAGTGAGTCTTCTTTCCCATTGACTGCGCGGTTTACGTTCTTTATCCTGATCCACTCTAAGTTCACTTTCAATCGTCGCAAGTCGACTTTCCTTTTCCCTCAGCTGGGTCTCAACGTCCTCAAGTTTCCTATGCATTGAGACGAGGAAGATAAACTGGAACGCGATGCACGTTAAGAGGCAGGTAACCACAGCAAAGCATAACAAAGTGCGAATGCGCTCCCACTTAAAGCACCTTCTGGAGGTAGGAATCTTACTCGATTCCTGTTCCATTATATGAAAAATCTTAAGCACTTTAGAGAGATCTGAAATGCTTTACGCTGTCAAGTCGCAAAAACTATACGAGATCCTGGAATTCAAAAGGACTTTAAATATAGCTTGTTTAGGAGGCGTGCCAATGTTTAAGCACGTTTCCGTTACATGTATATACTAGCAAATTGCAAAGGCACGTACTTGGAACTCTTGTTGAGAACTTCAGTTTTTACACCCATAGTTTAAATTACTGATCTGCAAAACATAACCTAGTAAAACCCATCTCTTGCACTTATCGTTTCTTGTGTTAACATCCGGTGCTTGTGATTTTAATCGGCCTACGTAGCTGACACAACACGGTAAAAGGCAGTGGCAGATCCAGGGGAGGGGCCCCCGGGGGGTTCACCCCCCTTACTTTTAGACCAAACTGAGGCCCGAAGGGCCGAAAAAACATTTTTGGAGACCGGGCCCCCCCACTTATGTAAGGGTCTGGACGACCGCCCCCCCCCCCCCCCCCCCCTTATCGCAGGGCCTGGATCCAGTGCTGAATAGGGGCTATGTCACAGGCAATTTTGCAGATCTAGGTTTATGCCGTTTAGTGAATTTAACCATACTCAAAATGCTCCGTTTGAAATACAGGCAGTACCTCGCCTTACGGTTACCTCGGTAATACGGTCACCTCGTTATTACGGCCACTTTTGTTTGGTCTTGTTATAAAACTTAACGCTAAAAGGTCACGACGTTTCGACCTCTCCGAGGCCATTTTCAAGTGCGAGTAAAATATGAAATTAGCATAAATATATTAAAATAGTAAAAACAGGAAAAAATGTCACGAACGCTAAAATGCGATAAAATATGTAAATATGTAAAAATAAGTGACAAAATATTCTCAGTTTAAGAAGATTTAATAAAAGGCAGTCTGTGACTGCATGTGGCTACTGGTCTAGTTTTGTAGAATATATTGCAGTAAAAAAAAAGGCGAAAAAGGTAGAGGGGGAAATGAACAGGTGTAGTGAATGCTAAAATCGAGAAAAAAGGATGGTTTGGTTTGAAATCTGCATGTAGTTTGCGAAATGAAATTCTGTAGTTTGCGAAATGACAATCTGTAGTTGCGAAATGAAAATCTGTAGTTTGCGAAATGACAATCTGTAGTTTACGAAATGACAATTTACTTTCTCGCTGTGTCTACTCGGATATTCTAAACAGAAAATTACCCCCCAAAAAGCTGTTTCGCACAGAAAATTCAGATTGCGCGAAATGCGTGACGTTTAAATTAAGCTAAAGGTTCTCAAGTTAAGCCCTGTCGGTCGGGGTTACGAACTGGATGGGTGACCAACAGCGAATATCGTGTTAAAGGTCCATACGTTGTTCTTTCTTTTTTTCTTCTTCTTTTTATGTGGTGTTATTGTTAACAGTGTATTGAAAAGAAGATTTAGCATTATTTCTGCGTCCGGATTTAGAAAAAGAAAAAAAAAACAAAGAACAAATATGGCCCGGTGCAGTTCGCCTGAAAATTGTTTATATTCTTCGGGCCATAATACAGGGTTGAATCTTTGCAGACTTTGATCTATATATCGGCGAGGAAACCAGCAAACTAAGAAATCTGGGTTTTCGACAGTGTAAAACGATCATAATACCTCTGATTCCAATCCATGTCCTGTTCCTCTTTACATGTGTCTTGTTGTCGGCGTTGCCTTCGCTGTGCTAAGCGAGCGATGTTCCTTCTGCTCCGCGGTTTCTTGTTGATGTCTTCTCCTTCGTTGTTCACGCTGAATTGGAAGTCGGCGTTCTCCCTCCAGAGGATTTTCATTTCGCAAACTACAGATTCTCACTTCGCAAACTACAGATTTTCACTTCGTTTCGCTCCATTTCGTTTCGCAAATTACAGTAAGCCCTAACCCACGCGCTTGTCACTGGTACGCGATCAAAGGCAAAGGCAGTCCGGCTGTGAGTGCATGTACTGGCTGCTGTTTTAATTTTGTAGAATATATTGCAGTGAAAAAAAAGAATGTATTAACCAACAGCGAAGGAAAACAGACAGGTTTCTTAGCAGGAATCGAACCCAGCACCATCGGCTCCGTGCGACTTCTCCTCACCACTAGACAGGACGTAACATATCGATCAAAGTCGATCATCGAAAACGTAGTCGATAAGTCAATAGTACTCGAAATTTGTCGATAATTGTCAATCGACAAGTCAAGTTTGTCGATAAAAGTCGATAATCACAAGATTTTTAACTGTTTATCGATTTTATCGACAAATTTTTCAATCAGCTACGAAATTCAAGTAACCAAACCAATAATAGCTCGAATGACTTTTTTCAGCGTTTTTATGAAAGTGTAAAAAGCTCTAAAGTAAATCTGTATGGCAATAAAGCTAAATAAAAACCTGAACAACCAAGTGGTCTGTTATTCATTGTAAAATAGAATGTTTAAATTACCTCGAGAACTGATCGATTAACGGCTTTAGCTGAGCGAAATCGCGATCTGTAACGTAACTCGGACCAACCTAGTTCCCAGAGTCTCTCTTGACGGGAGAAATGAGAGATCCTGGGAACTCGAAGTCGTGTTTCTTAGAGGGGACAGAACGGGTCAAAGTTTTAGACTGCATGCGGGGAAAAATAGAGGCCAGCAAAGTAATTAAAAGTAAAGTAAACTGGCATTTTATTTTGGTCAGTGATTCTACTCAGTTCAACATTTGACAAACACAAGCTGCGGCTACGACTCTCCTCCCTCTCCGCCAGTTTGGCTAAATTCGCCGGGATTGTATGCGCCTTGCTTCTCCTTGCGCCATACATCGTTTTTTGTATTTGTCGATTGAAATCGATCAAAATCGATCAAAGTCGATCAAAATCGAACAAAGTCGATAATCACAAGAAATTGTGTGATCGACTTTTATCGATTTCCGATATTTGTCGATTGATTTGTATCGACAACGATCGACAACGATCGAATTTTATCGACTATCGGAATTATCGATATGTTACGTCCTGCACTAGATCACTCAGAATGATTAAATGATTACGTATTCTCAAACTGTGTTATTAGACATTGATTTTCCTCTTATTTTAAAGCTGTTGGTCCAAATCGCTTACATTTTCTCTGAAAAAAAATCAGCCATCGAAATGCATCGCCAAAAGCAATTTTTAAAAAACAGCTTTTTCGCTAGGGCGGACACAATTTTAACCGGACAAAGATAGTGGGTGTCCTGTGCAAGTTTACGGACTTACATGACTTACGCCGCACCATGACATAGTGGCTACGCTTCCTGAAGGGAGACAGTAGCCACAAAAATACTACGGAAACAATTAAAAACAAGTGAAGTAATTGCAACCGACCTAAACAAATAATTTTGCGCGGATGGAATCGCATTGTTTGTTTAGAGTTGGTTTCAGTTCTTTGATAAAAAACATTTCAAAAATAAGGCAATCAAACTTGCTCTGACACTTTTTTAAAATTTTAAAAAACCGCGCAATGTCATCTGGGGCTATATCGTGTTCCTCCTTGAGGTGATTTCCAATGGCCGATCCCTTGTGTTCTTCAATCCGTTGGTGAAGATGTCGGCACGTATAGCCGACATACCCTGCATCACACAGGTTACACTGAAAATTATACACAACGCATTATTGATTCACAAGGGGTGGCTTGTTTTCCCTCACTTTGATTTCATCCTTGATTTTCCGACTCGTGTACACGGGGCTGATGTCTACATTGATCTTACGGCTGAGGTCTCCTAGTTGTCTGCGCACTGAGTTTGCAGACTTCTGATCTTTAAAAGGCAGCACGATTCTGATTGGGTCTTGTTTCTTAAGAGCGAATGCACAGAAAAATCGAGCAAAATCGGCAAATCGTGGCCACAGCTCAAAACCTAACCTACCCTCATTTTCAGTCTGTAATAAGGTTTTGATGAGTTTATAACACTGCTGAGTTTTAAATTTCAAAATGCGGCCGAAATCGGGAATTATTTGAGATTTTCGATTTCAACGGTCTGCGGGCCTAAAATTAGCCGCCGAACACGGGAATATAGCCCAGTGACAGAAGTGAGCTGACTTTCATAAACGAGCGAATATATTGGCGATCTTCCACTTAAATTTCACAAAACAGATATCTAACAATTTCTAAAAGGCACATTTCTTAGATTTAGAGAATAAAATATCGACGAACGAGCACAATTTTGAAACGTAATTTGCATAATGCTTATAAATACAACAATTTACCGCTAAAACCAAAATCGAATTTTCTATATGGGGGAATTCTCCAAATCAGCCCAAATCCCGGTTACTACCCAATGAGTTATAGTACTTCAACATTATGCGAAAGTTAGTCTGGTGATCTTGCAAACGCCTGTAAAATAGATTGATTATTTTGAGGTTATTTTGGCCCAAACAACGGCTAATTGACCCCAGGGTCAATTGACACGTGAACGTCACCTTAGTTTTATGCGTCGATTTGAGCTCGTTAAAAGGGAGAAACTAACAAGATTCTTTTTATATGTACCTGTTTTAATGAAATGAATACAATCTTCAAAAGGAGAGGCCGTTCAATGGGTAATTTCTGTTCTTGAGATCTTGCAGATCGCAGCATGTCGTCTGCGAGTGGACCTGAGTCTAGGGGCGCGATCCATTCAACCAAAATTCCGACCGGGATTTTTGGACCACCTCAAAAGGTGGACCCGTTTTTTCGAAACTTTTCCGGTTGGACCGAACCGATCCATTGAGTCTTGGACCGGAATTTTCGGAAATTTTGGTTGAATGGATCGCGCCCTAGGTCTGTTTTCCCGTGACTCCGAAATCAGAATAATATCATGAAATAATCCTCGCTCGAATCTTCGTAAGTGAATCAGCTTTGCAGTGCCTTGCCAAAGATAAAAAGTGGGCCGAATAGGAAAAACGCAGTGTATTGCTGAGCGAAAGGTGAGTAAATAAACCTGGGAAAGTACGTTACCTTTGATTGCGTGACCAGCCAGTAAACGATAGTCTCCAGCGAAAAATAAGATTCGCAAAAATCTTGCTGATGTATATTTAAGAGTTTGTTACTATAGTTTACACCTGGTTTGTCTAAAACTTTAAACAATGCATATCTGTCCAAGAGTATAAGAATGCTTCGAAAGATCCACCCCTAAAAAAACTGTGGGCTACTCCTTTTTCCCCATCACCGATGTGCACTTCCTTCCCATTGTCTTTTGCATGAGGCTTGTATGCCTCTAAACTGTTATCGACACATAAAACTCGTCGTTTAAGGTCTGGTTTAAGAACTTGACTGACTTAAAAATACCGTCGCGAACATGCGCTATTATGGTTGGACTTTGCAAGCTTTAGGCCCAAAATGATGGTGCAATCTCGAGAAATTTTCCCGGGTCTAAGACAAGGAACGGGTACTAAGAAAGGGACGGTTGATTAGCATTACCCCTGGACAATCTTGGCATGCTTGCCTTCTGTCGCAGAGGCAACCGTTAAGGCCAGGTACGCCGCCCACACCTGCGAGGATCTCATGGCATCCACCATTTGACTCTCTTTTTCCACATCATGACCTTCAATTATCATGAATTCTAATGCGGGCCTTGATCGTTGCCACCTTCCCAGAAGTCTAATCGTCGCACTGTTGGACCATGAGAATCTCTATTATTCCATAAATGCACCATTGACTTTTCCTTGTTCAGCTTCCGGTAAACCGATACCCCAAAGAAAAAATAGCTTTACAATGACTCTATCCAGGCCAGAACTCCTGATATCAACAAATATAACCCACCCCCCCCCCCCCACCTTCCCCCAAAGAGAGAAAAGTTTCCCCGAACTATTCACTCGACCCACCTCATCCCTTCGTTAAGAAAAACTACGAACTCAGTTCACTGGACAAAACGCCTTTGTGAATATACCAAAGCTATAGCCGTTCACCTACAAGCAATCTCAGTTTCAGCAGGCGTGGCCACGTTTCCAGTTGCTGTAAGATTAATTCCACACCTGCAACAGACACTGTAAATTAAATAGCAGCTACAACGCCCTTCTTTGAAGCCGTCAGGACGAGACATTTATAAAAGACTTAACAGGTGTGCACGGCGGTTTCCTTCTCTTCCTTCCTTCCATTCTAGCACTCTAATTCTGACCCTGATATTCTAGTATTAATCAATCGTTCCTGAGCCGATAGGCACAAGGATACTTGTTTCTTGCAAAATATGATGTGACATTCGTTTGCTCATCCCCCAGTAGGTTTGGTACTGTGGTTTGAAATAACTTTAGGAACGAAATATCATAAGTGACGGCTTGTCCAGCCAAGGGCAAGTGACTCTCGGTGGTGAAGACATGTACTGAGCTTGTCAGTATTTCGTAGCCTGCACCACGTTGCGAAAATAGAACAAGCCAAAGAAAAATAAGACGCCTTTCTTTCCCCAGCCCCGCACGTTTTTCGCATTACTTTTTACTACACAACTGCTTTACTATCTTGGATTCTACCTTTTCGAGCCGGAGCGAACACGGACGCCCTTGGGGTTAAGTTTCCACTTCATTTTTGGCACCTGACTAAACGCAAGCGCTGACTTGTGCGCCTATGCTTCGCTTGCACTGAAGTAGCGATATACCACCACGACAGACTTGCTGCTATCCTTGGTTTGAAACCGCAATGGGCAAGAACAATTTCTTAACAAGAGCAAACTGTTTCCTCCTTAGCAGACATGGATAACAACTAGTAGGGCTTAAGCAATGCCATCGCTTAAGTCCTACTAGACTTGAAAAGAGAAAGAATAATGCTTTCTCTTTTTAATGATTTACGGCTAAACAGTACAATTTCATGTAGCTTTTACGCAAAATTAAATACTTAGTTGTTTGCAGAATTGCATTTTAATAACAACAAATTATAGAAATTTAACTATTAAAGTTTGGATCTGTAAGAATCGAACGGAAAAAACTTTTGGGGTAAAAAAGTCAAAATGTTTACTGCAAAATCACTTAATGGACATATAATAGCAGATGATATCATGCCTGCAATTTTCTGTGCAATGCACCTTATGACAGGTCTGACTAATCCATTGGTAGCCCATGACTTAAAACCGCCTTGAACCTTAAAATTTAATTCATTTGCCTTTCATGCGTAGTGCAAATATATCTTCTGAACACTCCGGGGTTGGGGGTAAAATCAGAAGAACAGAACATCCAGTTACTGTACCATTTTTAAAAGTGGGACAGTATGTTTGCTAACCAACTTAGTTAACCACTTTTAAAATAGGACAAAAGGACAACTGGTCATATACAGGAAAATAAATTTTCTGTATCTCGAAAGCTTTAGTTTCCCGTGCACTTACTTTTCGCAGGAGACAATCGATAATTGCCTGGTCACGCAATCGGAGGTGAGTAACTACGCCGCTTAGCAAGTACACTACGTGCTGCAAAAGGATCCAAATTGCGCTAGAATGTTTTCCTATTCGGCCCACTTTGTATCTCGGGTAAGGCACTGCAAAGATGATTCATTTACGAATGTTCGAGCGAGGATTATTTCATGATGTTATTCTGATTTCGCAGTCACGGAAAAACAGACGTAGACTCAGGTCTGCTCGCAGACGCCATGCTACAATCTACAAGATCTCAAGAACAGAAAATACCCATTGAACGGCCTCTCCTTTTGAAGATTGCATGCATTTCATTAAAACAGGTACATATAAAAAGAATCTTGTTAGTTTCTCCCTTTAACGAGCTCAAATCGACGCATAAAACTAAGGTGACGTTCACGTGTCAATTGACCCTGGGGTCAATTGGCCGTTGTTTGGGGCAAAATAACATCAAAATAATCAATCTATTTTACAAGCGTTCGCAAGAACACCAGACTAACTTTCAGATCATGTTGAAGTACTATAACTCATTGGATTGTAACCGGGATTTGGGCTGATTTGGAGAATTCCCCCATATAGAAAATTCGATTTTGGTTTTAGCGGTAAATTGTTGTATTTGTAAGCATTATGCAAATTACGTTTCAAAATTGTGCTCGTTCGTCGATATTTTATTCTCTAAATCTAAGAAATGTGCCTTTTAGAAATTGTTAGCTATCTGTTTTGTGAAATTTAAGTGGAAGATTGCCAATATATTCGCTCGTTTATGAAAGTCAGCTCACTTCTGTCACTGGGCTATATTCCCGTGTTCGGCGGCTAATTTTAGGCCCGCAGACCGTTGAAATCGAAAATCTCAAATAATTCCCAAACTCGTCCGCATTTTGAAATTTAAACCTCGACAATGTTATAAACTCATCAAAACCTTATTACAGACTGAAAATGAGGGTAGGTTAGGTTTTGAGCTGTGGCCACGGTTTGCTCGATTTTTCTGTGCATTCGCTCTTAAGCTCTTGTTGTTGGGTAAGTGCATCTTCGGACACTTTTGACTCAATAAATCGACGGATGGTAGACTGCACAAGTTCTTCTGGGTAGCACAGACGGGAAAAGGTCACTTTGAGGCGTTCACACTCTTGGTGAAATGGTCGCCGGGCAAAAACGACCTTACATTTTCTTGTAAAGAAACCCTCGCTAAGACGGTCACCTCGTTACCACGTACGGCCATATTTTTTCAGCCCATTGGTGACCGTATTAACGGGGGTTCCACGTACTGTATCAAGAAGACCATAGCTCATTTGTTTTAGTGACTAGCAGCAACCTGATTTGTTGCAAGGCATGTTTGAACGTGGGTGGTAAAACGAACAACATTGCTTTTAACTCATTTTGCAGCATCATGTTGCAAAACAAGTTGTAGGTATTTGTTGTCCGTTTTATCGTCCCTTGAGCTCTCTCCTCCTCAGAGGCCTCTTTGTGTTCTAGGGGGGCTGGGGAGACAGAAAAAGACGGCGTGCGGGGCACGATGAAAAAAAAAGCCTTTTCCCTCTTCCCATCGTCCCCCACGCGCTTTCTATTTTTCGATGATTGCTATTTTTATTGGGATACCCAGGGGGGGGGGGGGGGGGGAGCCTCTGCGTAGGAGAGAGTACCTTGAGTGGACATTGCATTTACCTTAATTACATGTCTGCTATTTCAGGTTCCTCCTTGCCGTCAGACAGAGTGATTCTTCTGAATTCGCAATTTTCTCCCTAAGAAGAGTGGGCCAACAAAGACATACTCTTAGTAAATATCATCTTCAAACGGTTATTAATTAAGTTTCAACCTACGGTTTACTTTTCAAACAAGACAAATGGTTAGACTTGTTAGGCGCTCTCTTGCGCGGGCATGAAAACCTTATCGGATAAAGCTTTCTGTTCTCGCACAATAACGGTGATTTCGGCGCTATAAGTTCTGTAACGGAGCGCAGCTGCGTCGCGCCGATGTACAAAGTGGAGCGTCACATGTCGGATATGTTCTGTGCCAGACTTTAGTGCAGTGTGAACAGGAAAGTGGCGGAAGTGAATAAGTGGGAGTGAGGACTGGTAACCACCGAGACGGAAGTAAATGTTCAAGGGTGAGGACTGGAATTTTAAAGTGCACCAAATCCTCTTAGCCGACAAGCGAGCTCTCCAATTATGGCGAGAGGAGCAAGGCGCGACTCTCTTGTGCGCGAGAGAATACGTCCGGCTCTACCGTGACTTTTCGCGACTACCCTAACTGGTGTGCTTACTCGCGGGTTACAAAACCTCTCGGCAAAGTGCGCTCAGGCACGAAGTTCGATGTGTGTGAACGACCTGCTCTAGTACCGGGCCATTGATTTTCGTACTGTACGGGACATATAGCTTCATAGTTCATGTCGGCACGAAAAGCTATCTGCTATAGTAATGTGAAGAGAACCTGCAGTAAGCAGTGAGGTGGACTGCGGGGTAATTAGACAAATTAAACAACGCTTCACTTCCAGCAGTCTCCCTCTTGGCCACAGTCCAGGGTGGCCTGAGGACGGCATTGTTATGCCGGGGTCTTTTTTGCATGAGCATGCGCGACCGTTGAACAAGCGATGTGCATGGAGGCTCACCACAGGGTCCGCCTTCATCAAAATGGCGCGTCTCAAAGCTATCATGATCGCAATTATTTTGCTCATTGGTCTTGGCGAATGTGCTCGTGATATAACAAAATGTGTAGTTTGCAAAAAACTCTAACATTGTCTCAAAAGCGAAGTAGACCGGCTTTAACATACCACGAACTACTATTAAATTTCATCTCCCGACTTGACCTGGACAACAACGCGCGTATATGTAGTGGTTGTAGGATTGCTCTGACCTCATCAAAGTCTAAAAAAGTGCCGAAACGTTTGTTGATGTAAGTAAACACTTTCAATTTTCTTTGTTTTGAAATGGGAAAGGAACACAAATGTTTAAAAATAAACATAGCATATTTGAGCGAGTGGGTTCGAAGGGGCTATCTTTAAAACAAGGAACGGGGAATCGGGGAATGGGAATGGGGAATGGGGAATGGGGAATGGGGAATGGGGAATGGGGAACGGGGAACGGGGAATCTTTAAAATGGGGAATCTTTAAAAGCGGGAATCTTTAAAACGGGGAATCTTTAAAAGCGGGAATCTTTAAAATGGGGAATCTTTAAAAGCGGGAATCTTTAAAATGGGGAATCTTTAAAAGCGGGAATCTATAAAATGGGGAATCTTTAAAAGCGGGAATCTTTAAAATGGGGAATCTTTAAAAGCGGGAATCTTTAAAATGGGGAATCTTTAAAAGCGGGAATCTATAAAATGGGGAATCTTTAAAAGCGGGAATCTTTAAAATGGGGAATCTTTAAAAGCGGGAATCTATAAAACGGGGAATCTTTAAAAGCGGGAATCTATAAAACGGGGAATCTTTAAAAGCGGGAATCTTTAAAATGGGGAATCTTTAAAAGCGGGAATCTATAAAACGGGGAATCTTTAAAAGCGGGAATCTTTAAAAGTGGGAATCTTTAAAACTGGGAAGGGGGAGGGGGAGGGGCGGTTGTAGGCTCATCATCCCACCGACCCTATCATGGACACTGGCCGGGAGCGCCATCTACGTATGTGGTTGCAAACCGACATTATTTGTCTTGGAATGGAGACCCTTTTTGCAAAATACCTAAAAGCAAGCGAATTTCTCTTTTTAAATGGCCCTAAAACCTATTCAAAACAAAAGTTCATCATATGGATTTAAGCACTTACATATAAAAAAAACGTTATTATGACGGGTGCTAATCGCCTTTTAAGACAGAGGGCAGACCATGCAGCAGCAAAATTCCGGAGTAGATTTTCTTGGCTAAAAAAACGAAAACCGAGATGCCTCAATTAATTACGAGTCATCGGGGTTATCTGGGAAACTTTAAACGTTTGTTTTTTATCCTTCTCAAATGAACTAAAGCACATAGCACGTAGTCGATTGACAAACAAAACGTTCCAAAGATTCATTGTTCATGATCATTTTCAAAAACTTGGAAACACTTTGTGTCTTCTTGCACGCAAACCCTCACGTGCAAGTATCTTTTTGACACACCAGTAATGACGCTCAACCGTGGCATTTTTACAGGACAGACTAGGAGACCTTCTTTGACCTGTGATTTGCATCTGACAGGCAGAGAAAAACAAATTCGAAAATCACGAAAAAAACAATACAAAAGCAAAACAAATCACTTTGACATTAACTGCGGTCTGGCAGAAACTAGACACACAATTCGTGCAAAATTCGTACGATTAGAACGAACTGTAATTGGGAGCTCAGTTCATTAAGCAGGCAAGAGGCATGCAGTCTGGATAAGAATCGAAAGAATTATAGTAATGACGCACATGTTTCATTTACTTCTTCGGACAAATCATGCATCCCGTAGATCAATTATTACCGTATGTCGATAAACTAATCCAGAATTTTTAACGTAAAGCATTAATGAATATCCTAGTTTCGGAACTTCTCATAGTTTAGCGTTTGTTTCAGCGTGCGTGCGTGAGCTAATGTGCTTAAACAAGCAGCCAATTTTGTTTTAATGGGCGGGACCTGTACGACTAAATCGCGGTTAAAGCAGAAAATTCCTGAGTCAGTCATCCGCACAAAAACAAGGTCCTTTTGTCAACAACAATGCCCAGGTAAAAACATCCCCGCAAACTGAAGAGGCTGTCAAACAACACGAAGTGAAAATGATACTTCTTTTCGGTCAAATGTCATCTCGTGGTAAGTTGGAAAATTAGAAATATGGGATTACGGAATTCGGAATCTGCACTGGACTTAATTAATATAATTAGCTAGGGAAAAACTCTTTCCTGGACACCATAGGCAATAGAGGGAAAAATTGATTTCCAATCGACTTCTTTCCTCCCAAGGTTATTCAGGGACAACCAGTGTCGAAGTGTTGATCTGGCTTGTGTCAAGTTTATGAAAAATGCGTTTGTAAATTGGAAGAATCCTGCGAATGTAGCCTTGGCCGCTAGCACGCGAGCATACTCTCCAGGGGGGTACGGGTTTCTTAACTCGTTTCCTCGCACGTACCCCCCGGGGAGAGCTAGTCCGCCTGTACCTAAGCTGAAAAATACCAAAAATAATCGTTTTAGTTCAGAAACTGTGACGAATCAATGCAGAGCAGCGAAAAGTAATTTCTGACTTTTCTGCTTAATGAGATAAGAATGAAGAACGAGCAATTTTACTCGAAATACACAGCTGTCTTAATTGGGGTCATCGGAGGGAGGCACCAAACTTCTTTCGAATAGATCAACTCTTTTTCGATCACGTGCGAATAACTGCTACTTAAACGTCAGACAACGCGTAAGGTTATTAATAAACAAGTGAACTTCTTCACACGAGTACAAGAAAAGTCTTGCAGGCCTTGCAGCAACATTCACAGGTTAGATTTGCGTTGGAAAAGCAGAAAATAGAGTGAGAGACATCAGAAAAAATAAAGCATACAAAATGGCAAAGAAAGAATCTATTTCTTTGAGATTTTGTGACGCTAGCGGATAGCAATCTCGCAAAATTTCTCTGCTGCGTAAAATGTAATTATTAAGTGCTGGAGGCCGAATCCAGCATTTGCAAACAAAGTCCGTTCACTAGGAAAAGGAAGTTTCTTTACCTTTATAGCTGTCAAGAGAAGCAAATGCTACACTGGATGGGAACAACTCGAAGAAGCGAGCTTAGTAATTCTTGACACCCGATGCCTTGCGCGTTGGACTTATCTTGGACATGGGAAGACTGCTCTAGCTCTAAACGCGAACCAGGAGAAATCTTTGTATACTAAATTTAGGGCTCCAAAATCGTCCATATCAATCACGCTGCCTCAAAGTTTTACGTAACATTGAACATGAAGAAAATCAATTGACTGTAGTATAGATTTGTTCAGGTTCAATCAACCTACGCAACGTCGCTTAGTTGTGCTTTATCATTAATTTCTCCATGAGGTGCGAGGAAGATTTCAGAAATTATTGCTGGCAAGCAAGCTCTCCATTTCAAGGGGCGAGCTAAACGACATGAGAGAACGTACCAGCAAGCAGCAGGGCTGAGAGGGACTGGGTAAAGGATGTATGTAGAAAGTAAGGCGGTTCCCCCAGAAACCTTCAAATGCCCTAAAATCGGATCAGGGACTAAACAAGAAAAACGTAACATACTGAGGTCTTCTTTTTGGTTTCAAACCCAGTCAGTGTTTTCTCCTACAAATGTATATATTTCGAAGGACCTACGGGACAATACCAGCGCTGATATCATTGAGATTTTATCTAATTTGTAAAGTGCTCTGAAAACCGAAGACCCCTTTCATGAGGAAATAGTCAGCCAAGACATTGCATTTGAATCAGTGAACTCACACCATATAGGATTTCATGTACAGACTCAAATGTTAGAATTTCAAACTAAATAATTTGTACCATGTGAAAGTACTGCTGAAGAGCGTTCATTTGAATGGTCACACAATAAGAATTCATCTGCAAAATCAAAAGTAAATACTTCAAACTAGATAAATAGTACCAGTGAAAGTACTTAATACTAGTCAAAGCATTCACGTAGAAGTTTCATTTGAATGGTTACACAATAAGATTTCTGTTCATCACATAATCAAAAGTTAGGACTACAAGCTAAATAAACAGCACCATGTGAAAGTACTGTTTTGTTTCAAGCCAACGAAAGTGCTTCCTAGGCGTAAATTGTTTCATTTGAATGATCGTACCGTTATAATCATATAACTACAGCTCTGTTTCGTATGGTCTTTATCATGAGACGACCCTACACTCGTTTATCACGTTCAAGCACTCAAGTTTTGAATTTCGGTCTTTCCGCTGAGAAGATTTATTGGAAACATGAATGTTTCATTCCATGATGCTCATTTTTCAAGTAATTGTATGGAATAATTGAAGATAGGTCTATAGCAGACTTGAATTCAATAAACCAGTACACGTTTGGAGAATTGTTCGCCTCCAAGAACAGTGTTCTCCAACAAAAGTCACAATAAAGTAGATTTCCACGTTTTATTCCAGTATAAACCACGATCTCTTAGTTTTACAACAGACACGTTCGCTTCCACTCAACTCTCCCTCTCTCTCAATTGTCCTTTCTTCTTATTTACCCGCATCCGATTAGTTTTAAGATAAGAAAACGCGTAGTCGTTCGTGATTGGTTCGATTAATCACAAGGTTTATCTCCGGACATGTCTGCGGAAATTACTAATAGAAAAACAGCTTAATGATATCACGCAAAATAACAGCGGTCAATTACTCTCATTTTTTAGTCAGCTATTGTCAACATAACATAACTCTTAGACAATGCAAGTTTACCGACACCCTCCCCCTGTTTCTCTCCGGAGGAGATAAACATAAGAATGGGTAAAACAAAGTTCTCGTTGCGTTCTTATGTATCTAGCGAAGGAAAGAAAAACGATTAATATATAAAAAAATGTCTGTGTTCCGTGCTCAATCGAGCTCAAATTCATTCAGTTCTTGGATCCTGGTTCTCGCAGCAACTGCAGCGTCACGTCGCGACCTGAACTCTGCTGCGCTTGGGTTAAGCGGTACAGAAATTGTATCCTTGGATGTGTCGCGAACAGTATCCTTGTCACAGGAAATCTCTAGTGGGTACAAATGCTGAACGGGTCGTTCTATTGTACCGTGTGTGGTCTTGAGTTCCACAGCACGAATAATGCCATCTCTCCCGGGGAAGGTCGCACTCACTATGGCTAGTGGCCAGGTCCCCCGATTCTTGTTATCAGTTTTGATGATGACCACATCTCCAACTTTAGGCTTGAATTTCACTTCTTTATGGGTCAGGTTGTGACGCTCTCGTAGGGCTGCCAGGTACTCTCTTTTCCACCGTTTCCAAAGGTTTTCCTTGCAGGTCTTCAAGTATTTCGCGCGTTTTCTGAGGTCAGGATCTCCAATTCGCCATGTATCTTGTTCTGGTATCTGGTTGGTGCGCTGGAACAGGAAACTTGAGGGGGTGAGGACTGGCAATTCTACGTCGTCCTCGACGTAACTCAATGGCCGACGATTTATCTGAGTCTCCACGTCAAGCAGCACCTCTCTGAGTTCGTCCCAGGTTAGTACACCTCCCCCAATCACCTTGTACATTGCTGACTTAACCACTCCGATCAAGCGCTCGAAATGCCCACCCCACCATGGGGCGCGGCTTAAGTTGAACTTCCAGTTAATTTCATACTCATCAAGAAGGCCTTGGAGGCGCTCGTCCTTGCGTAGCTGACGAAGCCACTTGCTGGTTTTAATAAAGGTGCCCCCATTATCTGAATAAACCACTCGCGGTCTGCCTCGGCGAGCTATGAAGCGCTTCAAACAGGCGATGAATTTTTCGGTCTCTAGACTTGGTAGTAATTCAAGATGAACGGCCCTAGACAGGCTACAGGTGAAAATGGTTAAGTAGGCTTTCTTCTCACTCTTCTTGTTCTGTTTGTATCTGATTGGTCCAGCGAAATCTACTCCAACAACTTCAAATGCCGCTCCGACAGCAGTGCGATCTTCAGGAAGTGGTCCTGGTGCTGGGGCAGTAACTGGGGTGGCAGTGAATCTCTTGCAGCCATGACACTCACTTCGCACAGATTTAGCCAGACTTCGTAGTTTGGGGACCCAGTACTGCTCTCTAACTGCTGCCATTGTTAAACCGACACCACCGTGGAGGGTTTCGCAGTGTACTTTCTGAACTAACTTCCGAGTAAAAACAGCTTTTGTCGGCAAATAGATTGGGTATCTCCCTTGAATTCGCCCATGGCATTCGAGTAAACCACTGGCATTGGTCTGCAAGTTAAGTGCCTTCTGTGTGTGCTCGTAGTGAGGCTTTAGTTTATCCCGCTGCTGTACTAGTAGTATCCATCTTCGTCTCACGTTATCGATCTCAGACTTCGACAAGGGACCTGACAGTTTCTGTCTTCCTCTACAGTTACGTATGAATCTTGCAACCCAGGCATTCACTCGCAACGCGCGGCGCAAGTCGTGCCTCTCCAGTAGCTGATCCATGACGTCCGCAGAATCTTTAGTTTGGCTGGTTTTAAGCACTTCCCTGATCACTTTAGCTTCTTCCTCTGTGGCTGCTGACCCGGACGTCACTGGATTGGGGGGCCAATTTTTCTTGTTCGAAAGCCATTCAGGCCCATTCAGCCATAGACTAGTAATTCCTCCTCCTCTACTTGCTAAGTCAGCTGGGTTATCATGTGTTGGTACATGTCTCCATTCGATCTCAGGGCGCTGGTGAATCTTCTCAACTCGGTTGCTCACGAACTGCTTGTACTCTCCGTTGCCGCCAATCCAGTGTAATGCAACTGTGCTGTCTAACCAGGCATAGACTCTTGGGCTGGGTAGGTCATTTAATGCGTTCTTCAAATTAATCACCAGGTTTGTTGCCATGTGGGCGGAGATCAATTCCAGGCGAGGCACTGTAAGTCCCTGTTTAGCTAGCCGGCCTCTGGCTGCCACCAGACGTTGGGTAGTTCCACTTAATTGTTGTATCACGGCGTAAACGGCAGCGCCTACTCCCTGTGTGCTTGCATCGCCGAAAGCGTGTAGCTCCAAACTTAGCACAGGTTCTCTAAAGTTCATCACAGGGCGTGGCACCGTGACACCAGTCGGTAGGGTCTGTTCCCACTTCTTCACTCTCTCAGTAAGGTTTCTAGTAAGTTGTGCGTCCCATGGTAGTTTCTGGTTGCAGATGTCTCGGTAAATCAACTTCCCTTGTAACGTGAATGGTGTTGTCAAACCCAGAGGGTCATAGACTTTAGCTAGCTTCTTCAGCAGTTCTCTCTTGGTTGCTGGCGTCTCCTCTTGAGGAAAGGTCACAGTCAATGTGTCCAATTGCTTGTTCCATAGCAACCCAAGTACCTTAGATTCACTCGTCTGCGCTCCTAACTGCTGCTTGGCGAATGATAGCTCACTGTCCACATTTTCTGTTTCATGTGTCTCTTCTAATTCGGCAACGTTGGAGTTCCACTTGTGTAGTACAAACTTTGCATCACCAAATACCTCAATGGCAGTGCTCTTGCGTTTCCGTGCTTCTTCGGCCGTCTCACCACCATTCAGCAGGTCGTCCACGTATAAACTCTTGCGCAGTGCAGCAACAACTTCCGGCAATTCGCTCTCCCATGACTGCAAATGCTGTTCGATGACTCCCCCTAAAAGGAAAGGGGAGCAAGTCAAACCGAATAGAGCACGTGTGAATCTGAGAGTCTCTAAATTAGAGTGTTCGTTCGTACGCCAGTGGAAACGAAGTGCGTCACGCTCATTTTCCTTGATTCGTATCTGTAAGAAGGCTTTCTGGATGTCGCCGAATATGGCTACAGGGTGAAACCGCTGCCGAACCAAGACGTCCCATAACTTGTTTTGTAGCGGGGGCCCTGGGTATAAACATTCGTTTAAAGATGGAGCGCTTGCGTGAGCTCTGGCTGAGGCGTCGTACACTACTCGTAGTTTAGTGCTCGCAGCTTCTTCGCGTATTACAGGTTTGTGAGGAATGTAGAACTCAGTTCCAGTAGGCTCAAGAGGGCAGTTTTCAATGATCCCTTGTTGGTTCTGTTCTCGAATGATTTGATCGTACTCAGCTGTCAAACCGTGACGCTCAAGTTTCTTGTTCAGGTTAGTCAGACGGCGAAGACTTCCTTGCTTGTTAGAGGGTAAAGGGGGGTGATTTCCACGCCATGGTAGACCTGTCTCGTACCATCCTTCTTCGTTTCTTACAAGCTGCTCCTTAAACTCGCGGTAGACCGCTAGTTGATCGTGCTCTGAAGAATTTGCTAAACCTAGGACATCCAGACGACAAAGTTCTTCATAATCAGTTTGACTAGTTTGGGTTAACATCATGCGATTGCGGTCGAATTCTTGTCCCGGCGACATTATGAACCACCCCAGTTTTGTTTTCTCAGCTATTGGTTCTCCATCTCTGCCAATGTGCGGTTTAGTTTCGGTTTTGATTCGTGCATATTCGCCACTCCCTAGTACCACGTGCACGGGAAGTTCTTCCTTTGAGTCTAAATCTTCAATCTTGACTCCTCTTAAATGACTGTAGCTGTCGATTAACTGTTGATAGTGCGGATTATCAACAGTTAACAGTTCTCCTTTGTGAACCTTAGTAAGTTTAACACTCATGCTGAAATCCCCGTCCAGTGATTCAACTAGTGTATCGTACACTTCCAGCTTTGCTACTTGGGAACTTATAAGCATGTCTACTCGTCTTGTTTTCGTTTCAGACGGTTTCTTCTTGAGCAGATCTATTAGCTTCCCAGAAGCGTAAGAACTTCCGGCCCCAGTATCAATCAACGCACGACAAGTTATCCCGTCAACTTTAATTGGGATTATCGGCAATATTCCTTCGTTACTTCCGTTTGCGGTCATCAGGGTATTTTTATCACTCCTTCCATCTTTGGGTGTAAGGTTGCGGTCGCATATTGACGTGTGATGTCGTTTTTTGCAATGCTGGCACGTGGCTTTGCTAAAACATTCCGCGGCGCGATGGTTAGGTGTGGCACAATTAAAGCACAAATTCTTCTGTGCTAGTGTTGCTCTCCTTTCTTCGATTCTAGTAATCTTTTGACAGTTCGATGGTTTGTGACTCACATCGCCACAGTAAACGCATTCTTTGGGATTAAAATCTTGCCCACGCGCTTGGTAGAGTTTGCGTGATCGATCCCACTTCTGATTTCGCCGTTCACCAGAATCTCTCTCATTTGATTTCGTATCGACAGGATTTCTTCTTATCCACAAACGGATGGCCTCGCTGAGTTTCGCGAAATCCCATTTCTCCCATTCCGGATCTGTACGCACAAGATCCCCACGAATCCCAGGTAATTTATCAAGGGTCATCAAAGTAGCTCCGTTTACTTGCTCCAGCTTGTTTAGCGTTTGTAAAGCTTGCACACAATAGGTTAGTTTATCGCTGAAATCGCTTATAGCTTTGGGATTTGTGCCTGTCAGGGTAGGAAGTTCGAGTATCTCCTTTGTGTAAGCCTTGATTATTTCCGAGTCCTTGCCGAACTTCTCCTTCAGTATGCTCTTTGCGCGGTTATACCCCTCTGCAGTGAAAGGTAAGGCTTCGATCGTCCGGCTAACCTGTGGGGTGACCAACTCTCGTAAATAAGTGAATTTGGTGATCGGCGCGACACTTGTCTTGTCAATATTCTCCGAAAATTGTCCCCAAAATCGTGGCCAATCCATATGGGAACCATCGAATTTTGTAATCACAAGTTTTGGTAGTTTTGCTTGTACACCACAAGAAGATAAACCTTGACCGGCTTCTTCGTTTTGGCTTTTCGTCTTGGCTAGTTGGTCCGCTTTTAGTTGCAGCTTCATTCTTTGGATTTCCTCTTCGAATTGCAGCTGTTCCTTCTTCGCGTTTATCTCTGTTTCTTTTTCGCGATCGCGTACCCATTTACGAATCCTCCCGATTTCGACGTCCGCTGCTTGTAGTTTAGAGTCTACATCGTCGTTCCAAGTTTGTATTGTATCGCTGTTTACTTTCGATTCAATTTTCTTCGCTTCGACCTCAAGTCTCAAATGATTCACAGTGTCCGAGACTGCCTTTAAAGTTTGCAAATGTCGCTCAATAGCCTCTGAGTTTTGGCTCTCAATGACGACGTTAGTTTTCTTCACGTTAATGTCCAATTGTGTAAGTTTGGTTTCCAGATTGCTCTCTACAGTTGTCATTGTTCCTCCCTCGACGAAAATTCAGTACAAAATTATACTCACAACAGATTCAGCAGTTTGCTTGTCCAAAGGTCCCGTCGGAGGTGCCAGGTTTGGAGAATTGTTCGCCTCCAAGAACAGTGTTCTCCAACAAAAGTCACAATAAAGTAGATTTCCACGTTTTATTCCAGTATAAACCACGATCTCTTAGTTTTACAACAGACACGTTCGCTTCCACTCAACTCTCCCTCTCTCTCAATTGTCCTTTCTTCTTATTTACCCGCATCCGATTAGTTTTAAGATAAGAAAACGCGTAGTCGTTCGTGATTGGTTCGATTAATCACAAGGTTTATCTCCGGACATGTCTGCGGAAATTACTAATAGAAAAACAGCTTAATGATATCACGCAAAATAACAGCGGTCAATTACTCTCATTTTTTAGTCAGCTATTGTCAACATAACATAACTCTTAGACAATGCAAGTTTACCGACACACGCGCTTTCACTATGCTTGTGAAGAATACGAATTGCTTTCTTAAAAAAGCCTTTCAATTCGATTAAGTACCTCAAAGTTTGACCATTAACTTGTTAATTATTTTTCCAAGTTTCATCGTGAATAAAATAATCCTATCGTCGTCCTACAGATATAACTTGTACAGCGAGATAAACGGATAGTCTTGAAGCCATGCACTTTGAAAATGATTCAGAAATCAGCGGCGGTGTTCCATGTATGTCTGACCTTCTCTAAGGGTACATGCCGTAGAATTTTCCCAACATTTCTCATGGAACACCATGCAAAACATCTAGCTCACCAGCTTCAAGTATACGCTCAATACATTCACCGATCGATTACGACACTTTTAGCTCTTGGAAAGGGGCAGTTAGATCACGGATGGCGACATTTCAGGATGAAAAAGGCTCAAAGTGAAGGAAAACTGAACTGCAACCTGACATGTGCAGTTGATCAGCTCTTGTTGTTCATGTTCAGAACAAATAAAAGGAATACAAGAAAAAGGAAAGGAGGAAGAAAAGGTCACTTCTCGCGGAGGCAAACTAGGTTCTGCTTCGTACACTAAATCTATGCGGCTAATGAGAGGGGTGACGAATGGTTTTTGCGAGCATTAGCGAGCATGCCGAGCACTGCGATTTTTTTGCTAGCACGAGCAGAGATAAAAAATTTGCTTTGCCAGCAGCGAGCAATTTAGAGAGTATAACTCACGAGCAGCGAGCACTTCTTATATTTTCCGCTTGCAGGAATCCATATGGAAATCCTTTTCTTTAAAATAAAACAGAAAATATTTTAAAACGGCACATGACTGATGTGGAAGAAAAAGAACTTGAAGAGGAACAAGATTCTCGTGTCAGAACAACCTCTTCTGGAAGAATCCTAAACCTTCCAAACCGTTTTTATTGAAAACAAGGCCTAATTAAAGCCCTCTTTTTAGCCATATATAGCTAGATTAGCTAATTTATTATTTATCGTTGTCATTTATCGCGTGCATTTCCACTGACTTTGATAACCATATTTATAGGAATTAAGCACCATATAGAATTAATTTACTTTAACCCAAGAACGATTTACAAGAGAGCGAGTATGCGAGCAACTGCAAAACTTTTGGGAGCACGAGCAAGCGAGCACACGTTTATATTTTGCGAGCAAATCGAGCAAAGGTAAAGTTTTGCGAGCAGTTACAAATTTTCATTGTCTTCCAAACTGTATCACTGACATTTTCTGATCTTCCGCTGCAAGCTGTAAACAGGGTTTCTTCTAAATAGTCATCAACACTATTATTAACTAAGCTAAATCTCGATAGAATTTGAAAGATTTTGTGAGTTTGAATGCCGTTCACTTCAAGGTGGCAGGGTTACCTTCCTCTAAAGACTCAAAACCTCTCAACTCTTTCAGTAGAATGATAATTGGAATACCTTCAAAGCTTGCCCAAGAATTGTTTATACCACACAAAGGAGAGAAATTTAGGTCATAATGCTTAACTTTCGGTCTAAAGTAAAATAGCAGTAGTAAATTGAAACTTATAACTAGACCATGCACTGATGACGCCTTCTGTGGTGTCTACTAGTGGTGCCTGTCGACATTAATTTTTTTTTTCAGTAGTGACAATTTCTTCTCGTAGCTACAATCAAATCACAGAAATTCCAGAACTACTAATGTGTTTAATGTTATAGATAGTAATGCGCCGGAATAATAAGTAACTGCTACGTACATAAGCCGAGAAGAACAAAGTAAGTTAAGAGACCTGCAGAACTAAATGTGAGATATGTTAGTTAACTTGGCCATGACAAATACGAACTATATTAATATCAAGTCACCGTGGGCTTGCTACTGAAATAAGATTGAAACGCTAAACGTTTAAATTGCTTCATTCAGCAATCTTGTTTTCGTTTACGCTTGAATTGCTTTACCAATGTTCAACGATTTTATCTGCTGCTGTACATGTCGTAGAAGAGAGTGCAGAATTGTTTCAACTGGAGACTGCAGCAAATTATATTTTCAAATACTGCTCGAGGCTGTTGTAAAAAGCGCTGAGGGTCAACGTTCCAGAACTTTCAAAAGCGTATTAGCGAAAATCAAGGGCTTTACTTTCCCTGTCTTTCTGGCATAAATGCACTCAAAAAAGTGCACCTCCTGGGAAAACAGCCGCCAACAAACTTGAAAACCATCCTCAGCCAATTTTATGACGTCCCTTCAAGTGAAGTCCAGTTGAACCTTGAAGTTTTTGTGTCTACAATAAAACCTACTTGGATCCCATGAGTACGCATGGCACGGAACAATGCATTACTTTAAGAAAGCAAGACATGGAAGAAAGGAGAAAAATTTTGAACGGCAACTGAATAACGCAATAATAAAGACCAGAAAACGCTTACCGAGATACTAAGAACTAGAATTCGACCATTACTTTCTGTGGACAAAAGCACTGGAACTGCTAGTTAAAGCAACATGACTCTATCCATACGTACTGAAATATAGTTTTACGTTCACCCACTATTATAAGAACAGACAAAGAACACTGTTCCTTAAGTCGAGTCAGAGACCGGCATAGTCAAAACCACAATTTTGCGCACATGAACAGGAAACTGTTATTTTAAATATATAACTGAAAGCATAATCCCAGCACAACATTAAAATGTATCCTTTTGAGTTTACAGACAGACAACGCTAAAAAGGCGTACTCGATTTTATGTTCGATCATTCAAATCTCCAAGGGTTTCTCAAGTTATGAACGTAGCATCTCCTGGTAAAATCGTATTACACAACCACAGACACAGAGGCCCTTTCTCAACACGAACGGCCTCATCCAGAAAGGTCAATTGCATATTTCTTTTTCTGCAACGGAAATACAATATAATCGTTATTATGCATGAGTCATAATCTTTTTGTGTAATACATGTCAGGTGCCAGGTTCCGAACTACAAAAATTAGCAACAAGCTGCGACAAAAAAAAGTGAGCATTTCGATTAGTGGAAATCAAGTAAAAGGGACACTCACATACGTATACATAGAGAATGTTCTCAGTCCACTGTGGTATTCTGGAGCATTTTATCCCCATCACTGTATTGAAGAGCAGACAAACCAGACGTACAACATTTCCCAAAACAAACTGCAAGGTTTAGAAATCAGCTGTTGCTTTAAAATGGGTAAAAACACAAAAGAAGCATTGCTACTGGAAATTACTCGGCGCCTAGAGTCGGCGCGTAAAAGTGGTCGGGGTCGGAGGGTTACAAGACAAATATTTGAGTGACTACAACAAGGAGTGTCTAACTTGATTGACAAACCTGAAGCGTGTCATTTTTTTATCACATGAGACTAACTGCCATCGACACTGCCCAAGAAACAGCGCAAGCGCAATGGAATTCAAACAAAAGAGCTCTACGCAGTGTACAAGCACAGCCCCCAGCATTATTCAGGTTAGAATAAATAGATAATGTATTCCCGATCTATCTCAAAGGCCTAGGAAAATACGGTTTCTTGGCCGGTGGTTTGCGTCCGATAAGCAGAAAATAAAGATCAAAGCAATAAACTACTTGCACAAAATGGCAAAGAAGGAGACTCGATGATTTTGGGGGGAAATTCTGTCACGCTGCTATAGAACTTAGAAATTGCAATCTTGCTATACTATAAAGGGCCTTAATTGCAAACTGAGCTCCATTTAAAGGCAAAAGGGAATTTGCTTTACTTATATACCCAGTTGACAAAAGAGGGAAATGCTTAGACACAATTGAGACTCAAGATGGGAATTCAACAAACTGAACGGATTCATAAGATCATTTGGCGTGTTTTAAGAACGTCGAACACATGTGATCCAGCAGAGTCTTTTAAAATATATACCCGTCGGTAGCGTGAATCAAGGCAGTTTCTCCCTCATCTGGAAAGTAGAATGCTAAGACTATGATTTTCTGTCCGCCTTAGAATCGACGAGCATTTTCGAAAGTCTTGGTGAAGGTCTTTAATACTTTAATAAGGATACTCCTAAAACAGTGTACACTATACTAGACAACAAAAACTAGTACTCCCTTATGTCCACGTCTCTAACATGACCAGCTTAAGGGCAATCGATTCCGTGTTATCAGAGTTGGGTGGGCAACAAACTGGGCGAAAACAGAAGGTGACCAAAGCTCATAGAGAATTTGCGTTCTGTCTCGGAGGATGTAGACTTGTCAAGGTAGGCTTCAGGGCCTTTCAGTGGCCGTTTAGTAACTAACACGATGCAATCGGGTAAATAAAATTGTTGATAGTAAATCATACTTCGGCTTGGACAACCAAGACAGCGTATGGCTTTGTTATGCTAGTTTGTTTTTTCTTGGAAGTCAATGATCGTGAATCTGCTTGACAAGACGATATTTGTTGTTTTAGTACTTCTACTACATAAAGTCAGTTTCCCATGCAAATCGGCAAGAGTTTAAGAAAATCGAACCCAACTTGTATTTTGTAAAATACCAAAAACCAAATGTTTCCATGAAAAATATCTTCCCTTGGCCGGTTTTATTTAAATGAAATCAAACAACAGACTTCGCCTGCCGTCTCAAAAATACGAAATACCGTAAACGACTTGTAGTCTGTGAAAAGGTAGATGTCTTTGGCGTGGATCAGCAGTGGGAAGCATGCTCAGGGTTTTTACAATGTTAACACTTTCCATACTATAATTCTGTGAAAAAACCCGCGAGCTGCTTTACTGTTCAGTGGACTTTTGACAAGATACAGCCCTGCAATAAAATACGTCGTAGCATAATTGATCAAAGGAGCAAATTATTTATTAAATAAATGCCTTTCACCAGAGTGTACTTCCCTGCGCTAGTTTAGTACATAAAAAGAGGGAAAGAAATGGGTCATGCTGCATTTCAACTGCACGACAGCACAGAAGAGCTAACAATTTCATTAGCAAGAAATAACAAGTAAAAGCTTCAAATTGCGTGGGTGCGTCTTCTTTGCGTGCGTCTGAAGGTGTACTTGAAAGTGCTACTAGTTTTATTTTTCAAAATAATTCATCTGGGTGCGAAGCGTTTTCAACGAAGGAGCTCTGCATGACTATGGAAAAAATGCAAAGATAGTTAACTAATGATTTTATACACATCCTTACCCATGTTTCCACTAAATAGTTCATTGAAAGCCCATCAATAAAAGAAGGAACGCCGAAGACGTTTGATTGCAGTTAGTGGAGCGCGCTTCAGTAGCGCCATAGCATTTTTAAAACTACGCACTCATTTCACCACTTCAAATCCTTGGAATCAACTTCCAAAGAACCTTCGGTAATTGAAGTAAACTCGTTATTGACCTAGTCACTTGTTTATGGAACTTACACGTTCACAACG
This sequence comes from Porites divaricata, assembly GCA_038088405.1. Taxonomy (NCBI): domain Eukaryota; kingdom Metazoa; phylum Cnidaria; class Anthozoa; order Scleractinia; family Poritidae; genus Porites; species Porites divaricata. Next base: position 11,811,935 of record JBBMOI010000010.1, on the reverse strand, counting down.
CTTGATTTAAATAAGCGACATTTTAATATACCAACGCGTATAGTTTCTCTCTGTACTATTCTTGTTTTGTCTGCATGGGTTGCCGCGACTGTGATGGTATAGCTCCATAGGCATATTCAACATACATACTGTTAATACTACACACTATACTACATACTTTATAGTAGGTTTAAAAAAGGCAGCCATGAACATAATAATATCAGTAAAGATATCAAAACGCACGGTTAATGTCGCGAGTGGCAGGACTTTTAAGAAGAGAATCAGTCCAAGGATCTGCTGGTTAAACAAAGTCTATATCAACGACGCGCAATTTTACACCATCAGCCATCAATATTACACTCTCTGATCCCCAGCAATGCAAGTTCAAAGGCTCACACCTTTTTCATCAATATTATTATAACCAGCACTAACTCAACTATAAAATGGAAAAGCTTGAAATAATTTCCACTTAAATGCTAACAATGTGGTGGCGAGTTTAGCTTCATTATACTACCAAATGAATGGTTGATTCAAGGCTTCGAACCTCCTTTGTTAAAGTTAGCTAAAGTTGAGACTGACAACCTATCGAAGCTTCCGAGCAAGCGCTGTTTTATAAACTTGTATAGTGTTCAAGAGTCGTATGTCTCGGTTCATAATAAAGCGAAGCCTATAGGGTGTCTAGAAAACACCCACAGCTCATAATAAATATTCTCAATTGTACGCCGTCATGCTATTTTAAATATCTACCCCTTTGTTTGCAACAGTAAATTTTCGTACATTCGTTTCACTCAAGGGCTCATGTAGCTTATGTTTTTGTATATCAACATGAAGGAGAGCAGAAGCGTTCCAGATCAGAGGATTCATGGACTGTGAAAGCAATTCTTCTCGAAGCATCTTAGAATAGAACAAAGCATATGTCAATATTAGAAAGCAAGATAATTAAGAGGAAAGAATGATTTAGAATCCAAAATAAATAGCAGAATAAATTAAGACAGTCGGAGACATAATTTCTATTTTGTGGCCAGGAGCACTAGCTCATCTCGTAAAGCTACATATTTTCAAAAATATACGGTTTCAAGTTCATAGTCGCCACAAAAAGAAAACGAAAGAAACTATTTTCCGGTATCGTCGACGGCTGCGCTCTTGTTAAGAAAATAATAAACACTGCATGCATCTTTCACATCACACACTGATTTAATCACACAAGTATAGGTTGAGACCCTGGAGTATTCAATTTACCTTACAGCACAGCCTTGGGTAAATAGTGAAATTGTCTACCGTGTTTAAGGACCACGAAAACCATACCCTGTGCAGCAACACATATCCGTCTATAGTGAGCGAAATAGGGGAGTTCCCCCCCTTGGGGTGAGGTTGGTTGAGACCTCCCTCTACTAATACAAGTCACCCAGAAAGGTCAATAGTGTACTTTTTTTAGACTAAATTACTGTCATGCTTAAATCGTGATCCTTCACTGTACAACAAATGCTAGGTTACAGCTTTATCGTTACTGTACAACTGAAATACCAGGTTTCAGCATTCGAGTAGAAAAAAATATTGAAAAACACAGTACTAACTGCATGAACTTAAGCACTCAAGTGAAGTATCTAATGATAAAATCCACCAAGGTATGGGAATATTATATTACTTTGACGAAGAGCGGGAGGGAAATTTTGGATCATCGGAACTGAACTCTCTGGCTTTCCAAAATTCAGAGAAGTTCTTGTTTCAGAAAAAAAACCAGTTCTTAAAACTTGAGACTCACATACAACAGTGAATTAAAAGTCGAAATCAACGTCATCGGCCGAGGAATGGAATATATATACTGAGTCACTGTATTTATCACGTGCGGAAATGGGCTCCTGTCAGGCTTGTCACGCCTATAACCTGCCTTAAAGGTCTCACAAACGATGCATGAGCATAAAAAAATCAATCGAACAGGCTTTACACAGGTAAGATAAGGCTTCCAGCATTATTCACAGGTATAAGTTAATTTTTAATCTGTTTTATACTCATACGCCTCGGAGATTAGGACTTTTTCTCCTGATATTTTCATCTTACAAGCCAACAAAAATTGAGGAACCAAAAAGATACTTGAAAAATTAGGGGAAATAATCATATTTTTTCTTTTGAGTAATTTTTAATGCTGTAGCTTTGCAGAGCAGAACTCCTAAGAAAGCTAAAAAACAAACTGCACCGGGAAGCTAAGGCAAGGGAGGGCTTATAACCCGCGTACATCGTTCCTTAACGAGGAAAACCAATTCAATATTTTAGAACCAAGATGAACACGAAAAACAGGTCAGTACAATTTTTAAGCTGTGGCGCAAGAGAACTTTGAACGCGTTGCAATTGATTAAGAGTCTAATATGAACTGAATATGAACTGATTCAAAAACTTCGATGGCTAGCGATATACAAAAATAATTAATAATTGAAACAAGCAAACGTTTTTCTCCAAAACCCCGGGCAATAATGATAAAGCCTAGATGTGATGTTAGTAGAACACCTCGCAAGGCGCTCTACATTTTCGAATGCAGGCACTCTCCAATATCCTAACTTTGTTAATTTCAGTACAACATATAAAAACTATTTCTTTTCAAATAGCATAGGTTGTTTTATCTTCAAAGCATACCAGAGGAAAAAACTTGAGTCTTCGTAAATCATTGTTTGTTGCAGATGATGCTTGACTCTAGCTAACACCCAAATCAGTATTTTTGCTACAGCTTTGTTAGTATGGAAAACCTGATCTAGAAAAATGGTAATTCAAAAATATACAGTTTATAAGAACTGGTTATCAAACGCTCACTGATTAAACTTATCGCCGTCACTTAACAACAATCGGCAGGTTTTCGAGTTAAAATACTTTCTTCCGTGTTAACGTATACACATCAAGCATTTTTAGCGTGGTCAGCTTCCACGTTGTCAGAGCCGACTAAGCCACAAGGCAATGGTAAAAACGAGGGGTTATTGATAATTGTTGAATGCAAGGATAAGATTTTGCCGTCACCTGGTATATCTGAACAATTAATCGAGGGTGCATGGGCGTGCTGTCTACGTCCGCCGCTGTTGGGACGAACGAATCGTTCTTTAGAGCAAGCATTTGAGTAAAGTACATTCGCTTAGAATGGAACTTTATTTCCTTAACAATATATTTATATAAATATATGCATGGGACCAAGTTAAGAACATCCACTGGTGTCACGATCTTCCACGCTCAGAGTGTTCCATGTTTGTGCAATACATGATAGCAAGAGAGAATGATGACAGGGGTTTGGTACTTCGACGTTCGACCAAAATCAACCGCTGTACCTATCGCTACGACAAGACTGGTAGGATTTGAAGCTAGCCTGTTGTTAACAAAAGCGCCAAGAATCGAGAAAGCGTACATGTGCCTGTGATACAATTGATCAATTCTTTGGTTGTAAATCGGGGTCTGATATATGTGGGAATAGAATGGTACGAGACCTTGCGATACTCCAAGACCCTGGTGTCAAAAATCTAGACTGAGACCAAAGCGTTTTATCAGCTCCAAGCCGGAGACTTATACAAATAGAGCTAAATAAAATCACCGAAAACGCAATGCAATGGAAGCTAGGGGAAGCCCATCAATATACTGCTTTGTCTTGTTTACTGTCTTATCCACTAGTTCAATTTAAGTTGTACCCTTTAACTCTGAAAAATGTGACTCCTAAAGAGCAGACAAACGAAAAGAAAAAAACGATGACAAAGCCGAGACTCTGAGAACTGTTGGCAGGAAAACTTCAAGACTCCGAGATGCAAAAGTTACCCGAGACCCATCAAAAACGCTTCCGAAATTTGAGGTCGCGTCAAAATTTTCCGAGACCCACATTTTTTAAAGTATTATATATTTTTTAAGTATTTATACATTTTTGAAAGCATTGTATACCTCTTCTGATTGCACCTTATAATTTTGTTGTGAATTAATAATGCTATCGTCGTTGAAAGAGTAAACATAGACTTAAACAAGTAGCATCAACAATGAAGCAAGATAGTCGGGATGGTTTTCTGAAGCAATGAGCAAAGGACCGCAAAGCAGTGAAGTGATTGATTAAAAAAAGAAAATACAAAAACAAAACTGCTCCCTGGGCAATCATTCTAGGCCAGTCAGTGGATGATCACTCGACTGGCTATCTCAAAGAAATGATACTAAACGCAAACCCAAAAAAACTACGACTAAAACTACAACCAGGACTGTGGTATTTTACAATAGTTAAGACAATGCTTTTAAACTTTGTTGCGATCATCCATTTTACGAGACAAGGCGCTTTATTCATGTAGCTCAGGTAACCTAGCTCTAGAACAGTCGAATGCATCGGCCTGTTGCGGTGTTCATTAAGGTTTCATCACAGGGACACGTCTACACAATATATGACTTAACTAAGCGATGTTTTACTGCACTGAGAATCATTTCCGACTCACCAAACGATGCAACTCTCTTTTAATAAGTGCAACTCGACATCAATGTTATAAGAGGGAAATCCTTTTTATTATCGGCAATATTGTAAAGAAAAACCCTAAAATCTCGACGGACTTCTGCCTAAATATTCCTTGGGTGCGGTAGATTTTGCTCTTTCAAAACCAAGCTGTAAATGTTTAGGCTCAAAAGCTGATTTGGCTTGATAATTTACAGATTTTCTCGGGCTGGGCCGCCGAAACACACAAAGGAAATGACTTGGTATATTATTATGATTGATATTAACTCCGTAAAGCAAAATACAACCACAAATAAGTTAACCTTGGATGGCAGTGAGCTTGTACTTTAGTCAGTTTCAGTTGTTTACCTCTCAGTCCTAAGACAAATTGTCACGGACGTGATTTGGTAAGCTGTCTCAATCCACCCACAAATACTCAATAAGTATGATCAAATGATTGCATAAAATCAAGATAATGCCTCGAAACTGCTTATTGCTATCATATCAGTCAAGCCGGGGTCCACCATAAATACTAGAGAAGATCCAACGACGCGACGGCAACGCCGGAGAACGTCGCTGAAAAAGTGAATTTGCGTTCTTCCAGTCTTCACCGCAATTATTCCTACCCACTTCCTTGATCAAATTTGGAGTTGAATTCCAAGGGACCATATCCAAGTGCAGAAAGAGAAACAAAATTTCGTCGTTGCTTGTTTAAACTCGTAGTCGTGCAAAAACGGGCAAAGAAATGCACAAAAAAGCGTGCAAAGTTGTTTGTTGCTAATTAAACCTATTGTTTTTTGACGTTCTTGTTGCCGTCCGCGTCGTTGGATCTTAAAGTCCCTAATATTGTCTCAGAACTGGGGTAATTCGAGATTCAACTCATCTTCGTAATACAATTTATCGGAGCCCCGCCCCCCTCTCCAACGAAAACTAGGATACATCTCAGTAGAGAAATAAAAAGACGGTACCTTACGACGTAAAAAAGAAGTCCAACTTCTTAAAAACCAGATTGGTAAGTCTGAAAAACAAAAAAGACCAAAGCAGTTTAGCTGTTGTGCTGAGCGCACGCCGAAAAGTTATATAATATAGATAGGTCACAGGTCAAAGCTTCACTCACGTGCAGTTTTAGTTTGTACTGAGGAGAACGGTGTTACATAACAACTGTAACTCCCTATCTAGAGTATTTTACTGGATCAAGTCCGGGGGACTCAAAAAAGTTTTATAAGGGGAGGCTCCGCCCCGAGGTCCAACCACTTACTCCTTTACGACAGAAAAGGTACCCCTTTCGTATACCTTCTATTGACAAATGGTACCCACATACCTAGTTTAGAACTTGACATCCCTTTCAACTACTGTAAATACACTGTCTTTAAAATATGAATAAATCACAAAACCAAAACGTTTTCTCGACTTTTTCTCAGACATAAAATGCAACTGTTAACCCTTTTAAGCTTTTTTACCAACCTAAATGACAGATTTCTCGACCTTTTATAGAGCGTTTTCACATGACGTCACGGCGGCCATATTGGTGTTCCAAAACAATGAAACGGCGGCCTCCGGGAGTTGAACTCTTTTCTCATGTAAATGCTTTCTTTTGTTCCAATAAATTAGCATAGCTGCTGGCCACGTGAGTGAAAACGCTCTATAGAGTGTTTTCATTCACGTGGCCAGCATATATGCAAATTTATTGGAACAAAAGAAAGCGTTTGCATAAGAAAAAAGTTCAACTCCCAGAGGATTGGTTTGGGACACCAATATGGCCGCCGTGACGTCATGTGAAAACACTCTGTACACTTCAACAAGTCCCTGCCCTTTGATATACCTGAAGCCTGAAACTGGTTCACCTTTCCGGCGGAGCCTAGCCTTCCCCTTATAGGCCATTATTGGGAGTACTTCCTCCGGCACCATATAGAAATTACGAAGGTGTATCGATCATAGAAGATGGGTTGGGGGAAAGGGGTAATATATACATTTTTCCTGACATCTTCAAATTAGGGCAAGTTCTGGATTGCTGTCCTGAATAGCCTGAATATCAATGCAACCATTCTGTTAAAGGCGGAACGTACTACTTGGCGTATTAATTTGAGTTCTAACCGGGTTTTTGAAAACGTTCCTACCGAAAATTGTAGCCATATGGCTGAAAAGAGAGGCCAAAGTGGAAGTTTCTTGCATCTGAGAGAAGCCCATAAATCACACTGCGAAACTGGGCGAAGAGAGGAAAACTTGAGAGCGAGGCGAACTGAAGAACTAAGGAGGGGAAAGCAAAAACGTGATGGCTGCACTCTAATTAAACGGCCGCTGAATCAACTGCTGAAAAGAAATGAGCCTGGGATTGGCCAACTTGGCAAAGTATTAATTTTTTTCGACTTATGTCGGTCATAGGTCCTCAGGGGAGGAGGAGTTATAACTGCACTTATAAAACGAATAATAATAAAACGAATAAGCAAAAATGATACCCTTTTTAAGGATCGAGACCCTCAAAAACCATAACGCAACGGGAAGCAAATACCAATCTAGTTCATATTTGAAACCTCCCGTCGGGGTGCGACTATTCAAGCGAAACCTCATCGGCAGAACTTTCACATGGTATTATCAATTTTGCATTTAGATCTTACTTTTAAGTCTTTGGATGAAATCCCATGGTGTGACCACGCAAATGAAACCTCTTCAGCAGAGCTTTCTCATGGTACTATCAATTTTGCATGTAGATCTTACTTTTTAGTCTTTGGATGAAATCCTAGGGTGTAACCTTGAACCTTTTGAGCAGTACTTTATCATGGTATTTTTTTTTTAGCATTGAGTAAAAAATTAAATTTGAAAATTTCAATGAATTTTAATTTCGGTCACTTTTGGACATGACCAGGACCGCGGATAAATAAAATTATCATTTGTTTGATTCTCAATTACATCAATCTCTGTCGCGAGAAAATTAATTAAAACTAAACGCGGGACAAAACCTATTGCTGGTTTTCAGTGTCACGCCATTCAAAATAGATCAGTTTGAAAATAAAAATCAAAACCGTCCAATAGATAAAGTCCAGAATCTGGGAAATGAAAGGAGGTACATATACAAAGACCCTCGCCAAGATTCAGGTCAGAGGAATATTTCGTATACGAGATATCCGAAGAAATGTTTTACCCAAATTTATAGAGATTTGTATGGAGACGCCATGCTGGTGCTCACCTGGATGAGCTCCAACATGGCGGACGGAAACCAACAGAAACATCTGTTACCGAGTTTTGCTACAAAAGCGTGAATTTACTCCTCGAGAAACTCATAAACATTAAAGTGATACTTTTTCTAATACATGAACTGTTTAAATAGCAAAATTTCCTGAAATAAGTCATTTTTTTTTTAACCTACATGACAGCTCTCTTGGCCGTCATGTAAATATCGCGTCACGCAAAACTTAGAAAATTCAAGCGTCCGCTATCACAAAACCAAGAACCTTTTTGAAGCAAAAATTTGTATGAAAATTAGTTTTCAGCTGCTCTAATGCATCGTGAAAGTAAAATCTCGGTAGGATCGATAGTTTTTTAGTTTGAATTTTAGTGACGTTATGTGAAAACCAACAATAAAAGCCGTGTCCATTTTACTTGTTTATAAGTGTTTATTCGGAGGGTTCATGAGTAACACAAGAATCAGAGGAAGAAACAAAACACGGGAATATTAGGGGTGATGAATGGTCCATTAAAAATTTAACTGCTCGCAAAATTTTACCTTTGCTCGATTTGCTTGCAAATTTAAACGAGTGCTCGCTTGCTCGTGCTTCCCAAATTTTTTATTTCTGCTCGTGCTCGCAAAAAAATCGCAGTGCTCGGCATGCTCGCGAATGCTCGCAAAGACCATTCGTCACCCCTAATATTATGGTATTTCTCACTCTCGTTTTGGCTTACACCCTCTCGGTTTGCTCTTACCTACCCTGCACGCAGAGTCTCCTTCGATCTTCCTAGATAAGTCTTATCTAGGAAGATCGAAGGAGACTCGGCGTGCAGGGTAGCTCTTACCGGACACAATGACGCAAGGATTTTAACAAACACTGACGAAATTGAAGTGAATTCCATTCTCTTTAATATTCTATTTAGAAATGTTTTACATGAAAGCCGGGGCAGCAGGTTTCAACGTTGCTCGAACTATTGAAATCAACCACTTTCACCCCAACTCAGCTTTACATAATACACATTGATTCCAGAAATTTCGTCTGCATATGATCTCCAATAGAAAATATCTCCGTTTCAAATCAACAAGTTAAATGTACAAAAAAATACTTTCAATGAAAGTTGTATTTGGCGGGGGTCAGAATCTTTCAAAACTCCAATCCCCCGACTCGGTCAGTGCTCAACTGGATGTGCTTGCTTCTGTCCTGCGATCGCACGTGTAAAACCCAAAAATAACAATAAATAGCAATTCTCACAAAGCCCTCTTTTCCCAGCTCGTTGAGTTTATATTTTTACATAAATTTTGATGCCAACGTTTATATCTTTGCATAGTCGCATAGTAAATTCACCTATAAACCTATAAAGTCATAACTGCTAGAGTAGTGGCTGTAGAGTAGGCACTTGGGCTAAACAGAACAACTAGTTCATACCTGTAACCGAAGGCCTTTAAAACACGATTGGGTGAACGGATAATTCCTCCAGTTTACAGGACGTAAACCATTCAAGATGCGTTTATGAAATGCGTCATAGACCTAAACAACAGGCTATGACCGACAATCCTTGACATAACCAAGAAACCAAGCTAGTTTTCAAGGTTTCTTTCAAACCAGGGTTATACACCGCTTTTTGTGTACTAAATCAATCCAAGCAACGTTGAAATTTCCGATAAAGTAGTTTTACGTACATAATGCACATTATCTGGGTGACAAACAAGGGTGACTCACATTACCAGACGCATCGTGTTTCACAAGCTTAACCGAAAATTCATTTTGACGTGCATGTCATTTTGCATGACAGCTTAAGAAATGGACTGGTATGGACTGGTAAAAGGAGGACCTTCAAAACATGGACTATAGCTTCAAAAACGAACTGGTTAACCTTTAGTCTGCTACACAGCCGTTTTTAGTGTCGTCACGCAACGTTCTTCCCAACTAAGCGTTGCGTGACGACACTAAAAACGGCTGTGTAGCCATTCTCGTCCCCAGAGCCACTCGGCTTAATTTGTTTCCCGACCACGTGACCAAGAAACGACGGCCTCTGGGGACGAGAATGCTGTGTACCAGACTAGTTAACCTTTGGAATAGCGAAGAAACACATTTCCTACCATCCAGTTTTTTGGACTTGATTAAGCTTCATTTTGATTTTTGAGGTATGCCTATAAGCAAAAATTTGCAGAGAACTGAGTTTTTGTTTATGATTTTTGTTGTTCTTATTTCGATCCTTTTTTCTTTCTCTCTTTTTTCCTATGAGAATATATTTTATAAGAATATCGAGGCTGAAATTTGAGAAATTTAAAGAAAACTTGACGAATAAACGCAAGGCTGAGATTTTGAAAAGGATGTAATAGATCATAATATTTTGTGTTGAATTACATGTTTTTAACTTAACCGAATAAAATTATTGCTTCCTCTCAACGGCAAAACTACCCAACAAAACGAAGAAACCTACGGTAACTCTAGCTATGTTTAATGCTAAAGACAGTTCGATGAACGGTACATGAAATACATATCTATAGTATGCAGCTTTAAATAAATTAACAAACTGCAAAAGGTGTATGATAATTTTTTTTCCTTTTAAAATAGAATATAAGAATAATACAAGAATATTTTCAACCCAAAATTCGGCGGAAAAATAAGAATATCCAGCCTGGGTCGCAAAAACAACTTTCTTATAAAAGGAGTGTAACTTTCAAAACAAGGAGCAGGTGAGCAGCGAAATGGCAGTGGGTTTTTCCCAAACATGTTAGTGGCAGGATTGGTCAGAATCTTCAAAATGAGATATCTGTGCCATGATCTATACTACCCGAATTCGTTGCTCACTTGTCTTAATTAATTACACTAAAAGCTAAGTTTGTTCAGCATAGTTCTTACTGACTCTATCCGTGCCCAAAAGTCTTTCTGGCAAAACGGAGATAAAACGAGGACTAGTAAACCATTGCTATCAAATAGGACGTAGCCTTCGATAGCCTGCGCATGCGTTTCTTCAAAAAATTTCTCTGTTCCTTAAATAATTGCCTCCTCTCTCCCTCTTTTCCTCCTTATTATTTTCTTCCTCTCTTCCTTCGCGACGCACTCCACTATCCGAACGCCTCGAACAGGCTACCACCGGCCGTCGCATTCCTCGGATCTTAAGGTCCCTAATCTATGTAGACGCCCACACAACGTACAGAGTATGAAGGGTTTACCTTACACCCAACGTCCCCAATCTCAACCTACTGTAACGCAGCTGGAAATAGCGCTCACTGGATCAACTGGAAATAGGACAAATGTTCAAAAAGGAATGACAAAGAACGCCAGAGACGAAAACTGCTGGCAAAGGATGGTGCTTAGGGCGGGGTAGGAAGCAGGAAGGCAGGAGCCAGAGAATTGTCTTACCAGCCCTAATTGGCTCTCTCGATCTCGCACCTTTGCTAGCTCTATATTGTGCTAAGTCCTACTACACATATAGGCCCCTTTCATGACACTATAGGTTGTATGAGAAGGTCCAAGAGAACGTCCCACACTTGTTGGTCAAAGGGTCTAAAACGCAGAACACGCGCTTGACGATAAAAGGCAGAATATAAGACTACGTTCCAGCATGGTATTGATCACCGGGTATAAACCGAAGACCCTGCACAGCTCTAGCGATGACCAGCGATAAACTGGCCTATTGGGACACACAATTCTGCTTTTTATATAACCTGAAGAACAGCAGTTATATTTGACGCCTTTCAAGTGAACATAGGGAGGGGAGGCACGAGGTGCGCGTGGAGAGCGACAAGCTCACCTGAAACACCGCAAAAATTACGTCTCATTTGCAGGTTACCCTGAGCAGGGTAACGTAACAGAGTAGACACGGGTAACCTCCAAGAAATGAGTTATCTCTGTATGAATGAAGGGGTTAGAGGCTATTCACATGATACCGAAATGACTTTCATCCTGGAACGAGTTCATTCCATCTGTATATATTTCTCTATAATTGTGATACCAAAACGACATTTGTTCCCATACAAGTCATTCCAGAATGAGTTCATTCCAGTTTTCATTCCGAATAAAATTCTCGTCTGAAATTTCATTCTGGTATCATGTAAACTGAAACCGAACTTCGTTTCGGATTGAACATCAATCTCGTTCCCAGAGGCCGCGATCCTTTTGTACAGCGACGGGGATCCCCATCCGCTGGACAAAAGTAACGGAGGCTCTGGGAACGAGATTGATTGAACATTGCAAATCAAGTAGTCTGGAGCGAATGACGCATGCGTATCCCATCTGGCGCGAGAACCACGCAAGCTACATCATGTGAATGCAGTACGAACTTTACTCTGGAAAGAAACTCGTTCATGAATGAAAGTCATTACTATATCATTTACACGGCCCCTTAGTTTAAGATTTTTTTACTTTTTAATGCATTATCTTTTATTTGTTTCTTTTGAAGTGATGTAGTTGTAATGCGCAGCTGATCATTTTCATGTTAAGCTGCGCACAATAAGTTTATAAATTATTATTATTATTATTATTATTAATGGTGAGGGAGTCAAATACAGATTCGTCGTTATCAAGTAAGTTGATAAGGTAGACTAGCTATCGTAAGGGGATAGAAAAGCAAACTTTTCACGCGCAAGTCCTTCGTTTAAAAATTGGAAATTGAATCAGCAATAACCAGGATACGATGTTAAGTAGATGGATAAAATCAATACAGATGAATCGCTACTAGACATGTCTAAAGAGCTGGACGTACTTATGAAAAGTGACTAGGGACAAATCAATGAAATGAAACACAGGACTAAAGGTTGAGACTAGCTACATGTAGCATAATGGTACCTATCATTTGAGGCCAGGTCAGCACTTTTTAACACCTGTCGAAAGGCCCTTGGACACCTTATGAAGTTTACACAACGTAGTATTCCTTATCGTTTTGGATTAGCCGGTTAAGCATTGCGTTTTACAGATTAGGGTTAAGCACTACCTTTACTGATTAGGGTTAAGTACTGTTTCGAAACTGGTTAGGTTCCTTTTTTGGGTTGGGGTTAATGCTATGTGTACTTTAATCAACCTTGTGTAAACTTCATAAGGTGTCCAAGGGCCTTTCGACGGATGTTAACGAGTGCTGACCTTGAGGCCAACGCGCTTATCATAAAGATGATGATCAGAACATAAAATACGCTACTGACAAATGTTTTCATTCGGGTACGATTTCAGTGGAATGTCTTGTATTTGGCGGAAGAGGGAGGGGAAAAGATAAGTGACGGGCCTTTGAGACCTGCCCTTACTTTAAAGGTGCCATTTCAATAGTAGGAGGATTTCCACTGTCGCGAAATGTTTATTTTCGTACGCGCTCGTTCAACTTTTACGTTTACGCGTGATCTTTCATACATAGCCTTTACTTATTTATTTACTTAGTTTCGCTCATTCTCGGCAGGGTCACTGCAATAGCGCGTGGTGCCAGTACGCGGGCCCGAACAGTCCCTACACCCATTGGAGATAGACCACCACACCGAGGACTACGTCCGCTACTCTTTACGAACAGTATGTGGGTTCTTTATGGTATCGTAATCACCACTGTGTTTTTACCACGAGAAATTTACAAGTCTTTGACATGTGTACATTTTTAAATTCCATTTAGATGAATTACCAGACTGCTCCACATCTAGCTCCTCAGCATGATCTTTTAAGTGTCTCCCCCGAGACAATACCATTGTATCATCTACTTCCCATCAAGGAAGAGGCAGCAATAGACCAAAGCTGTTGCCATGGAGATGGATCCCAGCTAATAAGCTTGAGCAGCCTGCTAAAAACTGCATTTGATACTCAAGCTGAAACCATCACGACCAATACAACGTTCAACCACGGCAACGATGGCAGCTCCTTTTCTGTAACACAGGGTTGTCCTAACAACTGTCCCTGTGTTTGCCATGTACCAGCTCCATTCGCTTCATGTAATCAGAGGCGCCCCTCTGTGATCATGACTCCTGTGACTAGCCGGCGAAAAGTGCCAAGTGAATCATGTACACACGCTCCTCTTAAGGTACTTACAGGGACATTAGGGAGCTTAAGTAACAGCGTTTTTGAGCGATGGAAATCAACCGGAAGTGGACTTTTTTGCATCATTGGGCAATAGTTTGGTTCAAACTCTCGAGTAAATCGCCTTTTTAACGGAAAAGAAACTCAGTAATACAAATTCGTTAGCGTCAAAGCAAATGAAAAGGGAGAAGGCTTCACTTCCGGTTGACGTGCGTCGCTCAATAAGAGAGCTTAAGCAAAGGGGTGTTTAGCGACAAACGGCTACCGGAAATTGTTTTTTGCTGCTTTTTTTTCATTCTTGGGCAGTGATTTTGCCCAATTATTCGGACAGATCGCCTCTATACGAGTAAAGACACTGAGCAATACAAATTTGGTAGCGTCAAGGTTTATTAAAAGAGAAAAGGCCTCACTTCCGGTTACCGTCCGTGGGAAGACTAGGCGTATAGAGGCCTAGCCCACTGTGCAGGCAAAACTCATTTTTCGCGATGCCGACCTCTAGGATTCTAAAAACAAACAAGATCGGGAAGACGATCCACAGTCATGAGTTTTTGTTTGAAATATGGATATCCCGAGTCAGTCCTCGTGGGTAAACAGTACAAGAAAAACGCCTGCATGAAAGTTTATACAGCACTTTTCCACGTGCACTGTATCACCGTTCGGTTTACAATTGGTAGTGTCAAAATACAGAACCAACGATATTCTACTTGATAACATACCCTCCACCCTCAATTTGAAATCTCCCCATACCTAAACCCACAGCAAGTCGCAGAATCATAGCTTGAAGGCCTCGCAAATTGCCCAGTGAAAATCGTCATTTGTTGTTGGCGAGGCTGTTTGGGATGTCCAGCTGCTTGCCCACGAATATGAAAGTAAAACCTTGATGGCGATCTTTTTAAACAGCAGGGAACTCTTTCGATATTTTTTTAATTTGTTTTCTTTATTTTTCTTCCTTGACTTGGGGTAGTCTTTTTTCTTCGTATTCTGTATACAAATCATTTGCTTTGACAGACAATCTTTGATGGAGGGACGCAGCATTTTTCACAAAGTTTATCTTGACACTTCATAGTAAAAAAATGAACTTCAACAGAAAGAAACGAATGGCTAAGTTATTCTTCTGTGGTTCTTTAACCAGATTAACCAGTTTGGAGAAAACCTTGAAAGGCCCTTCCATATCGTTCCTAATCAAGAAGTGGCTATAAGCGTAAGTGTTTATGTTGTGTCTTTTGTTCGAGGCAAAATCTGAGAGCGCTGAAGACAAGAGCGTTCTAAGGGTAAAAACATTTCGAAATCTAGAAACTACGAAACGCTATTTTCAGCCGTTTCTTCATGAGGCATTTCTTGAATAACATCACAGATCTCGTTTAAGTGTAAAATGGCGCTTTAAAGACTGCTTACAACGTCGTTCGTTCTACGCAGTTTGATACTGTTGTTAAAGACATTACGATACTGTTTTTCCACAGGTACCCCAAAGCTCACGAGTGAGACTCGTTGTTGCGTAACAGAATAATACAAGGGTTTGTATGGAGAATTAAGCGATCGTTAATTAGGGGTCAAAAACGGGAAAAAAGATTCATCAGAATTTCTTACCTTGTGTCCTTGTCTAAATTTATGGTGTTTTCTTAGCACTTTTGTCCGTTCTAAAGCGATTCAAGTAAGTTTTATTACGCAAGAACGAATCTCACTAGTGAGCTTGCCTGGATACCTGTGATTTTTTATTGTCTCGTTGTACACCACACATCTTCCACCCAGGGGGTGTGTTATTTCACCATTTATTATCTATTTTGCCAACTTGCTTCGTTATAGTTTATCTATTCTCATGAAAGGCAAGCTTTATAAGTTTTGCTTAGACGGCGAGCAGTCTCGCGTTTGCTTGAAAATCTGTAATCGCTAGCGCAAGGGTGTGATAGCTACTGATCTTTGTCGTTTGCATCATAGTTGTCTTAGCTTTTTTCCTCGTCATCGATCATCTTGGCACTGTCATCTGCATTCGGCTCTTTCTTTGTTCTTCCTCTTCCCCACTGCTATTACCGATCTCCTCTAACGCAACACCTTCGTTTTCTGCAGCTTCGTACTCCTCGTCTAATTCAACTCTTTCGTTTCGATTGTTGTAGGCATTTATTTTCTCGACCACAGATTAAGTGATGCTTTTTGGTAATGGGTATTGAATGTCCAGTTACAGCTCAAAAAAAGAAAATTAAGACAGAAGACATTTAAGTGGGCTTCGTGCATGCCTGAAAAATTTGAAGGCAGCAAAGGCTTACCAATGAATGACTTTCCCAACTTCAAACTCATGAACCATGATGCCTTAAGCTTGAGCACCACACACTGACTGCAATATATTTAAGCGCTCGTTTTTCATGGCATTTTGTTAAAAAGATATGGTGGAAGTTGGTGATGGTGATAATGCCTGATAATGGTGATGATGATATGTGCATAAACCGTTGTTGAAACAGAGAACGCAAGAAACCACTTAGCTAACGTTTACTCTATATGGTGAGTGTCGTATATTGTAAGCAGCCTCTATGCCTCTTTCAGCAGGAGGAAAAAGAAAGCGGCGCGACTATGGATGTCAATCCCGAGAAAGAAAGCAACAAAAGGGTGGTAAGTGACCCAATTAAGAGAGAGACAGAGAGTGAAACGCCCAGTCTAGCCCTAATTGGGATTATGTAAAACAAAAGAAGCAAGGCTGATTTTACAGTCGGGAATATATATATTTTTTACCAATATTTTGGAAGGCACGGCCTCCTTCTTCAGGGTCTTACATGTAGTGAAGAGGTTAAGCTAAGACGTTACAATTTGAAAATAAAAGAATAGCGTGCAATATGATACTATAATGACACTTAAACGTTGAAAACAAAAACTGTTGAAGTAGTGATTGAAAGAAATTTGAAATATAAAAATAGTATACATAAATGATAACAAATAGAAGAAATAAAGACTGTATTACATTTTATCTTTCTTATTCATACCTAGTGGTTCAAGAGTTTTATCTCTCTCGATGAGGTATGCTTCTCTAGCTTTTCGTACACTGTCTCTATTAGATTTAATAAGCTCTAGTGGGATGAGTGTGATGTCGTTAGTAGTGATCATTAGTAAGAAAGTGTTCTGAGACAGTGGGTGGGTTTAGAGAAATTAGGCCCGTTTCAAACGTCTGAAGCCAAGTCGTGCTAGTGTCGTGCTGCAGTCGAGCTACAGTCGAGCCAGCTTAGCAAGGCAGTAGCAGTACGACATCTGAAACAGGCCTTAGATAGGTTGTCAACTGGTTTGCGGCCGGTGTTCGTCGAAGTGGTCTTCGGGTCGTCGTTTGGTTTCACAAATGTATTGTTTGGAGCAGTGGTTGCATTGTATCATGTAAATGACGTTTTTGGAGTTAAAGTCGATGTGATTAGTGATAGGTCTGGTTTCGCCTGTAGCGTGGAATGTATGAAGTTTGTCCGTCAGAGATGTATTTACAAGTGAGACAGTTTTTTCCACAAGGGTATGAGCCCCGGGGCTGGTTGTGTTGTGTGAGATTGCGTAATTTAGCCCTCACTAGACAATCACTGAGGTTACTACAACGTCGATAAGCTACAATGGGTGCAGCTTTAAAGACGTTATAGCAACGGGGGGATGAAATAACGATGTGAAAGTGTTTGCGAATAATGGACGAGATGGAACGAAGGGCTGAGTTGTAGGTGATAACAGAAGGGAACCGTTCTGGTTTGTCCAGTGTGGAAGTGTCATGGGGCGTGAGTACTTCTGTCCGTGTGATATTGTTAACACGCTGTGTTTCCCGTTGAAGGAGTAACGTTTTTAACCACGTTTGTGAAAATAGTCAATATGTTCATTGGTGCGTAGTGTGAAGGTCTCGTTGGTTGGACAAATGCGGCGGAGTCTAAGAGCTAGACGGAAAGGAATAGCACGTTTGGTTTGTATGGGATGACATGACGAATGTAGTAAGTATTAGTGTTTGTCTGTAGGTTTGGTATAAAGGGGGGGGGACAGGGGGGTCACAATCTCCCGCTTCCCGTACCCCGTTCTCCCGCCTCCCGTACCTTTTTGTCCCTTTGTCTCCCGACTCCTGCCCTTTATTGTGTTTCTCCCGTTATCGTGTAAATGACGCTGTTTGACTCCCTATTCAGATTCTATTAGGAGTGCTTTGGTCTTGTTTAAAAAAAAATGTGTTGTAAAAAATTGTGTTGTAATTCGAACACTCAGACGAACGTCAACTCTGGCCTTGTTTCGACAGCGACTTTACCGTACATCAGAGGCACCTACATTATTACAATATACGTGTTGCACACAAACCCATAACCACCTTACGACGTCTGCTCACTAATGTCAAGGACAAAGACAAACCGGAGGACAAACAGGGAGCAGTATACAAGATCAAATGCTGCGACTGCCAGGCTTCTTACATTGGTGAAACCGGCAGAAACCTTAGCACGCGTCTGACCGAACACAAAAAAGTGACGAGGAATAGTGACGTCAACAATCACATTGCTGAGCATCATTTACAGACGCAACATCAAATTGACTGGTACTCAGACTAATATCAACGTCTTACTTTAGAAAGCTGGTTTACTAACTTAGAACAAACGCCACTGAATCGTAGCCAACAGTTACCAGCGTCGTACAAACAACTTATTGACGAGATCAAGCAGAACTAACTACGAGAGAACGACTGGAGAACTGACATTTTGACTAACAACAGACGACTGTTTAACTGTGACAATAGACGGATCGAAACGCACCAATTACATCCTCGGAGACCCAGGGGCAGATAGTAGGGGCGAGGGAAAGTCTAAATGGGCGGAAAATAACGGCACAAAGAAAAGTAAAGAATGGCGAGAAGAGCCCCTGGGGACAATGTCTTACCAGACCAGTTCCAAACGGTCGCCGCCGTTCTGGCTTCTGATTGGTGCCAGAAAACACATTGTCCCCAGGGGCTCTTCTCGCCGTTCTTTACTTTTCTTCGTGCCATTATTTTCCGCCCGCTTAGACTTTCCCTCGCTCCTACTATCTGCCCCTGGGTCTCCGAGGATGCACCAATTACTGATTACGAGTCTTCATAGCCAATAACATCGTGACGTAATTGACCAATCAGACCAATAACCAGAGTATAATACCATCAACTGACGTGATACAACTCACTTTGACTCTGAAGATAACTACCGCACAGGTTGTCGTAGCCTGCGCGCAGACGATAACTAAACTCTGATTAGTACCGTCTGCGAAGCAGCGCAGAGATCATTGTTCTGGACCCCAACGGACTCAACGAATTACCGGAAGTGCGTTTCGAATTTCCTTTCAACCTGATTGGCGATCACGACAAACAAAACAAAGGCCTTTTTTAACTGGCCAATCGTGCCGCGTACTCAAATCTGGGTACACAGCTGGAAGTCCAGAACAAGGATTTCGGCGCTGTTTCGCAGACGGAGTTAACCAGAGTTTAATTTCGTCTGCGCGCGCGCAGTCTAAGGTTGTCGAGACGTCAGTCACTGTCAACAACAACAGTCCTATTCAGGACTACGTTCACCCGGACGATCAAACTCAACCTACTTTTGAAATCGAACCACTCCGCACTTTCCAGCGCAATCAAATAATTGAAGCGCAATTCCTTCGACACAAGTTTACACCACGCGGCAAAATCTTCACTGACAGTGTTTTGTGAGCTACAGTCGTAAGGAGCGAGCTCCAAGGAAGGTCTTCCATGGAAGGATTTTTCCCCACCAAACCGAAAAATACTAAGACCGATCAAAATGGTCTTTAACAACATTTGACCTGACTCGCTTTGTCGTTCTTACGGAGAATTTCGACAGCTAGCGAGACAGACGAGACACTGACACGACTGACACAGTCGACACACGTGTACATATATCATGCTATCTCATTCATGTCCTATGATGTAAGCGACTTGAAAAGGTTTCCAATTTCACAGGAAGTAATGCCGTTTTTTTTTTTATCCCGAGCACGAACTTTCGTTTTTTGACTTTTCTCGTGAATAAAATTTTGCTTTAAGCCTCGGAAAACGTTAAGTGGAAGTCAAGAAACGTTGTTGGGTTCGTTTCTTTGACTGGAAGTAAGCAGTAACAAAAAAAAAAGCTTGACTTTTTGAATTTCTCTCCCGCTTCCCGCCATCGTAGAGATCCCGCCTCCCGCCCTTTCTTCTCCCGTCTCCCGTACCCCTCCCGCCCCCTGTTCTCCCGGGCTCCCGCCCCCCTGTCCCCCCCCCCCACTGTAAAGGTCAGTGATGATTTTGCCATTGTGAAGTGCAGTGAGACGTTGACGTCGAGAAAGAGTATGGATGTGAAGGAATAATCTCATGTGAATTTTATGGTTGGGTGAATGTCATTGAGAAAGGAAGTGAATGTGTTAAGGTCCTGTACTGATCGTGTCCATATCATGAAGATGTCGTCACCATATGAAGGGTTAGAAAGGAGCACGTGATAAGGCGTCAGTCTCGAATTTGGCGGGAAAAAGGTTGGCGTATGAAGGAACCATCCTTGTCCCCATAGCTGTACCATGTGTCTGCAAGTAATGTTTGTCATTGAAAGAGAAGTTGTTCATAGTGAGAATCATGTGTATGAGGTCACAAAGTGTTTCAGTACTGATGGATGGAGCGTTGCGGTCGCGTACGATCAGTACAGGACCTTAACTCTGCTAACGACATCACACTCATCCCACTAGAGCTTATTAAATCTAATAGAGACAGTGTACGAAAAGCTAGAGAGTGTACCTCATCGAGAGAGGTAAGACTCGTGAACAATTAGGTATGAATAAGAAAGATGAAATGTCATACAGTCTTTATTTCTTCTATTTGTTATTTTTTATTTATACTATTTTTATATTTCAAATTTCTTTCAATCACTACTCCAACGGTTTTTGTTTCCAACGTTCACGTGTTATTATAGTATCATAATTTTTTGTACGCTATTCTTTTATTTTCAAATTGTAACGTCTTAGCTTAATTAACCTCTTCACTACATGTAAGACCTTGAAGAAGGAAGGCCATGCCTTCTAAAACAGTATTGTTGAAACAACATATATATTCCCGACTGCAAAAATCATGTCATGTTTGCAGTCAATTAGAACTTGTTTTGTTCGTTACGTGTACACGTTCAGATACAACCGGCGGTAAACGCTTGAAATTAATCTAACATTTGTTTCCGGAGATGTCCGCAATCTTATATTCATTGTTGTCAGGACCCCTCCTGGTCAGTTGTCAAGAGAGAATTCTACAGTCCCAAGAGAGAACTATCCTCTCTTGACAGTCGTCATTAAAATTCTCTGCATTGTTTGATTTGAGGCAGCCGCGCGTCGACATGATTTCGTTTTAAACAATCGATTAAAATGTTCGGACGTCTCAGGAATTAGACTTCCGTTCAAGTACAGCCTTTAAAAATAACTTAAATGAAATTTCCATATCCCGGCCAACGCCTTAAGACCCCCTCCCCACTCACAACTGTTCCATTATTCTCTCTTGGTGTATCGCATTTCAAGGAATCAATAGAACGGCAAATCGAATAAGTTTAAACAAACAAGTTATGACATACATTAAGGCGGAGGCTGTTTAATGGCCAATTGGCCCTAAAACCAGTTGTGGAATTTACGCACTTTTGCCATCGCACTTACGGACGGTTACTGCATTAAGATATTTGCAGGAGCAATTCTTATTTATGTAGTCTGTCTGCTATTTGTCGATGGGGGCAAACTAGCTACAGTCCGCGCCGCTCAGAGCAGTACGCATGAAGATCAAGATAAACTCGAGTAAAATTTCATATTTTAATATTTCACCCGACTGTCGTAACCAAGTGAGACAGTCATTGAGGATATCAACAAAGGAAAGCAATCAGATTCACAAAAACATTTTTCAGTTCCCATCCTCTGGACGGAGAGGACCTGGGAACGAGAATGTCAGAATAGTGCGCGCCCACGCGCATGAAAACACATTCGTGTTCATAATGACTTGATAAAGAGAGTGTCTAAATTTTTACCTTTCTTGGGGTTTTGCTGAGTTATGGTATTTTGCCTGTAAGGAGCTCCACATGACGAAAAAAGTACTGGCTTATACCTATGACGTCATCGAATTGCCGCCATCCTGACCACCATCTTCCCTTTACTGAAAATTCAGATTTTTGCAGAATTTTGCTACTACTTGTTGCTGTTCAGCTGGCGGACGCCTTTAACAAGACAAAAGCTAAGAAACTAAGGATGTTGTTGCAGCAACATCATGACATTTATGCCAAACAGCAACTGAATGTCACCAAACTTCGCTAAAATGTGTCAGGATAACAGTTTCTCCCCCAAAATTGTTTTAAACAAATACTGTTAAAACCGTACGAAGTCGTCTCCTCCTCCCAGTACATCAGAGGTTAAAATGTTTTGCAAACTAAACCAGTTACGGTGACCTTTTGCATCGTTCATACGTGTTTGGAAGCCACATAAGTTTATACGCATTTACAAGCTTAGACACAATCATGTGCTTTTTCAAAAACGAGTAATTATCATGTCCATTCAGTTTGGGTCTTTTAGCAAGGCTAAGCGTCTTAAATGCCTCCGGAAAAAGTCTGAGTTAATGTTTCCCTTGCTATAGGAAAAAGTCTGGAAAGATTCTAAAGAGGGAAAGCGTTTCTTTCGAGTTAGTTTGGATGGTGTGGAGACGACATTTAAGCTGACAGAAGAAGATTGGGACGTAATGGAGATCGCCCATTTCCCAGGTGGAGGTCGTTTGTTAGGTGGTTCCTGGACTTCGATTTTTAGACGTGGTTTAAAAGAAAGCAATCCCTGGTGCAACTTGCGATTAAAGAATAATCACGTTCGAAAGGAAAACTCTCGAAAGATCATTTCAGCACCGTTCTTCAGAGGATCTGGAAACTGCAAGCGTCGAGAGTGCAACCTGAAATTCAAAATGGTCATTGAAGAGGATAGGGGAAAATACGTCAAATTGAAGTACGCGGGAAATGTCTGCCACAAGCATGAATCATATCCAGCGAAAACGTGACTAACTGCAGAAGACCTGATAACGGTCTCGGGATTGATATTTCCAGCGGTCAGTTGAACCCTCCCAAGGCAGGCTAGATTAGCTTTGTGAGCTTCAATCGTAGTATAAAGAAGAAGACCTTTGACTTTCTTAGCGTCGCGAAAATCAAGATACGATAAGTTCAAAAATTTTAAAAGATAGGAGAGAGGGTAAAACCGTAAAAAAGGAAAGTATCCCTTTCTCATATTTTTAAAGGTGAAACCCGTTACAAATGAACGTCGTTATTACAGTAGAAGAACCAACAGACAAATTAGGTGGAATGAACAGTTATATAAGGCTCCTGGAAAGGACGCGGAGGTTACCAAGTCTCATTTTTGTATCCTATTTTTCAATTACTTTCTTCCTTTTTAATAGTTTTCACGATGTATGAACATTACTGTGTTGCAGCCTGCTGCAACAGGCTAATCCAATGATAGCCAGCAAAAGCGCGAGGAAGAATCCAAGTCAAAGTCACTTGGGGGTTACTCAGATCTTAAAAATAGGCAAATCACAGCTCCGTCTATAATTGTTTCAAAAAAGATCAATTAAAACTTTGACGTATGTCAGCGCTAAGGATTGTTTGTAGATTTAATCAAATTTGTATAACGTTTATATTAACCACAAGGGACTGCAAAGGACCGCAAACGAATATGCCGAAGAACGTAGGATCTATAAAGACCTGAACAGCAAAAATAATAATGTAGACATATTAAATTTTTGGGCCGTAGATCTTTTATAGGTGCGATATGCTGTAATTCTTGCATGGTTCTGTCCATGGTTTTAGGTTGGTTTTGGCCCATTTTTTTATTTTTTCTGCGAACATGAACTTGACACTTGGACTCTTGCCCCCCAGAAGACACGTGATATGGCGTGATTCTGTGGGTGTTGAGAGTTCTGGGTCAGGGCTTAAAATCAGAGTGCGCGGATATTTTTCATCAGAGATTTCTCTGGTTGTTGAGCCATACTGACGAGCCCCAAAAAGGGCGAAACAGCTGTCTACGGCTACAATCCCGCTATGTTTTGAGTTCTTTCGGTGTCGTGTTGATGTCTTTCAGAGTTAATTTTCACGTAGTATGATTAGCATTGGAGTATTCTGCTTGCAGAATTTAATATGTCAACCTTTATATTGTTTACAGGTTGTTGATTTATTCAATAATCAGTTCCTATCCTTCTCATCATCATCATCATCATCATCATCATCGACACTTCTTTGTCGTCTGCGTCTGAACTGTCTCCTTGATTTTCGTTTAAGAATATTTGTTTTGTATCCTCCCTTTACATCCAGTATGGAAACAGAGTCCGGGCCATAACAAGAACTGGATAAATGACGCCATCCAACTTATCAAAAGGCGCCTACACCAAGGGTAACAATACACGCCCATTTCTTAGCTCGTTTGTACGCTTTGAAACCAGGCCTTTTCTCACATTAGTTTGAAAACCTTGCTTTTGAACAATAACGAAACGAGCAGAAGAGTGTTAGAAATTGCGTCCGTTGGGACTTTTAGCCTGATCAGGCGCCAAACATCTGGAGAACGCAGGTATGCAGCAGTTTTGCCCGTCGTTCGAAAATTGCTTTTTGCACTCTTAATTTAATTTGCTTGGACTTGGTGATATTTTCATTGTAGTGCAGGTCTCCTCCACATAGTGCTATATTTTTGAAGAGGCAACAATGAGTTGCGCCATGGGCGTCGGCCGTGAAGAGAGAAATCCAATGGACGGCTCACGCCATGTTCATTTTCTTGCAGTCTGGAGAAAACCACATGATTACTTTCTTGGCAATATTCTACAGAAATCCCGGACTGTTCAGAAGTGTGAAAACAGCTTCTCGAAATGAACTTTCGAAGCTTCAAGACATTGAGCTTCCTAGACACAGCTTATAGACACCCGTGAGGTGCGACATTGCGAAAAGTTTACTCAGAGCTTCAAACAAAGAGGCAGACAATGTGCTGTTTTCATCTTTTGGTATTTAACTCTTTTAAGTCTTTAACCAAGTTATGGCGAGATTATTTGTTTAATATGGAAACTGAATCACATGGTGTTACCATTCAAACGGAGCGACTTTGGTAGAACTTTTGGTAAGATTTCGGTATCACCCAATACATTAATTACGTGTACATTTTGTGACTCAAACTCTATCCATGCTCTCCTTTTTTAGGGTTAGTCGAACATATACATGGGGCTATTTATTTCTTGGCATTTTACGAAAGGAAAATTGGAATTGTTCACTTTGGCCGTAATGGGGAGTGAAAGGAATAATAAGATGCAAAAAGGTATAAGGCGTTTTTCTACAAATTCACGCGACACCAAGGATTTCCATCCATAAAGGATGTTTTCAGCTTGTAGAAGAACTATGTACCATTTGAGCTTGGCTAGCTTGGACCAAGAAAAAGCAGAATTTAAGGCACACTGAAATTTTTTGAGTACGAAGAAACAGTTACCCGGCAAAGACACGCCAGCACCCAATATCAATACATCAGATAAGCGGAAACTGTCAAACGCACCACCGAAACGACGTAACGAAGGTCAAAAACAAAAGCAGTGCCTTTTAACGCTAAAGAAGAAGTTAAGTTAGGCAATGTACCAAATGCCCCGCGCTTAGAAAGCTGTGCGGTCCTTGCTAAAAGCCAAACGGTACTACGTAGGAATATGCAACTGGTAGTGCGGCGCTGTTAACGGCAGCCGACCTTGGAGCGATGTTAACATGGTCGAGTCGGAAGGTTCCCTCAAAGAAGAGATGACGAATTACAAAAGGCGAAAGCAATTACACGCTGCTAATTGGATTTCTCGCTTCTCATCGAATGAATTCAGTAACAGTGCAGTGAGACATGATTCAGCAATACCTCACCGCTTACACTCAAAGTCTTACTCTGGATCAAGTGATAGTATAGTTTGGGGATGTGTTCAAGGAACAAGGCTTCCTGGAAGGGAACCTTTACCTTGTGATTGACAGTCACAATGGTAAAAAAAATTCTCGACCAGCCTAGTCGAGTCCTGTTTGCACTTAAAGATAAAATGAAATCCGAACTAGACCGGCTAGGGGGACTACAAATGCTTTGCAAGGTAAAATGAGCCTATAATCTGGGTGTCAGATATAGTAGTGGTTGAAAAGCTCAATGGCAAATTGAGGATCTGCATCGATTCTGTCCACCTGAATCAGGCGCTGCTTCGGTCAAACATTACTTGTGACAGAGGATGTTCTACTTCAGTTAGCCGATGTTAAGTTTTAACAAAGATGGTTCCTTACACATCTAGCCCGACGACGAGTCATCCAGAGCCCCCGGAGGCGCTGCGGTTGGAACCGAATGCCATTTAAATTTCACTTGGCCCTGAGCTATCTCGACAGTAAAAACTCGACCGGATTCTAGAGGGCATAACTGATGTACACCGAAACTTTGACGACCTGCTGATTACCCTGTCAGCCTCAATGCAGGAGCATGATGGGAATAAGCCCTTTAGAAAGGTTACTGCAAAGGAACTTTAATCTCAATAAACAGAAGTTGTTTCATTCATCGGTCACTTGTAACCAGTGAAGGATCGAAACCTCATGTCGAATAGGTAGAAGCTCTCCTCAGCATGCCTGGACCTAAAGATATTCAAGCTGAGCAGGGCTCCGTTGATACAAACAAATATCTCTTAAGGTTCCTGTAAGACCTGTTTCACAGTAATTTTCAAGGAGTTATAATAACTCCTCTTGTGGGGCTAATTTAACCCCTTACAGTGAAGCTATTTTAACTCCAACAAGGAGTTTAAAGAACTCTTTTTCAGGAGTAAAAGTGACCACAGATATTGAGGAGTTAAAATAACCCCCAAAAAGGAGTTATCCTGTACCCAAAATTTTTACTCCACTTTCAGAGTTAAATTAACTCCAAAAAGAGTATAAACAGCCTATGTAAGGAGTAAAAATAACCTCATTTCGGAGTTATTTTAACTCCAGACTGGGAGTAAAAAGAACTCTTTTTCAGGAGTAAAAATGACCCCAAATTCGGAGTTAAATTAGGAGTTAAAGCAATCCCAAAAAGGGGTTATCCTGTACCTAAAATTTTTACTCCATTTTTGGAGTTATAATAACTCCCTAAAAATTACAGTGTCTAAGCCCCACTTAAGAAGAAGTAAGAAGGTGGTGTGAGGTTCTTTTCTGTTCTTTTCCACGGGCTCGAGGAATAACTGTTAACAAGCCGAGCAGGGCTCCGTTGATACAGACAAATATCTCTTAAGGTTCCAATAAGACCTGTTTGATATGACTAAGCCCCACCTTGCCTGAGAAAACAGCCGACATTTCCGGACGCCACCACTGCTTTCCCCGCGAAAAGACATCTGAGAAACGGGCGCAGAAATTCCATACTGATGACGCGTCACTTCCCAGATCTGGGCAGTGCTTCTGATTGGTTAAAAATTTACTTCAACCAATCACAAGTACTACCTAGATCTGGGTAGTGATTAGCCTGAGAAAACAGCCGACATTTCCCGACGCCACCACTGCTTTCCCCGCGAAAAGACATCTGAGAAACGGGCGCAGAAATTTTATATTGATGACGCGTCACTACCCAGATCTGGGTAGTGCTTCTGATTGGTCGTGCCGAGTGAGAAATTTGATTCAACCAATCAGAAGTACTACCCAAATCTGGGTAGTGACGCGTCATCAGTATGGGATTTCAAATTCAAATGTCGGCTGTTTTCTCAAGCTGAGCCCTGTCATGATATGGCTAGTCACCAGTTTCCTAGCTACTTATGGACCACACGGTCTCTGCGCATGTCATACTGAAGGCCTCCATCTTGGATTACTGTACGAGTAAAGTTGTGTTTAGTAATCCTTGTTGAATCCTGGCTCATCCTTTAAATAGGCACCACTTCTCTTTACATGGTGGCAGCGGTGGGATGGACAATCACAGCCAGCATTGTTTTGGGCAGAGAGAACATAGAATAAACCCGATGGACACGGATTTTGACATCTACTGTTTGTAGCGTGCAGCTGGTTTGCAAAACCGAGTACCTTTATATCTTTAACCAGATCACTTCACTTACAAATATGTGCGAGTTATCTGGAATAAAACCGCCTCACATGGATTGGAATGACACCGATTGCCAACAGCGTTTACAACTTTCAACAGTATTGTCAGCTCATTTTTAACGGTCCCTTAAGCAAGTAAGAAGAGAAAGAGAAGGCCACATATATCCTACTTTGGATCGGCGAAGAAGGCCTTAAAGTCTTCAACTCTTTCGAACTGAATGATGAAGACAAAGCGAAAACTGATACGATTTTCGACAAGTTTACGAAGTATCTGGAGCCCAAGTCGAATTTTCGAATTGCTTGTTTCCAATTGCAAGGCTTCAGACAAACAAATGACGAGTCTGTCGATTCCTTCATGGCTAGGTTCAAGCTACAAGCTCAGAAATGCCGGTTCAGTGAAGCCGAGTTGGAAGAACGTTTAATTGAGCAGTTAATTATTGGTACTCGAGAGCGGAAAGTACAAGAAAACCTCCTTGGAAAGGATGAGAAACTAAAGCTCGACAAGGCAATGGACACTGCTCGAACAAGAGAAGTAACGTATAATGACATGAAATTCCTAGAGCTGCAAGGTGCCTCTGCTGGTACTGAGGAAGCAAATATTGATGCTATCAGACAAGAGTCCAACCCACAATGTGGGAAGTGTGGACTCAACCATGGGAAAAAATGCCCAGCATATGGTACAAGATGCCGGAAATGTAAGCAGTACAATCATTGGAAGCAAGTGTACAGAAATAGGCAGGCACACGGCCGGCAAACCAGGCCACCACCCCAACCGCAATTTGATGGCCGGAAAAAGTATCACAAAGAGAAGAAGAGCAAGGTACATATGGTAGAAGAAACAAATTCTGACTTTGAAGAGTTGTTATTTGAGAGCATCAAAATTGATAGCACTGGTGCTGATGTGGAGAGAAATGAAGCTTTTGCTCACATCAAAGTGAAACTGCCAAATCTCTTGCTATCCAAATGCTTTGCTGAAAGTGAAAGTAGATACTGGAGCACAAGGAAACATTCTGCCGTTGAGAATTTATGGAAAAATGTTTCCAGATTGCCTGGACGAAATGGCCTTCCGAAAGATACAACACCGAGCCAAACTAAACTGACTGCCTACAATGGTACGTCGATACCCCAGCATGGTATATGTTCTGTCCAATGTTCGCATGATTCCAGTGAAACTGAGGCCAAGTTTTATGTTGCTGATGTTGATGGTCCTGCTATTTGTGGCCTGCTCACTTCATGCAAACTCAGACTAGTGGAGTTACACTGTGAGATAAACACAAGCAATAACAGTGTGCACTGCCCAGTTCCTGCAATCCACAGCATACATGACCTCCAGAAGCTCTATCCAGATCGTTTTAATGGTATTGGCAAATTTGAAGGAGAGTATCACATTGTCGTTGACCCTGATGTCCCGCCTGTGGTACATGCACAAAGGAAGTGTCCCATTCACATCAAGGACGACATAAGAAAGGAACTTGATGAAATGATTGGTCTTGGTGTGATTAAACCAGTGACTGAACCTACCGACTGGGTTTCAAGTGTTGCCTACTCCCAAAAGTCAAATGGGAGATGGAGGGTGTGCTTAGATCCCAAAGATCTCAACCAGGCTGTTAAGAGAAGACATCACCACACCCCAACTTTAGAGGAAATCACACACAAGTTTAAAGGCAGCTCATTATTCTCAAAGCTGGATGCCCGTCATGGTTACTGGTCTGTAGTACTAGATGAAGAGTCTTCCTTACTAACAACTTTCAACAGTCCATTCGGCAGATTCCGATTTACTCGTCTCCCTTTTGGATTATGTGTGAGCCAAGATATCTTGCAACAGAAGATGGATTTTATTCTTGAGAAATGTCCCGGAACTGTCGGTATTGCCGACGACATCGCAGCGCATGGCCCTACCACAGAGGAACATGATGTCAATTTGCACAATCTTATGCTAGTAGCAAGGCAGCACGGTCTCGTCTTCAACCTGGACAAATGCAGTATCAGTCAGCCTAGGATTACATTCTTCGGGATGTTGTTTGATGCAGAAGGGGTCCACCCGGATCCCAAGAAAATTGAAGCCATCAGAGCCATTCAGGAGCCACAGGATGCCCAGGAACTCCAAACCTTCCTCGGCATAGCAACCTACATGGCCCCTTTTATTCCAAATTTGTCTGCAATGTCAGAGCCTTCGAGAAACCTACTCAAGAAAGACACTGATTTCCAATGGTCCTCGTCTCACAGTACATCTTTTGAAAGCATCAAGCAAGCAATTTGCCAGGAAGTATCACTTACGTACTTTGATCCTAAAAAGGAAACAGTCATCCAGGTTGACGCATCCCTGCGGGACCTTGGAAGTGCCCTCATACAAGATGGCAAAGTTGTTGCTTTGCATCCAGAGCACTCACCGACACAGAGAAACGGTATGCAAATATCGAGCGTGAGATGTTTGCAGTTGTTGTGGCTTGTGAGAAATTCCACTCTTATGTGTTTGGGAAGAAGTTCATTGTGGAGTCTGAACATACGCCCCTCGAAATGATCCACTTGAACAATTTAACAGCTGCCCCTCCAAGGCTTCAGAGAATGCTGCTCAGATTGCAAGGTTATGACATGGCAATCAAGTACAAACCAGGCACAGAAATGCGTTTGGCTGACCCTTTATCAAGACTGAATCCCCTACCCAGTGAAGACACAATTGATCTACACAAGGTGTGCCTAGTCCATTTCACTGACACGAGGTTGGACTCCCTCAAGCAAGACACCTCTGCAGATCCTGAACTATCAGGCCTGAGAGAAGAACTCATCTACTCTGGCTGGCCAGACAAGCAGAAACAGATTCCAGTGCACTTGAGGAAGTATTGGGCTTACCGAGACGAACTTTCTGTTGAAAATGGGCTAATCTTAAAAGTGGAAAGAGTCATTATCCCAGAGTCACAAAGGAGCGACGTCATAGAGAGAATTCATCAGGCTCACCAAGGTGTTGAGAAATGTAGGCTGCGAGCTAAGTCTTGTGTGTTTTGGCCAACTATTAACAAGGGCATTGAGTCCAGAGTCCAGACATGTGAAATATGTCAAGAAAGTCAAAATTCACAAGCTAAAGAAACATTGGAACCTCATGAAGTACCCACAAGGCCTTGGCAGGTCATTGGAACTGATCTTTTCTTCTGGAAACGAGATGAATATCTGCTGATATGTGATTGTTACTCTAAATTTCCTATAATCAGGGAAATCCCAAGTGGACAGTCCACAGGAGAAACTGGCGTAGCTCTCACCAAAGGCGTACTGTCGGAACAAGGAGTACCCGAGGTCATTATCTCGGACAATGGGCCACAATATGACTGTCAAAGTTACAAGCAGTTCGCCAAGGATTGGGGTTTCCAGCACATAACTTCCAGCCCAAGATACTTAAAGTCCAATGGGTTCATTGAACGCCAAGTTCAGACTGTCAAAAACACCCTCAACAAAGCTGAGAAATCTGGGAAAGACCTCACCATGGCAATGCTCTGTCTAAGATCTACTCCTATTGACTCACAGCTCCCATCTCCCGCTGAACTGCTCTATCAGCGAAAGCTCAAATCAAATCTTCCAATCAGAATAGAGAATCAAATGCCAAATAGAGACCAGATTTCCCAGAGGCTAATAGAACGGCAACAAAGCATGAAATATTACCATGATAGGAATGCGCATGATCTTAGTTCTCTGGCAACTGGACAACATGTACGCATACAGGACCAACGCACCAAGAAATGGTTTCCAGGAACCGTAAGTTGCAAGAGACCAGAACCCTGCTCATATGAGGTACAGACATAGAATGGCTCAACCCTGCGACGCAACAGGTGCCACCACCGCCCCGCCGTTGCACATGGGCCGTACAGATGAGAACATGTTTTCGGAAGCTCACCCAAGTGTTCCTGAATCTGCAGAAGCATTGCATACCACTCCTACACCCAGTCCGCCAAGCGGTGTTACTGCTGCTTCTGTGAGACCGACACAGACCTCCATGGAGACCAAACGTTCCAATGCCAATCAGAGCCCTGAGCCTTATCGAACTAGGAGTGGACGCACAGTGACCAGACCTACTCGTTTTACTGAATAACGTTTACTCAACTAGATTCATGTTCCTGTTTTGTTCAGAAAGTATAGTTTAAGTTTCACAAGTGACTTTGCATTGCATATGGTCTGAACACTGTTCTAACGGACAATATTCAAGGCATCTAGTTCACAGAACATTACTGAACAGCTTTATTTTAATTGTTATTCAATCTTGTATTATAAGGGGGATGTCATCATATGGCTAGTCACCAGTTCCCTAGCTACTTATGGACCACACGGTCTCTGCGCATGTCACATTGAAGGCCTCCATCTTGGATTACTGTACGAGTAAAGTTGTGTTTAGTAATCCTTGTTAAATCCTGGCTCATCCTTTAAATAGGCACCACTTCTCTTTACAAGCCCCACCCATAGACTTATCTCGGCATAGGCGTACGGGCAATTTGTTGCCAGGGGGGGGGGGGGGGGGGCGGTGAACCATTTGCCCAAAAAATTCTCGGAAGCTGCCCAAATTTTTACGAAACAGTCGTCATATGATACACTAACATAGGCGTACATATAAAACACGTTAAAAGAAATAGCAGTGTCTGCCATTTCGACGGCCAAATATATCAATGATACGATCCATGTCTTTCTTGACCACAGAGTTGGCATATTCCCTTCCAGTGTTAATAAGTGCGATGTTACTAACGCGTTGTTGCCCCATGGTGCTGCGGAGGTAAGTTTTCAATCTGCGCAACCCACTGAATGATCGTTCTGCAGAACATGATGTAGCAGGTATCACTGCAAGGATATGTGCCACACTAGAACTCTGGGAACATATCAAATAGATTATTCTCGTGCATTGTCTGCAACATTTCTGAAACAATCATGTAGCCTAATCCACGTACACGACGAAAACTCGCGTACATTTTCTGCTCGGCTTTCAGAATCTCCCCGTCGATTTTGTAAAATTTAGCAACTCGGGAAAAGCTTTCTTTATCTGGTGTTTCACTCTGACAGATATTTCCCAAATCACAGAGTATTTCCTGGTCATTTCCGCTGAACCTGAGCTCAAGGACGTGGTAAAGCCAGTTAAATACACACGAGACAGTGGTTGCCGAGCACGTGACTCAGATCTTCTGAGAGTCTCCAGTGGATAATCTACAATATGATTCTAGAAAGTTATGCCGTAATTCACGACTGGAAATTACAAATATGTATATCAACATATGATCCCCTAACCAGAAACTGATCACATGCTAGGCAACCACTGTCTCGTGTGAATTTAACTGGCTTTACAACGGCGACTTCAGGTTGAAACAGAAAATATCTCTTCGAAAAAAAAATACACAGACACATGCAAGCTTCTTTAACAACTAGCGTTGCCCAAATTTCTCGTGCTGCCCAAAAAATCTGAGTTGCCCAAAATTTGGGGGGGGGGGGGGGGGGGGGGGCTGCAGCCCTCCCCGCCCCCCCTAGCACGTACGCCTATGGTTCTCGGGGATTGGCTACCTTGACCTTGAGAACTAGGGCCAACATTAAACGAGTGAGCCATTATGTAAACACTGTTGAAATAGGTTTTAATAGTTTATTTCTTTTCTTTTACTTACTTTTACCTTGTCTATACCAATTTGTATGGAATATGTTAATTAATGTTAGGATGATGATAGTAGTATTAGTATTAGTTGTAGTAACCATGATATCATGACATATATGATATGACGATGATGATAATGATGATAATAATAACTTTTTGTGCCTTGGATATTTTAATATTGGAATTTTTAACTTGTAAATAGCAACTTGTCTGGAATATGTTAATAAAGTTCATCATTGTTATACTGGCTAAAATGTCATCATGGGCTCTCCCTTTCCCCCTTCCATCCGAGTGCGCGGAGATACACATCGTGGATGTCCCAACTTTCATTACAATTCAAACCAGGGATCCACATAAAGTTACTCAAGGTTTGGTTTGAATCGTAATGAGGACTCCCCCAATGTGTACCTTACTACTGAAATCTAGTCTACCAGTATTAAAGTTAGGTTTACACTAGCAACTAATAGAAAGCAAAGCGGAGGTGGAGGCAGCGGTGGAAAAGTTTGTGTCAATCAAGAAACAAAGAAAGACCTGATCAAGATTGAAAGTTTTACCAACAGGGACGGCCAATGTAACGAAAACACTGAACCAAAACGATATTGGTCTAACGAGCAAAACAACAACTTTGCACAAGGATCGTAATTTTAAGTCCATTTCTTTCACGTCACTGTGCTGCACTGACCAAGACGTTTAGTTTCCTTATGCAACGCCTTGGGTCCGGTCTCTAAGAAATCATCTCCACGAGAATTCATCAAGTACATTTTTGCATTTTAAGCGAGTTGGAATAATCGAGACTAAGTTTGAAGAAACGCGAATTCAATTTGATAATGACGTTTTCGCTGCCGTAGTAGTTTCTACTCCCTAAGCACCTGGAACCGAAACGACGGAGCAGTAGACAGAAACAGAGATATTGATTATATTAATATTAAGTCAACTTCTGCTTCTTTTTCCTTTGTTCTGGTGCCAACCTAATTTAAACCAATGGCGTTACATACTCAGCGATTTTGTTTTTTGGACAGCTGTTCAGAACACTACGGAAGAAATGCAAAAATGCTTTACAGGAATCAGGCGAAAACCATGTGCGCATCAAATCGTGTTTTTCACCCTTTTCCAATAACAATCTTAATATACACTTAAGATAACTGATTTTTCTTGACATAATCCAAGGCGTCGTCGTACCCTTTACCGTATATCTTACGAAGATGACGCTTCCTGGGCGGGTACAAAATATTTGTCGCTCTTCGCATGT
>JBBMOI010000010.1:11760000-11772500 GCA_038088405.1 Porites divaricata | reverse complement strand
AAAAAACCCACCGGGACAAAAAAAACCGGGAACGTACTCCTCGATCGAATGCAGTGTATCGAGCTCCGAGCATTAGAGCTTTAGATTAACTTAGGAACTAATAATAATAAGTTTGGTCACCGACAACGGCTGTCCAAAAGGCGAGATAGCCAAAAAAAAGCTTCTACGTCGATATTTATACATATATTCATAGAGTATAATCAAATGTAACCTCTATTGAAAGACCGACAGAAAAAATTGACACAAATGTGACAAAACTGTGACAAAAATGCTACGAACCGTAATGAAACAGCTTTTCAACTACACGGTGTTACGTTGAAAAGCATTTATTTCCCAGTAAACAAGGGGTTTGATGCTTATCATAGTTGAGAAAAAATGATTTTATTGGAATCAATAATTCACAGCCTCATGGGAGGAGACCAGTGTCACCACGATAGTGTGCTTCTTGATATTTTGAAAGGGATACGTTTTTGTCAAAGGAAATCTCTGAGAAGTGCCTGGTCTTGCTCAAAGTTACCATAATAGTACACGAAGAAAATTTTTAGCTGAGAGCGGTTAGGAATCCATTGTAGTCAAACGTCTTTGGCAGTTTTCGCTTCCTTTAGCGTGATTTTTTCTTACTATTAAGCGGAAAAATAAGCAAGGAAGTATAAAAGAATAAGTCCGCCACTTTCTTTGGGTTTTTCCTAAAACAGCGGGCTCCTTTTTCGTTGATAATGCTTTGCGCGCGGGTACAATCATGTTGACGAGATAATAGCACCGACAGTTCAAACGAATTTCAGTTTTCAAACAGGCAGCAACATTCAAACAGTTAAGTAAATTAACACCGTATTGATAATATATTCAACTTTGAAGATTCCTTATTTACTAGACCCCCGAAAAGTTTACGACCCAGCAAAGGGTTAAAGATTGAAGTCAAGAATTCTTATATTGACCATCCCGCAATATGGATTGGAGAGCTGTGCGCGATCGATGATCCTCATGCAGTGGAACTATCCAATGGATCACATAAGACAAGCAAAATGGATAGACGCTTTTAAATCTCTTTTAAAAGGCACCTTTTAAGCAAGCTTTTCATTCATGAATTCTTTAATTTTTTAAATTTTTAGCCAGATTTTTTTCTGTGATTTTATATTGCTTTACTTTTATTTCTTACACGTTTTTAAGTAAAGCGTTATTGGCCATTTCGATTTTGATTCTACCTTAATCATTTCCTATCATCATCATAATCATCATCATCATCATCAACCATTATTATTATTATTATTATTCATCGCGAACATTTCAACTGACCCACATTGCCAAAAGTAGGCGAACTGTCCTGGAGTTGAATTTCTAAGAACCAAAACTCATACGTCGTATTCTAGTCGTGCAGCGAAGGCAAACAAATGTACAAAAATGTGCTGCAAGTGCAAAGTTGTTGTTTAGCTTATCAAACCTACTGCGTTTTAGACGTTCTGCAATCCTTGCCGTCGCCGTAATCGGATCCCTAATGGCTATAGCGAGGATGCGCGGGCAGCTTGGTCCCGCAAAACTTCAAAACAGTTTCATAGTACAACATAACAAGGACCAATACACAACTACAATGTCCCCATTTGTGTCTCAGGAAATACTGGACGCAATACCTGTAACATATACGTTCAACCAGTCAGTATTTAATAAATACTGCAGCTAATGAAACAGTTTACTTTTTACTATGATCAATACATTTTTATACCATATTCAATAAAGAACTCTCGGGAAATGCGAGACGCGCTCGCTTACAACTTGTGCTTCTCTCGAGTCCTCAAAACTAGGATTTCCGCATCCTTATATGACTGATTACCGCGCTGGGGTGCATCTTTTATTTCAATATACACAAATACCTACCAGGTGATCTGTGACGTCATTGCGGGGGCCTGGGGAAAGAAATTTTAATGCCGTATCCCATAAACCAACGCGCGCACCAATTCAATTCAATTCAATCTGTTCCCGTCAGCTTTGGTTTATGGGATACGGCATTAAAATTTCTTTCCCCAGGTCCCCGCAGTGACGTCACAGATCACCTGGTAGATGCTTACCCTTACAAAAAGCTTTACTTTAAAAGTTTCATGCATATTAAACCATTCACCCATTTAGCTGAACCTTGGGGAGAGGTTGGGTTTGGGAGACGTTGGGAGGAAAAGATCAGTTCCAAAATTTGTCCAAAGAAGCTAAAGAGACCAGAAAAAGTAGGAAAACTGCATCGCCTTAAATGGCAGCTGTCCAAACAAAAGAGCGTGAGCCACCTCATTTTCTGACCACTGTTTCCAGTTTTTCCTTGCAAATCAAACGCACCACTAGTCTCGATGACTTTCTATGGGCAAAGCAGAGGATCGGGTGATAACGGGGTAATTACACAAATTCTCTTCTTGTAAAAATCGAAGTGTGTCGTCATAGCCTAATTGCACTATACTCTCTATGCCTTCCTTTCGAGGAGGAACAAATATTTGCAGTTCTCTTTGGAGATTTTCTCTGTTCACATAGATATTCATATTATGGTAAGTGATATTAGTAAAACCCTGTGACTCGTCCTGAGGGCAGATATCATTGTCTTTACCGCTGAATGGAGAAATACGAATAGTTCGCCCAAACCGGAGTCGTGGTAAATTATCACTCAAACCGCCATCAACCCATTTCTGTCAAAAGAATCACAGAGAGTTGGAATCGGAGTTAGAGTTATTCTGGAACTAAACCAACCACGACGACCACGTCGACGAAAACAGCAACAACAACAAATAGACCCTCCCCCGTTTTTTTTCTTTTCAAGTTTTAATAAAGACCAGTTAGCGAATATCCATTGAGACTGCTGAATAAATACCTTACAATTAGCAAACTTACCAAGTCTAAAGGTGATACGTTGACCCTTTAAACCACATCAAAATTCAAATTCTCATTTGTTATCCCTATACATTTTCAATATATGTAGTAGGGAGAATTTGTTGAAGTACCAATTAGACTCATCTTGTGTGATCATGTCATTAATTCTCATGACCACTCTGTTTTACAAAGCAATAATATTACAAGGAGAAATTTGGTGCTGATCACTTTGCCTCCCATCTTACAAACGTCTGTAAAATGCGGCGACTTTGCGCAGCTATTTCTTCGCCGGTTTTCAACAAATCACGATCAGACTTGGCATCTTTACAAATTTTAAGGCGCTGTCTTTATCCGGGTTAACGGATTTTTGCTTGCTGGTCCCAGTCAAATGTGGAAAAAACCGTGGCACTAAGCAACAGCTCTGTATGTCCATCAAGCTTTTTAGTAAATTTCTTTGACATCCACTGCGCAATGACGTGAAACCCCATAATGCGAGGTTTTATGGAAGAAGTGAAAGTACGACAACAAATTTTCCTTCCTCTTTTTGAACCTGGATAATGCTCTTAAGAATTCAACTCTGCAGGAGAAATCGTAGGCCTACATTTGACAATTTGGGCGAGTCCAAATAGACGCCATAATTTTGAACGGACGCAAAGTCATTTTTCTCGCGACGTTTTCAATACCGTCATCGTCGTCATTGCTTAAGCTTCCTATCACCAGAAAAGCAAGGACTAAACCAACCAATCACAACAACTGAGAACAAGCGTTGTGATTGGTTATTTATTACCGCTTCTGCTTCTGCCCACCAATTTTCCGCAGACAATATTTTAAAATAAGAAACAAAGAATTGGAAGTAATAATCAAGGTTGAGGTACATGTAAGTGTTACAATTATTGTTTTATTATACATACTCCACCCTTGCTCACCCTTGTTACAAGGGTGCGCTAGGGTGGCACACCCTTGCAGGCTTGCCAAACCAACGATATGGCTTAGCTTCAAATCCCGAATGTGATACCATATGAGGGTTGAGTTCTAGGGGCCATCTATAGTTTTCTCCTCTCCTCCAAAAACAACATCTCCAAATTCCGGAGAACAACCTTGCACTTCATGCCTCTTACTCATCACTTATATTTACTTACTTACATAATTTTATTTCTTAAAAAAAAAAATAGCCAAAGGACATAAACTGACAAACATGCATAATTGAATCCATGATAGTATATTAAACTAGAATAGTAATGTGTGGTGAAAAGAACTAAGAAACAATTTTGGAGTTCCTATACAGTATGTCAGATTAACACACATTGTGCCCTCCCGTAAATACTCTCTGAGCAATTAAATAATAAGTAGAAATAAATTGTGACAATCCAGTTGTCCATCCGCTTGAAATTTTTTTGCGGCAAAGAAAACTTTAAAGCACAAATTAGATATCATTTTGGCGTAGTCATGGTAATTATGTACAACAACAATAAGCAATGAAACTTAAGTATCAACCACATACCTGCCCTTTAAATTGTGGAAATTTCAGCCCAGCATAGAAAGGAATGTAGCAACTTGCCAGTAAAACCTTGAAAACAGAAGAAAAATTTAAGATCAGTAGTATCTGCGTGGGATATGGTCTCAGTGATCAAATTTTTATTTTGAACCATGAATACCTTATTTCCTCAAATAATATCTGACCCTTGATTAATTACCTCGGACCTCAAATAATTATCCCCCCCCAAAAGGAAGTATTTAAAATAATCGCCTCCCCCGAATAATCACCCCCCACCCCTCTCGCCATCTTTTCTTTCTTTTATACCCTCCATGTCAAGTTAAAGTGGAGTCTGATCCAGCAAAACTGATTAGTGACAAATCAAGCTTGGACGCCAAGGATATTGACATTATATGAATTTAATCAAGGGACCAAATTTGGAACACTTAAAAAGCCCATGTTCAGTGCATTATTTTCATGTGATCAATTTTGGTCTAATGGGATAATAAAAGAAACTATTTAGAGCTATCCTCCAGCAAGCAATATTTGAAATAATAATCTCCCTCGAATAATTGCCCCCCTTTTGTCTGGCTATTAGTCGAGGAAATACAATATAATTATGCAAACCCCTTAAGAAAAAAATATATGTATCATTTCAACAAGCACTGTCCTAATTACTTCAGAAAAAAATAAATTTCAGACAAACTGTATGCCTCCACTGATATTAATTTGTCATCACTGTATTTATGCTGTAAGAAAATTAGAATAAAAAAACTTCGAGCATTCAAAAAACAGCCCTCTACTACTGTCTTTCCCCTCCCCTCCCTCCTTGACTGGAAAACAGTCTGTTTTTTGTGTATTCAAGTATGCGGGAACAGTAAAACAAAAGGTCTGGAGCGAGGCTGAAAACGAAGAGCGAGACTGGGTGCAGGTGAGGCACACCTTTTTTTCATTTCCGTGCCACCCTACCGGCGTGTGATGCTCATGCGCTTCGCCTGCGCGAGACTCTAACACTACTCTCACACTTCTCTAAACCGATTTTGAGAAAAAAAATGACTGCTTTGCAGTCTACTTCCCTCCTCCCCCCGCAAAAAATGAAAAAGAAAGAAAAAAAAATTAACAAATGTTATTGTGCCTCTACAAACAAAAGCCAATCACACCTCCAAAACAATAACAGTAAGTGAAAACATGACTGGACATGTTTAGGTAACCATGGTTTTCTTACTTTGACAGTAACATGGAATGTCAAGAATGTTAAGAAAGTCCTTTACTTACAAAAAAAAAAAAACAGATCTCCAGACTACATGTGCACCATTTAGTTCAGCAGACTTAATAATTAATATTAGTATAATTACATCGATGA
The DNA here is from genome assembly GCA_038088405.1 of Porites divaricata. NCBI lineage: Eukaryota > Metazoa > Cnidaria > Anthozoa > Scleractinia > Poritidae > Porites > Porites divaricata. Next base: position 11,766,825 of record JBBMOI010000010.1, on the reverse strand, counting down.
CTATCGAAAATAGGGCGCTGTGATTGGATAAGAGCTTCGCACTATCCCGCTATAATCACCGCGCGGTGATTATAGCATTGAAGGCTAGCAGTTTTCAAAATGGCAGCCAGAGTTTTTGATGTTTTGGGGTCGGAAATTGATCAATAATTTTATTTTCTCGAATAATCATCAATGTAATTATACTAAAACAATAAGTCGCCTCAGGCGACGTGAATATTGGTGAATAGTCACCTCGACTTCGTCTCGGTGACTATTCGCCGATATTCACGTCGCCTGAGGCGACTAATTGTTAAATAACAACCCTGGGCAGATTTAGGGGTGGGCCCAGGGGGCCCCAGCCCTCCTTTTGTCCGGGAATTTTTTCTTCTATAAACGTGTGTCAGATGGTACTTCAAGCTTTGTTACTTAAATATATATCGTAACATTCCGAAAATAGGGCCCGGGGCTTATATTTTTCAAAGGCCCTTTTTGAGGGGCTTATGTACAGAGGGAAATTTGCGTTTCAAAATTGATTGCGCTAGCTTATAGTTGGAAGGAAATTTACCATTTTTGCTTTGTTTTACCTTGTATTTGAGGGCAATTTCCAAGTGCAAGCCTACGCGGGGGCTTATATTCGGACGGGCAATTTAACGGAGCAGTTTTTGTGTTACAGGTTTAGGGGGCTTATATATGTTGTGGTTCAAATTTATCCTTGGCTCAAATTTTCTTTTCTTTTGTTTTTGGGTATGGTAATGTATGATAATAACATGATAATGAGTTTGAAACAAAAGAAAAAAAAAATGAACCAAGGATAAAATTGAACCACAACATATACATGGAGGGGCTTATTTATGGAATTTTACAGTATTTTTTAATAATGATTGTTAATAAGAAAACTTATTGGATGTTGTTTTTGTCAGGAGGTTGTGCTCTCGCCGCAATCGCTCCGGCCCCTGCTGGCATCATAAAGTGTTAATTAATTTTTTGACCAAAACCACACCTATGGAATCCAGGCATTTGCTAAATTTAAGCATTCAGAATACACTAGATTGCACCTCAAAAAACTTCAATCTCAAAAATTTTCCTGGAGGAGCATGCGCTCGAAACTCCCTAGAAAAGTGTGCTGTTCACAGTCCTGATGGGCACTATCATGCCCATATTGCCACTGTGTACTATATCTCTAGGCCCCCTCTATCACAAAATCCTCCATCCATCCCTGAATAATGTACACAAAAATCTAGATGCAGATGGAACAGTTTGGTGGTGTACTGTGATGCCACCATGTGAATAAATAATATTAAAGGTTCAGTTACTGTCATACAAACATTTAAAAATTAAGGATAATTAAACCAACCCATTAGGACAAAGGGCAGTCTATAACACACTACAACTTAAGGCTGGAAAAAGAATTGGATAGCCTCTTACTTGGATCAAATCTTCCTTTGACTCAAATTCCGATATGATGACATTTTTCCTTTCTTTTAAACTTGTTACTGAAATAAAAAGCCTTCCTGAGGCAACCTTGTGAGAATTTGATGGTAAATTAAGTTCAAGTCCTTTTCTGATGTTTCCCACCAGGTCAAACCCTGGGTTAAATGGACCAAGTGGGTGTTTTCGGGCCTCATCAGTGAGTTCAATCACGAAATCAGAGCACTTGTTTAAGGGAGCTGATGTTGCTAGTACTGCGGCAACAAGTGACCCTGCCGAGGCACCTGCAAAAGCTGTTATGTTCTTGAGAAATTGAGGTGCATGAGATGTAAGACAAGTTGCTACTCCAAGGTGATAAACGCCAAGAAAACCGCAGCCTGCAAATGAGAGGTTCATAAGTTGATCTGAAAGAAAAAACATGGTCGTTAGCTATCAATTGGACTTGAAAGAATGACATCTAAGAATAACAAAAAATTAGTAGCCTCTAAAAACAGCCATCTCTCTTTGGTCATCACTGATAGAGATGTTTTGCCAGGAGAGATGTCTTTGCCTCAGCCACAGAAATTCCATACTGATGATGTATATCACTCGTTACATAATCAACTCTGTAGTCAAACGGTTCCAAAAGTAAATTTGTTTGATTTCCAGCTTCTCTTGGTTGATTGTAAGAAAGTTTTGAGTTCTTCTGAGAATGTGCTTTTATAAAACTCACAAGCATATTCTAAAAGAATATATTCCAGGAATATTGACTGTTTTGTTATAGATTCATCGTGTTTTCTTTTAACCTTTGCGGCCTTTTGTCTTTTGTCTGTCGTTTGTAAACAATAGCTAAAACAATATATTTACTACTACGGTGACCAATCAGAGCTCCTGACCAGATTCCAGACAGATTGTACATCATCAGTATGGAATTTCTGTTGCTAAGGTGCGTACGTCTCCCCAGGTGAAATATTCCTAGTGGCAAGGAGAGACGGCTGTTTTCACAGGCTAGAAAATTATAATCAAAATCTAAACATATAGGGTAAAACATTCATACAGCTCGAATCATGCAGGTATACCATATAATATGTTTAGTTCCGTGCAGTCCCTGAAATGATCCCCAACCCCGAAATGATACTGACACCCACTGAAATGATCCCCAACTAATTCTTGGAATGGAATGGCATTCGGCTATGGAATTAGAAAGCTGAAGTTCCAAATAAGCAGGCTAGGTAAAAAATCCAAAAGACACATGCAATAAGCACTTTTATGTTGGGACCCTTGCTTACAAAATGTAGCTGCCCTGAATCTGCCCTAGTGATATGCTTTGATAGTGCCTTGGCTCAGCTGTTAACTGGGGCTGTTACATTTAATATCTGTAACCCCACCCCAAAGTTAAGGACCAATGGCATTCTTCAGGGTTGAGGATTTAATTCTTTACGGGTAGAGTAAACGAACTCTTTGGGGGTGAAGGGTTAATTTTTACAAAATTCTTTAGGGATACGACCTATATTCTTCAGGGGTAGAACCATATTATTTTTATGGAACTATTCAGGGATTTATGCAAATTTATAAAATCTTTAGGGGTATAAAGAAGAAAAGGTGAGTCCTTCACTGCGGGGTAAGGATATTAAGTACAATAGCCCAAGCAGTGAGAGTGGAAATCAAGTCTCTTTACAACAAAGGTAATCGAACTCATAACAAGTTTAAGTTCAATTGTGTTTGATTGTCGAGCCTTATCAAAATCCATCGGACGATTGAAAATTATTGGACTGGATTCAATTGGTTGTTCGTTCGGTTGGATTTAGAACTTTCGGTTTTGCTTTTTATTAACGCTGGACACAAATTATACTCCGACGACAACTTGATCATGTTAGTTCCATAATATCACATGAATTCTGTTGAAATAATAAAAGCCTGTAGAAAAAAACATACCTTTTCAGTGTGAACCGCACAGACAACGAGCAAAACCTACAAAAACAGACTGCGGAGCCGCGCATTGCGTTAGATAAATGCTAACAGAGGTGGGGTGGGGGTGGTGGAGACAGAGGTAAGGTGCATTGCAAGCGGGGGTGGATAAGTAGATGAAAAGACACAGTTTTAATAAACTACCTTGAGTGGCAGGCGCTTGAAAATATTTTTACGGGAGCAGAAAAGAACGAGGCGTGCGGTGGAGACACGCGCACCCTTCTTTCTTATGCTTATTACGTCCAAGCGCATGCTACGCAGGCTGATATTTTACCTGGATTTTAAAAAGTCTTGACTCTCCTGGGACCGAGCCAGGACAGTGTAAAAATAATATTTTACCCAGGAGCCCAGTAAGGGTTATGGCTGGGCTCCTGTTTTAACTATATTCGGCAACAAAGGAGTGACCAAGTTCACTATGTACTGTCGTATTAAAGACCTCGGAATATGGCCATCGAACTCGGGATCTTCCTCCTCGGCAGACCGGTCTCAAAACATTCCTCTCCCCTTTCAGTCCTTTGTGTCGTAGGGAGGCAAGCTCGTTCCCAGGTTCTCTCTCCTACCTCTCTCGCTCCGTAGGGCGGGTAGGAGAGAACCCTGGGAATGAGGTTGGCAGGGAGGCTGGAAGGAGGGGGAAAGAAAGCGCGTGTGTGGGACGATGGGAAGTGTAAAGGGAGGAAGCTAGGCCTCAAGGTTCCCGCATTTCCCGTTTTCATATCGTCTCCCGACCGCACGATTGGCACTGGGGTACCCAGCGGGAGCCTCAGTTGAGGAGAGAGGACGATCATATGGAAACCACGAGCGCTTGCTATTTGTAAGGAAACTTCGGTGAAAATTTTCCGACCAGTGGTACTGGTATTTTCCCCCCGAAAACAGGAATGCGATTGAACGGTAGCAAGAGCCCATAACTCGGAGCTAGCAACTTTTCATGTACACGTGTAAGTAACGGCGTTTTCACCGACTAGTTTATTTTTAGACGATTTGGGCTTATTACATTGCGCAAATTTAGAATATTTTCAAAGTCCCACAAACCAGTCACCCAAACCTACAGTCCCCAAAGTGATATTCGTGACCTTTTTAGTTTTCGTTTTTGATCGATGTCTTATCACCTCGCTTCGAATACATTCTTAGAGGGAGCGGAACTTCCATTTTTGCGGGAAAAGTGCTCTGAATTGTATCTAAAAATAAACTGATCTGTGAAAGCGCCGTGACATACATGTATAGGCCAAGTATGGGAGCTCCTTTCTTTGAGTTATCGGCATTTACAAACTGCTCTTCTTAATCTACAAACTAATTTCCCTCGAGCTTCAAAGCCTGTGTAAGGCTTGTCTTCCTCCTTGAGTAGCACTTGATGATATGCGCTTCGAAGATCAATGGTGCTGAAGACTCTGTACTGGGCGATCTTGTTGACCATGTTGCTTATTTTACAAAAGTTTGCCGTGGAAGGAAGATCAGCAAGAACAAAGAACAATCTCTATCAGTTTACCCGCCTGCCCTTCCGGGTCATCTATGGAGTAGCCTAATATTCTCCAGGCTTTCCCTGTCACGTCTTTCCCTGTTTGCAACAAGGATGTTCTGCGCTTTCTCTCGAGAGGAAGCCTGGCACTGGTCATCATCATCATCATCATTATCATTGGTCGACGAAAGAGCAATCGCCTGTGAGGGTTGATTTCCACGGTCGCGTAATTTTTACGTGCGTATGTGCGTAAAATAAAATAGAGGCAATAAATGAAAGGTCGCTCGTAAGCGTAAAAGCTGAACCTCGCCCAACCTCTCGTTTAAGCTTAACACTTTCTATCTTGCCTCTATTTTACTAACGTGGATTAAAATTTACGTGCGCTAAGATGTGTAGCCAAAAATGCGTCAGTAAAAATCAACCTTAAGTCGTCTCCATCTGGATCGGGTCGATCCATTCCTGGACTTAGTTGGACAAGGACTAGGCCTGTCCCGATAGTGGTTGGAAAATCCTGGAAAGTAGCTTAATGGAATGCCAAAAAGTTGCTAAAAAAAATTGCTAAAAATCCAAAAAGTTGTTACCTAAATCTCAAAAGTTGCTTCCTAAGCTTCTTGGTATTTTCTATATAAACGTTGATTAAATTTCATTTTTCGCTCGTCACAATAATTGCTGACATCGGTCAAGAAAATTGCCTGAAACTTAGCTTTAAAAAGTTTCTCGCAAATATGTGCGAAATGTATTATAGGATACCCAATCTTAGATTATTCTTTTTAGCTAATTGATTATTCATGCAGCAATCAAATTTATAAGACGTTGTATGAGAATCATTCTTTGCTCTGTAAATTAGCAAAATGTGCATCGAGCTTACCTTAATAATTTATGTGCTGACTGCTTATCAGGCCTTGTAGGCACATGGCAGTACGAGGCGGATCTAGGGGAGGGGCACGGAGTGCCCGGGTCCCCCTCTTATCTGAACGTCTGGATCCGCCATTGCAATTAAATGCCTTTTCAGGCCTGCGAATCGTTGTCAAGTAAAAGGTTATGTGTTCAAAAGGTTGATAAACATTCACGAAATTCCGTTAAATTGAATATTCTAAGAATTCGTTTACTTTTTCGTGCTTGGTATGTGCTCTAAACCTATATTTGCTCAAAAGTTGCTCAGAAAGGCAAAACTTGCTCGAGGTTTTCTAAAACTGCAAAAAGTTGCTCAAAAGTTGCCAAGCTCAATCGTAGACTTGCTCACAAGTCGAGCTTTTGAGCGCGTAGCGCGATCGTACCAGGCGAACGACTTTGAGAAAGTCTAGCTCAATCGGGACTGGTCACGGTGTCCCTGGAGGTCTTCTTTTGTAGGGGGCTCATTCAGTACGTACTGAGATGCTAGCTGGTTCATCCTTCTCTATGCGCAAAATTTGTGAGCTGTCGTGAGGTGAACCTCTTGCCTAGTCCCTAGGCATCATTATTTCGCGCGGCCAAAGCGTTTTGGGTCTCGTGGTCCGAGCGAAAATGTGACGCGTTTCCCGTCCGTTCGCCTCTAATACGTCACCGAATTGAATTGATCGATAGGAACTGGGAAAACGCCGTACAGGGACTAGGCAAGTGACCCTCGAAAGCAGAGGGCTAGTGCCAGTGTTAATCCAAATAAGGCGTAAAGAAAATGTCGGTCGTTCCGGTAAAAGCGAGAAAAAGCTAATTCAGTACCTCGGTAGGAATTACCTTTTTTCCCGAAAACATTTCAAAAGGGATGAAACGTTCCATTTGGATTCTCTTCTGAATTGCCGGGTTTTCCATACAAATGGTAAGCGCTTTAATCGTACTAACACCAACTGTAAAACCGACCATAGGAAAGCAGAAAGATTAGATTGCGAGCAAGCTCTCCAACTGGGCGATATTGTGAGAAGTCACGCGCGAGCGGCACGCGAAAGAGGACGCGAGAGTGGGGGGCTCGCCCGCGCGTTCTCTTTCACCACCTTCCGCTTGTAATTGACCACCAATTTTAAATAAATTATTTCCTCAAGGAG
>JBBMOI010000010.1:11737500-11755000 GCA_038088405.1 Porites divaricata | reverse complement strand
AATTCTTCGCTGTGTTGTTCACCACATTCGGCAGGAAGAAATTATTTAGAAAGATTGACTTAATTGATTTGCTTCCTTAAACAAGAACACTTCTACAGTCAAACCTTGAACATTTCTAGGAAACCGCAAAGGGTCATAAGATAAACAAAAAGAAATATTCAGGCTTTAAGTCAGCTTGTACACTTGTACGTAGGATTTACACCCCAGTCAAATTGTTGGAAAGGACAACAAGGAAGTCTTAAGATAATGATGACAACTGCAAAGCACCAAGGATGAACATCAGCCTTCATGACACAGTATCCAACTGCAAATTTACCATACTCGTTTTGATACATATTGTGATAAAAAAGGGGAAGCACTCAGGCTTCTAAGGACTAATTCCTCGCACATCACATTTGAGAGGAATATCAGAAATTTTCACAACCGCCTGTTAGAAAGAGGCTACCCTGCCGCTATTTTAAGAAAGTACCTCTCTTGAGGTAAAATTTGCCGCCAGGAAAACAGCCCTACAACAGAAAAACAAATCCGCATGCAAAAAACTGCTTTACCTAGCCTGAAGAGAATACTTATGGGGAAATGGCACCTTATAAAAAAACAGCAATGACTAAAAGAAATCTTTAAGGAGCCTCCCCTTATATCGTATTGCAAGGGAAAATCTCTAAGGGCCTACTAGTTAGAGTGAAGCTCTGAAGGTCATATTAATTTCCAAAACAACTTAGTGCAGGAGTCGTGTGATGCCCTTTGCTTATTTTTAACCACTCCTTTAGTGTCTAGAAGTTGTTAAAAGTAGTTTCCAGCTGTTTCCAAGTGATTTTGAGGGGGGTCTTCATTTTCTACACACCGGGGGGATTGTGTAGAAAATGAAGACCCTGGTTAAAATTTTGTATAATTGAACATTTTCAGGAGCTGTGTTCTTTCTTACACTCCTTTAGTGACTAAAAGTCGTTAAAAGCAGTTTCCAGCCATTTCCAAGTGATTTTGAGCAGGTCTTCGTTTTCTAGGATTCCCGTTTTCTACACACCGGGGTTATTGTGTAAAAAACGAAGACCCTGGTTGAAATTTTGTATAATTAAAGATTTTGCTGTTTCTTACACATCTAAGGTCGAGATACCCTTTTGTAGATATTTATAAGTGATTTTGCGGGAGGTCTTCACTTTTGGGTCTTAGGTCTTAGGAGCGGCTGTCTGTAAATATCGAGAACTTGCCGTCAAATGGAAATTTCGAAATTCTTCATATTCAGCCAGAAAAAACCCTGTGGTGAAACGTTTTCGAAAATCACAATCAAAGTTCCTAAAGAGTTTTCTTTTTCGAGAAAACCGGCAAAAAGTGAAAAGCTGCCCCACGCCATATAGTCGCCGGTCTAAAACCTTTGAATTAGACCATTTTTAAAGCCCTCTGGAAGAAAGACGGTTCGAGGAAACAAGTTCATCCTTGGCAGGTAAGTAAGGCATCCCAGTTACAATAGTCTGTGGTAAAAATATTGCAAGGTAATGAATTTTTTACTCAGTTAAAAAATGCCCGAAGATTCCTATCTTCAGCACTTTCATAAACAATTAAATTTTGCAAAACTTTGAAGGAAAAAGTCACGGCTTGGTACATGGAATTTTAGAAGAATTATTACACCTCAGAAAAGCCTTACTGTTGTAGTGCAACATATAAAAAATCCAGCTTGGGCAATTAAAAAGCAACCTGCCGAGAGAGGTAAACGCGCAGTTCATTTTCGATGTTTTTTTGCACAAAATTTTCAAACAGTCACGCAACCGAGGGTAACACAAACTCCATAAACTTATATTTAATGTGCCCAGATATGCATATTTTTTCAATGAAGATGAATATAATGTAATATAATGTTCTATAATGTAGCACCTAATGAATATTTAAGTCTTCTATCGCGTTTTTTTTTTAATTTTAACGTATAAATGGAATAAGTGAAAACTGCCGGGTTGAATTTCAAGTGCAGCGTCAATACCTACATATTTCCATACTGGCTTAACGAAAGCAGAAACTTGAAAATTCATGCACAGTATCTCAAATCAGGAATCTTTGATAAAATGCATCTGAAAGTTTGTTTCATTCGATAAAAACCTGTTACTGAGGGGCTGGAAGTTGTTAGAGTTCAAATGGGAAAAAACTGCGTTTGGCGAACCAAACAACAAAGGTCTACAAATGATATCGACACCAACCAAGGTACTAGGTACTCCTTTTTTAATTTATTTTTTATCAGTGACCCAGGGGGAAGGTCGCCCTTAATGCGCTCTTCCCACCTGGTCGATAAAATGTTTTAAATCTATTACAAATTGTTAAATTCTTGACACAAAATGTTCAGTACAAAAGTAATATAGTTAAAACAAACAACTGAAGAGCACTCGCCTCTTCATAAAATACGCCATAAAACCGGCCAAGAAAGTAGTCAAAGTTTCCTCTTGTGAACGTTACAGGCAAATTTATCATCAGTGAACTCAGAGGAACAATTTGAAGTACGTCATTACCTGAGTAAAACCTTGCAACTCTTTACAAAGAGTACAGGATCGGCCTCTGAATGGTTCTTTTCTACCATCTATCTCTCACTTGTCGGTCTATTCCCCACCGTAGGGCACACAAAAAAGGCCGTAATTCCCACCCCGGGAATTTTCATCAAGCGCAAAAATGCTGTTTCGTTTAAAAATTTATGTAAAAAATATAGAGAACCTGACTTACATTGCATCAACAAAAAGACGGAATACCCACACTTTAAAAAAGAAAACGAACAACTGGCGTTATTGTTTCACGCGGCCAGAAATACTTCATATACACACACATACACACACAAGAAAACAGTACAATGAAAAGTTTGTTTTATTTGCCCACGTTCACTATACCCCCACCCTCACTATACCCCCAGCCCTCGGGCCCGAAGCTCTGGACTTTTCCCGCAGGCTGCCTCGGGGACAGATGGTAGCAGATAAAAAAGAACAAGGTTTTTAGGGTTTTGGTCATTTGGGTAAACCATTTGATAGCCAATTGTGCGTGTGGGACAATTATTTTGTAATTAGCACGGCGTAGAGAGCAAAGTATTCAATACGATATCGTCTCATCGAAGGTAAAAAAAAGATGAGAAAAGGACTGATGCCAGAGGGTACTAACTCAGGTGTCCGTTAAAGGTATCCAAGTTAGCTGGATAAATTGTTAACGAGAGAAATGGAACTTTTTCGCCTGTAAATCAGCTCGTATTTTTAAATAGATCAAGAACCGACGCTGAGACGAAACATCTGGAGCGAGGGTGAAAAGGAGATTTGCCACGCCCTATGAACGTGTGAGACCCATGCGCGTGCGAAAATCATACAACGGCATAAAAAAGGACCGGCTGTTTTACAGTCTCGGAAATTCTGGTAAATGCTCATCGCATATTCCAACTTCAAAGCGAGTAAATTCGAAAACATCAGGTTTGCCTTTTAATCTGAGGGAAAAGATTTAGAAAATAATATATGCACTTTGCATGTTTACCCATTTTTGACCAAATAAATATTGTGTTTTCCCGTTTTCCAATATACCGGTCCAGCCTGGACAAAAAAATATTTAACACAGCACGTTAATTCAAACTTCTACGTTTTTAATGTGGAAATGGCTTAAGATAAATGTCCACGCGAGAGGGCGGAGAACAGCAAGAGCGGCTGCGAAGGAGATGAAAACCAAGAAAGAATGAGCTAAAACCAAGAGAAGATAATGACTCCGATCAAGTCTCTAGCCAACCTCGTTGCAGAAAGCGTTCATGTGTAAATGACATTTCATGATCATGATTCATTCCGAATAGTGTCTCCTGTTGTTCACGTGTTTGCTATGGGACAAGCCAGCCATTTATTTTGGGCTTAGGAGGGGTGTTAACAAAAACGGAAAACAAAATCATGCACAAGAAAAGAAGGAGAAAAAATTGGTACACAATGGAGCATGGGAAAACGTTTATGTCTCACCCATTTCTGGGATTTGTTTAACGGGAATGTTAGAAAGGAAATTCTCATATTTTTAATCTTATTCGAATGAAAAGTGTTGAATAGACATAATTTCGTCCTCCCAGCTTTAAATAATATTTCTCACATTGCCGAATCTCCGTAAATCTGCAATGAAAAGATTTCCAGGTTAAGCCCTGGATCAACTCAATTTGTTTTGGCAGTGTGTCTAAGCAATGCCTGTTCTTGAAAGTGTCCAGGAGCGTAAACTGACTTCCAGTTTAATAAATCGCAAAAATTGCCAGCTTTTTCGTACGGTATCAGCCCTGTCTTTTATACATTTTGTTGTAGACCAGTGTTCATATGACAAAAGTTTAGCCCTGTCTTCTTAGCGCTTTGTATCCTTAGTTTTTGTTGAAGTGGTATTTGTCAATGTGCAGTTTAGTTTCGCCATCTTACCAGCCATTTTTGTTTCATGCATTTATTAGTTTTTTCCTCCTCTGTTTTTCTTGGCAACCTCCATTTCGAAACGTCGGGGTAAATTTTGACCGTTTATTTTTACCGTCATTTAGCCATTTTTCGATTGTACATTTTAAGCATTGCTGGGTAATTTTCCCCTATTTCTCCCGCTTTCCACCCTTTTAGAACTCCCATCACACGCCCTTTCCTCTCCCATCTCCCAAACCCCTCCCAGTGGTCCCACCCCTTATTAGAGAGATTAAAGGAGCTGTGTCACGAAATTCAGCCAAATAAGAAAATTACAAAATGCCCGTTAAATTAAGAGAAACATAAAAATAACCGCTTAAAACATTAAGGGAAGGTTAAAATAACATAACAGAAACAACAGATGCTACGGATGGGCAAAACTGAAGAAGATTGAAACGGATTGAAATTAGGGTTTTTGAAAACTGTTCAGCCTAACAGCTTTTCAAAGTTGATCCCTACTGCTTGCAACTTAAAAAATAATGCTCAGGAGACATATTTGTTTGTCTCGGATCTCTGATTTTGTCATTTACCTGTAATTTCTTTGCTTACTTTAAGTTCCATAGCGATTTAGGGCGAGTAATTGGTAAAATTAAACAAAATTAACTGGACTACCGTGACACAGCCCCTTTAAGATTCACGTTTACGCCAAACGGCAGGCGTGAATTTTTACCACGTGACCAAGTTTTCCCCTTATTTTCCGTTTACTCTTTATTGTTTCTAGACAAAAATAAGTTGTTTTATGTCAGTTTTAACAATAGGAATCTTTCCGGACTGTTTTTATTTGCTTATTTTCTATTCTGAGAAATTCTCAACTTGAGTCTGACATTTCCTGTTTGCGGCAAACGTGAATCTTAATCTCTCTATTCTCCCGGGCTTCCACCCCCTTCCACCTCCACTAAATTCTTCGTTCATTTTCGCTCCGCTTGTACCACAAATCCTTTGTTATTCCATTCTTGCTTAGAAGTTTTATTTTTTAGATTTCAATAGAGAACAGAGAAAGCCAGTTGTTCCATTGTTAATGTTAAGTAACAGAGGCTTGCCTAATTATAACTTGTGAGAAGTTACAGATTTTGAATGAATCTGGAACCAGTTTCAAATTAAAAACCCATGGAGATTAACTCCATATATTAAAATAGAATACAACAACTGTTGCTAGAGGTACTAAGGTCGGTGACTCTGATTTTACTAAACTTATGAAGCGTGGGCTGTGATAAAAGGCTATGAATATAAGTAATATACTTGTACAGTTGTCGTGAAAAAAAAACTTCTGCAAATAAGAGCGGCTGAAAAAAATGAAAGAAATTGCTCAGCCTCTACTCTCCCTCCGCCTCTCCAAATAAAATGCCCCTTTCCTAATAAAGTAGCTATAGCCTGAGATCACACATTTCAAGATTGATACGCATTTGACACGGCAAATGATCTTTCAATCAGCTCGTTTAGGAAACTCATATTATTTACCTTTTCAATTCAATGTTTGTCTGAATCTTAGTCCGTTTTCTTTCCAGCAATTTCTATCTATAAAATACACCCAACCACTCAAATAATTTATATCAATTAAATTGAATTTCAAAATATACATATTTTGAAACAAGACTCCTTACTTTCCTCAGCATTGTTGACATTTATGGAAACGGCCGTTTGACCTTTCAGAGCTGGTTCATTGCGATCGCCCTCATCTAACTTTCTAACTAGTCAATTCATACCAGAGCAATAAAAGACTCGATCAATCTTTCGATTTTACATGTAAAAACTATTTTTTCCTGATCACCGCGAAAAAAATTAAATGTAAGTCAAGACAAGTTTTTGGAGTTTGTGTTACCCTCGGTTGCGTGACGGTTTTAATGTGCGTTTTATGCAAAAACATCGAAAATGAACTGCGCGTTTACCTCTCTCGGCAGGTTGCTTTTTAATTGCCCAAGCTGGATTTTTTATATGTTGTACTACAACAGTAGGGCTTTTCTGAGGTGTAATAATTCTTCTAAAATTCCATGTACCAAGCCGTGACTTTTTCCTTCAAAGTTTTGCAAAATTTAATTGTTTATGAAAGTGCTGAAGATAGGAATCTTCGTGCGTCTTTTAACCGAGTAAAAAATTCATTATCTTGCAATATTTTTACCACAGACTATTGTAACTGGGATGCCTTACTTACCTGCCAAGGATGAACTTGTTTCCTCGAACCGTCTTTCTTCCCGAGGGCTTTGAAAATGGTCTAATTCAAAGGTTTTAGACCGGCGACTATATGGCGTGGGGCAGCTTTTCACTTTTTGCCGGTTTTCTCGAAAAAGAAAACTCTTTAGGAACTTTGATTGTGATTTTCGAAAACGTTTCACCACAGGGTTTTTTCTGACTGAATATAAAGAATTTCGAAATTTCCATTTGACGGCAAGTTCTCGATATTTACAGACAGCCGCTCTTAGGTCTTCGTTTTCTACCCACCATTACCACAACATTGATAGCTGCGAATGCAAAAGAAAGGTAAGTAACGTGTCATTTTGTAAACGAAACCTACGTTTAAAAACCTGGGTGTTTTGAACTCTGTCGACTGACTCAACTCGCTGCACATGTCCTGCACATGCATGTTGGAAAGACTGACGCAACTCATTGCTTTAATTTGAATCAAGAAATTTTTTTATACTCTTACCGGATGTATCTTTCTGAAAGCTGCAAAGGGTACAGGAAACCACTTCCAGTAAGCCGGGGAGAGGGAGGATAGAGCCGCAACGAGGACAGAAATCAGGATCACTTTCGAACACGGACGCCATCTTGAATTATGTGAATGGCCGCTGATAAAGATGGGCTGTGCGGCGGCTCCGAAACACTGTGTTCCAGGCCTCTCACCCAGACGAGCCTAGACGAGCAAAAACAAACGGACACTGAAAGGAGCTGGTATTTAGTATCCAGTTCGTAATTAACAAAGAATTTTAAAATTGAGAAAACCAGCAAGCAAACCAAACAGACACACCGTGCATCGGTATCAAAATTTCGTGCCGGAAACATTTTTAATCATTGGGCCGAAGGCAACACCCAATTAAGTTCTGAAGTGTATAACGTCGAAAAAAGACAAAATGGCGGTCCCGGAAGGTTTGCAATAGTACAAACAACTGAGGTTATTTAGTCACATAAAACATTACATTATAGCCTGCGTTGCTGGCGGTATTGTGTACTAGTCGAGTGAGATTTGGCGGCGGAGCCGCGATCCAAAAAAAGGGAGCGGCTCCGCCGCCAAAACTTTAATCGCGTCGACACAATACCGCCAGTTACGCAGGCTAATTACCTTACAAAGTCTGACTCGTCCCCAGTCGTCTCTAAGTTGTCTCTACTCATTAATTATTTACTAGGGAAGCGCTTGGGTTATGCGCGCGGGGAAGATGGGAAATACTAATAATGAGAGACGACTGGGGACGAGTCAATATTGTTTTATCAAGTTACATCAGGAGCCCATAACCCGGAGCGTTCAACTGCCATAAATTCGTGCAACGGCGTTTTTACAAGTGAGTCTATTTTTAGACAAGCTTTTCCCGCGGAAAATAACTGTTCCTCGAGGTCAATTCCTGTATTTGATCGTCGCTTAGACTGTTAGTAGCTCACTTGGACCTTTTCACAGTCGGCTATTTCGAAGATGATTTCGATTTAGTTCCCTTTGCGTGAATTATGCGACTTCGTCGACGAGGTAGACGTCCTGGTTAGGTTTTGCAAATCTTCTTCTGAACTGCTAGTTTCCGTGTAAATACTGAAATTGTCGTTTGAAGTACTGTCAGACGACTCCTATGAAGATTCCTCACGTGTGTCCGCTATGTTTTTTTCAATGTGAAGGAGTTGTCCTAGTTACGTATTAAAAGTTTATCATTGATGACGCAATTGCTAGTGATAGGCTTTTTGAAAGCAATTCGCGGGAAAAGCTTATCTAAAAATAAACCTACTTGTGAAAACGCCGTTGCATAGGCGCAGTATGGAAGTTAGACGCTCCTGGTTATGGGCTCCTGGTTACATAAAAACAGACGAGGGTTTTTTGGAATGTCCGGGGGGTACTCCCCCCTTTCCCTAATAGCCTATACGGGCAGACTCGCCCGAAAGTGGTACCTTTTTTAGGCTTCAGGTATATGATACAAGCAGCACCTCACTGAACGGCTCACACAATTGGCTGTAAACAATAGACTGAAACGGTGACATAACAATGTCCCTATCAATATTTTTTTAGTTGACCACTGAATTTAGAGGTTCATGTGAGGTACTGGACCACTGATATGGCAGGGTAGTGATTTCACTAGTTGAAGTATATGAGAGGGTAGGGAAATCTGACATTTCGGTCTGTAAAAAAAAAGGGCTTACAGATTCATCTGAAAAAGTCGAGAAAGCGGTTCTGGTTTTGTGATTTATTCAAATTCAGATTTAAAAGGCACTGAATTTATAGCAGTTAGAGGGGGTTAAAGTTTAAAACTGGGTCTGTCGGAAAGGGGTACCATTTGTCAATAAAAGGCACATTAAAGAGGTGTCTTTTCTGTCAAAAATAAGTGAGCGGTTGGACTTCAGGGTGGAGCCTCGAGCTCCCTATATACTGAAAACTTTGTTGAGTACCACTCGGGATGAATCTACACTGAATGTAACCTCATGTCACTTAAGTATAGCGGCCTCAGTAATGAAAACAGTTTTCAAATTTTACCGTACGTATACTACAAAAACTAGGAAGATGAAATACACTGGCCTGCAATTGTTTGGCATTATAAAGCGAAAACGTAGCAGATCCGCTATGTGATATCATTATTGTCATTTTCAGTGGCTGTTGACTTTGACTATTATTGTAGATATTAATATTTAAACTAAAGTTTATGAGATTTTTAAGTGTTTATCTACCTTTCAAGTTGACACTGTCAGATGCTCATTTCTTGTGGCACTGTCAGTTCACCTCCGGAGCAAAGTAAGCAAATGCGAATTATTAAAAAAAAAAACTCTTTGCCAACAGTGAAAACTCATTCTGGCTTCTTTCGCGTACCCAAAAGAGATTGAACAGAAGGTAAGAATTTTTTCTCACATACTCGCTACACAAATTAATTCATCCTTGAGATAAGCCAGCCGTTGATTCATTCGTTTGCGTGGGGAAAATTGCTTGTTTGCGGACTGAGTATCATTCCCCCAAAGAGACTTATGTGAAGCAAATCGTTCCGAATCAACTATTCTGTGAAGCGGCTGTTTTGAAAGAGCTTTGATGACCAGAATGTCATTGAACACGCGTAAAACGCAAAAGAGGATCGAAGTATGCCGCGGTACAATAAGTGTCACAAGATCAACCTAAGCGGCCCTACGGACCTTTTCTGTTTTACGTCAGCCCTAACTATTTCATACTTGCGGGCGTGAACGATTCGGCTCCTGATCAAGCAAATGGAGATCTTTTTTTTGGTATACTGACATCATAATTAAGTACTTTTCTATATATACGCGTGAGCTACTAGGATGCCTTCGTAAGGATTTCGCCCAGAAGGCGAAATCCTTGCGGAGGCAATAATAATACAAAGCTACGCAGTCCAACTGAACAAGGTTGACTACAGTGGCAAATGCCAATATTTGGTGAAAAGAAAAATGCGCCTTCTTTGTGCTTAACATTTTATTGGAATATTTTATTTAGTATATAATTTCATAACATGATGCGTCCCGCAGAATTAAACAGAAAGTAAGCTCAGAAATAGCCTGAAAAACAAAAACAAAAACAAAAGAAGAAGAAGGAGAAAGAAAAAAGACTCAATTTGTAATTACAATGTTTTATGATCAGTACCTTGACTTATAAGTTTACCAGTAGGCTGTACCAATTGAAGTGAGCTATACTGATATTTTTGCCATGTGCTCGAGCATGCATGCTGAACCAGTAGCACAAAGTATGCTTATCCCGATAAAATACGTTTTTACAAAAAGTCGATTTGTATATACAAAAGGCCAGCTACAAGGGAAACATTTATTACATCAAGGACATGCTCAATCGACCCTTTCACGGTTTTAACCACAATTTTTGGCTGGGACAAGTTAGCAAAAATCCGTTACCACGGCAGGGACGAAAGCGCCTCAAAATCAGCTACGTTGGCGCGGCCCAGATTGAAAGCGAAGACAAAGCTCCACATAGTGGCAGAATTATTTAACTAGAAACGTTTGTATGCTTGGAGGGGGGGGGGGGGGGCAAGAACTTGTGCACCACCCCCGCCCCCCCACCATACAAAAAGTCTGTAAAAGTTCTCAACTTTGCGCAGCAATATGTTCCCTCTCTTTGGACGAAACACCTTTAAATTGGGTTCGTGAGTTCACATTTTAAGGCGCTCTTTCAAGCGATGTCGATGGATAGTCGCCTAAGTGCTGCTCTTTATCAAAAGTTACAAAAAAAAAACAAAAAAAAAAAAAAAACGAAGAATCTTTTAAAATCGTACGCATAGGAAGGGCTTCAAGTCACCAAGTTATGTATCGTTAAAATAATGAGGTGGACATGTATATTAATTTTGTTAAATAAAGACCTTGAAAGGTTATTAATATGTGGAAGAAGATTTAAAGTTGCGATAAACTGAAACGGGCTGAAACAGTCATATTACGAAAAGACAACAGAAAAGATGATGATAATGATACGCGTGAGTTTCCGACCAATTTCGTGTATTTCCCCTGATATCGACACTGATAAGGCCTTTTTTCTCAATTGTTTTAAGCTAGTGTACTTTCTAAAGATAATATATGGATTTTTAAATTATTACAAGATTGGCGAATGAAAAAAAAACTTAAGCTTCATCTAGAAAAAGCATTTTCTTTTAGAACAGAAAGGAGAAGGAAAAACAAAGCGAGAAAGTACTTGAAATAGTACGGTCGAACTTAGATGTGCGACCACCTATCCAAAACACTAAAATTTTCCCAGTCAAAGCCTTACAATTGGAGCCTTTCATCGTAAACGATCACCTCCTGTAAGCGACCGTTACTGTTGGGTCTGACGGTTTAATGATTTTCCACTGTTTTGACCTTCTGTAAGCTACCCTGACTTCACGCATTGTCTGATCTCCATGGTCGCTGTGTGTACTATGCTACTTAGAATATACTATACGAAGATTTTTAGCAAAAAACATGGAAGTACGCTTATCTTCTATCAAGTAATGTGCGGACATCTCGGGAACGACCACATTTGGGACCACCTCCCGTGAGCGACTACAAAGTCCTCACATTTTTTGTGGTCGCTTATGGGAGGTTCGATTGTATTACAGACTCTCATAAACAATTCACTGAACCCTTAAGTAAGAGATTATAAAAATACTGATTTTATATCCCTTTTAATGGTTCAAGTATAGCGTCGACAGTTAAGGAAATAATTTCCTCTGATGATGGCCAGCTCTCGAAATGTCCGATTTTTGGTGCCACTATGGCGTTTAATCCGTCAAAGTACTGAAGGCCAACTTTAAAGCCGATAGAAAGGCTGAAAGCAATATTACCAGCAAAAAACTAGTAATGCTTGACTGCGGTTATGGTATCTCATCTATTCTTTTTCCATCTTTCTATTTTACTTATTGCAGGTGCCACGGTTGCCAAGGTAATGTTCACATATATGTTGCTATTGATTGCGGCTGGTTGCTGCGCAGCAATGCTTTCAAATGCAAAAGGAAGTAAAAGATCCTATCAAGATGGTGACATTACACTCGGAGGCCTTTTCCTCTTGCATTACACAACAGAAGATGGTAAATGTGGTGAATTTTTCCCAATAGGCCTTGGTCATGTGGAAGCAATGCTATTCGCCATCGACAAAATAAACAATAACCCCAAATTGCTTCCTAACATAACACTGGGATATGACATCAGGGATTACTGTGAAAGCACTACCCTGGCGATGCAACACACGTACAGTTTTGTTCGTCGAAATGAAATTGTTTTTAAATCCAGGGTTGACTATTGTTCCTGTTTTAATAACACAAACCGGACGGAAAACGAACGTAATCCAATAGCAGCAGTGATCGGTCCCACAGATTCAGGAAGTGCAGTTGTTGTGGGAAGTCTTTTGGAAGTAGCTGGAATTCCTGTAATTAGCCACTCGGCAACTAGCAAGGAGTTAAGCTCACCCCTTTACCGTCATTTCTTCCGCACTGCACCTCCAGATAGCCAACAGGCAAATGCAATGGCTGATGTTATACAGTATTTCAACTGGAGCTATGTCACCGTTGTGGCAATGGATGATTCTTATGGTCGTGGTGGAGTGTGGGAGTTAGAAAAGGAAGCCGAACGAAGGAAGACCTTTTGTATTGCTTTTGCAGAATATATTCCACGTCAAGAGTATAGCTCAAAACTACGCAGAGCTGTGAATAAGATAAAAAGCTATCCAAACGCCAAAGTAGTCGTGTTGTGGCTTTTTGGTAGTTACGGACGTCGTTTTCTGAACGAGGCAGCTCAGCAGGAACTGCAGGACCGCACTTGGATTTTGAGCGATGCTTTGGCAACAGAAGACGACGTATTCGTAGGGCTTAAAGACACTGAACAAAAAATTATTCATGGATCTCTTGGAATTCAACCTCGGCATTTAGATAACCAATATTTTAAGGAATTTGTGATCGCAGAAACAAATGGCTTTTCTTCGAGAAATAGAGTTCCCTGGTGGGAAGAGATTTGGCAGAGTCGAGGTAAAGTTAATTGTTCGTCGCGTCTGGAAGATGATTGCCAGGATATGCAGTTTCGCTTGATTTACGACACTTATATCCCCTATGTAGTAGATGCCGTATTTGCTGTTGGACATGCTTTGCATCTCATGTTATACTGTTCCGATCGTGCGACCCATGAAGTCGTTTGTCCAAATAGTCCACTATCAGTAGACCTACAGGAAGTCGAGAGATACCTCCGCACAGTCGATTTTTTTGGATTGACCGGAAGGGTGAGCTTTGATTCTTCAGGAGATCCAGCATCTTCCTTCTACGACATTGTCCACTTTTATACATCAGAAGGACAACGTCAACCAGTCAAGATTGTCATTGGTTCGTGGGAAAGGAGCAGAAACCCAAAGCTGCTGTTAAATGACACACAAATAACATGGAATGCTCAGAACAGTGGAAATTCCATACCGAGGTCGTTTTGCCAGGATGATTGTCTCCCAGGAACTTTTAGGTCACCAACATCTCCTTGCTGCTGGAAGTGTACAAAATGTTCTGTTGGAATGATAAGTATCGCGATAAACAGTGCAAAATGTCAGGAATGTCCCAAAGGGCAAAAGCCTAACGAAAGAGGGTCTAGTTGCGTAGATCTGGCAGAGGCTGAGGTGGTTTGGACAAGCCTCTCTAATATCCTTGTCCTTCTGTTTTCATCCATTGGAATAGCATCAGTGGCAATGTGCAGCATCGTTTTTTACAAACATCGAAATACACCTATAGTGAAAGCAGCAAATCGCGAACTGAGTTGCATTCTGATGATCACAATTGCGTTCAGTTTTTCCATGTCCATTTTTGAACTTGCCAAGCGGACCAACTTTACATGCAGATTTGGAGCGTGTTGGCGATCTTCTGTCTTGGTTACATTTATCGTCACTCTAATAATTAAGACCATGAAGATTCTCAGCGCGTTCAGAGTGAACGTGGTCGCAGAAAGGTTCAAGAAATTCATTTTGATGGCTAAAAGCCCGACACTACTTGTTCTGGCACTGATTTCTGTTCAGCTTATACTCGTTTTGCTGTGGATTATCTTGGATCCTCCAAGTCAAAGACGAATCATAAAACCAGTAGAAGGAAAAATTCATCTGTCATGTTCTTTGTTTCAATCACAAATTGGACAGATATTTCAGATCTCCATAATTGTTTACATGTCCTTTCTCGCAGTAGTTTGCACATTTTATGCCTTTAAGGCAAGAAACCTTCCGGAGAACTTTAACGAAGGCCGTTATATTGTGTTCTCTATGTATATTCTTTTACTCTCCAGCATGGGGTATTACCCAGTCGACATTGGTCTGACCGGTTCGCTGGAAACGAGTCTAACATGCACTTCGACCCTTTTGAGTTCTTATGGGTTGCTTATCTGTATGTTTGGCCCCAAAATTTACGTTGTTCTGTGTAAACCCGAGCAAAATACACACGAAGCTTTTTGCGCACAAGTCACAGAATTTTCTTTCAGCAGCGACATACGAAGAAGAGTAGCTGTTGCACCGTTGGTTTCAGTTACAAGCAGCTGTGATACTGGTGTGGAGAACTTGAATTAAGACATTAAGTTTAACTGATGTGTTGAGCAAGAAGCGAGTGTGACGATTTTCGTTAAATGGGCTATGTAACGAGGATATTACGGTTTGAGATCAATTCTGTACTTAATTCATTATTTTACTTAGTTGCTTTTAATTTACTCATACACAAAATGCTCCTCAATTGAGTTTTGAAGAAGGTTTAAAACAATTTTTACCAGGGAAAAATAAAGGTAAAGGAGCACACGAACCAAACGGCTGGAGCTTATACCGGCTTAATATCCTTGGCATCAAGCATGCCTAGGAGTATTGCTACGCCCCCATGGTCGGGATGAAAGTCCATGTATGGTTACCCCCGGCAGTGTGTCGCAGGTACCCATTTATAAACCTGAGTGAAGAGACACAAAGGGGAGAAAAGATCCTTTTCTAAGGAACAACGCGTCGGGCGAGGCTTGAGTCCCTGACCTCCAGATCTGGTGTTTGAGGTGTTGAGCGTTCGGCCACGCACGCCTCTACCATACTATTTTCATAGCCATAACTTTTTGGTGACTTTTCAGAGAGAGCATTAATCAAAACTTGAAAAAGTTGGGAAGTTTCAGTTCGTTTCCATCCTTGATATCTTTTGCAACAGACGACAGGAATCAGTTTCAATGCCTAAATATAGTCATAAATAAGGCCCGGTTCAGACGCCGAACTTTTCATGAGCCGAACCTAATTCGAATTAAGGCCGACCCAAATTATTAAGACCCGCTGAATTGCTTCAGACGCTGATCTTAATTGCAGCTGAACTAAGTTCAAAACGCGAAAAATGCTCATTTCGGTCAAACTGCTTACAAACTACGTTATAATAATTTATGCATTAGGTTCGGCACATGAAAAGTTCGGCGTCTGAATCAAAGCCGTTCCAAAGTCGCTCCAAAGGCGAAATTCCCTGGCCGGACTAGGCGAAAAGAACGGCTGAGCCTTTCCAAATTGAAACAGGCGTTCCTAATTGATTCAGACGCCGAACTTTTCATGTACTTAATTCAATGTATTAGGTTCGGCTCATGAAAAGTTCGGCGTGTGAACCGGGCCTAACAAAACTGCAGCATTATTTGTGGAATTCAACTGATGCAAAAACAAGTTTTGGCTTTTAAAAAAGAGATGGCATATATAGCGACTCACATAACCCCCTTAAAATACTTGTAGAGGTGACATTTCCTGCAATTCTGCTCCAGTGAGCACACTGATACAAATAGTAAAAGGTCAGCACTTTTTAACACCTGTCGAACGGCCCTTGGACACCTTATGAAGTTTACACAACGTAGTATTCCTTATCGTTTTGGATTAGCCGGTTAAGCACTGCGTTTTACAGATTAGGGTTAAGCACTTCCTTTACTACTTAGGGTTAAGCACTACCTTTACTGATCAGGGTTAAGCACTTCCTTTACTGCTTAGGGTTAAGCACTGCCTTTACTGATTAGGGTTAAGCACTGCCTTTACTGCTTAGGGTTAAGCACTGCCTTTACTGCTTAGGGTTAAGCACTACCTTTACTGATTAGGGTTAAGCACTGCCTTTACTGATTAGGGTTAAGCACTGCCTTTACTGATTAGGGTTAAGCACTGTCTTTACTGATTAGGGTTAAGTACTACCTTTACTGATTAGAGTTAAGCACTGCCTTTACTGATTAGGGTTAAGCACTACCTTTACTGATTAGGGTTAAGCACTTCCTTTACTGATTAGGGTTAAGCACTGTTTCGAAACTGGTTAGGTTCCTTTTTTGGGTTGGGGTTGATGCTATATATGTGTACTTTAATCTACCTTGTGTAAACTTCATAAGGTGTCCAAGGGCCTTTCGACGGATGTTAACGAGTGCTGACCTTTTGCAGTTGTGAGCTTAGTATCCCAGTCTTTGAGTGAATATGAGGCTGAGGTTCACCTTTTGATACAAACCCCTCTCCTTTTCTTATGGAAATCGTGCTTAAAAAATACTTGTTAGCATATCAAAGTCATGATTAGCATGATAAAGTAGGAAGAGTTGTATCAAAACAAGGTTAACTCCAGCCTCGTTTCCACCTGCAACTATATAAAATTACTATTTATTATATAGATACCGATGAAATACCAGGATTTTTCCTTTTACTAAAAAATCATATCTTCATCGAGCGCAGTGAAGATACTATTTTTATCTTTCACGTGTGAGGATATTGGTGTCGCCGTGGTTACTAACATAAATTTTGACTTTTTGGAACAGAAAATATAAGTATAATTATTGTCTTTATTTCTCCATTATATCCGAGTTTCATAACATTTTTGTGACAGGCATTTTACGATAGTTGACCACTTTAATTGCACTATTTCGCTGTTTCGAAAATGAATTAAAAAAAAAAGTTGTGTTTTATGTAGGAATTTCATCAGTATCTATAAAATAAACAGAACTAGAACATGACATGGCCGCTTGGAGATACGAATTTTATCTTCTCATGCTGAAAGTATTTCTCACGAGCTCGCTTCGCTCACTCGTGAGAGATACTTTCAGCATGAGAAGATAAAATTCGTATCCCCAAGCGGCCATGTAATATTCTCTATTTATTTAGGGAGAGTCTTGGCTGGACAATATTATAAAAATCACTGAATTTTCTCAACCCAAGCCTGGATAATAATATTATTCCTTTTTATTTTAATAGGACGAGATGTTTATTTAACTTTTTGAAAATATGTACAATTTTATAAATATTTGAATTGAAACAACATCACTATATAACACTAAAAATTATATAAAAATCATGAACATTCAGTGTTATTAAAGATTTCCCAAATCCATAATGCCGTAGAAAAAGCGAAAAAATAAGAAAGAGTAAATCAGTGTAAATTTAAGCGATGTGTCATGAAATGTTTAATATTAATGTAATTCCATCTATACGTGAAAGCAGTGCCACTTACAGCCACGTGTTT